>JAPPVO010000032.1:54459555-54537506 GCA_030407325.1 Camellia japonica
AGAGAGAGAGAGAGATAGAGAGAGAGAGTACCGGTTAAAGTTTAGAAACAAAGTAGACTATTCACCGCCATCGGAGCTTGAAATGTGAGTAATTGAGGGGTCAGAGTTCAGATCTGAGCTTCTGGAAATCACTGAATCTCTGAATCTTTGCAAATGAGATAGTGGAGCTCGCTACCTCGCCGGTGCAGCTTCGAAATCGCTTCGATGGAGCTTCGATCTGAATCTTCGATGGAGCTTAGATATGAATCTTCAATGGAGCTTTGAAATCACTTCAATGGAGCTTCGATCTGAATCGTCGATGGAGCTTCGAAATCGCTTCGATGGGTCTTTGATCTGAATCTTCGCTAGAGCTTCGAAATCGCTTCGCTGGAGCTTCGATCTGAATCTTCGATGGAGCTTAGAGAGGGTTGAGAGGGAGACAGAGATGTGTGCATATAAGGGTTGAGAGAGAGAGAGAGAGAGAGAGAGCTCTGAATCTTCGATCGAAATCGTCTTGTGTACTATGCTTAGAGAGGGTTCTGATTCAAAATAAGTTTCACAAAAGGAGGCGCATGTGGATACTGCATTTGGAGGCGTTTTTAAATGTCTCCCATTATAAAACGGTGTCGTTTTGTTTAATAGAATATGCGGCGTTTATAAAACGCCGTTAAATACTGGTAAAAGTGACGTTTAAAAAAACATCGTTAAAAAAACGCCACCATACCTCCTTTTTCCTGTAGTGACTCCTTGATGTTCAATTCTTCCCAAATTTGTGTTTTTGCGAACAAGAAAGTCACTTCCATTTGAAATCAATTGACATAACATGTGTAAAAAAAAGACGGGTGTTCGATATACTTACAGTTTACCTAGTTGTTTTAATTATTATTTGTATTAGGAGCCTCTATAAATGATCACAAACACACGAGCAAGAATGATCCCATAATTTTCAGTTTCGAAGTTACAAGGCACTAGTTGTGGTAGCCTTAGAGAGATTGAAGAAAAAGAGGAACTGTGTATTTTTCTGCAGAGTTTTTCCATCATTGTTGTGTAAAATGTATTCTTTTTCTTTATATAGTCATCTACAACCACCTTATCTTCTACAGATAAGATCCCTTCATTCAAATACAAGGGTTTATCAAATAATCCATGTGGATACTTCATGTGTATTGGATCAGGTCAAATCCGATCAAATTTTCAATAACATGGATGTATGAGTTATAATGTTTGTTTAGGCAGAAAAACATTTTTATTACTGAACATATAGTTTCTAGAAAAGGTCTTTTGTAATCAAAGTTTTTTGTATTTTATTGCAAACTTGAAAGTGGTGTGCTAGCTGTGGTTGCAACAGTCGCAGTAGTGGCAGCGATAGTAGCTTTGGGTTAGGGTGGTGCAAGTGGTTGTGGAGGTAGGGTGGTAAGGTGGCGGCATTGGCGAGTGATGGTGGTGACAATGGTGATGGCATTGAGAAGACCATAGTTATTAGAAAGCCTTGAAAAAATAGAAAAGGGTTTCGCTTAAAGTAATCCAGTTTTCATTGTTCATGGAAAAATCTTTTTTATTGACTATTTTTCTTGTCATGCCCAAATCCAAAAAATAATAAAAAAAAAATAATTTATGAAGCCTAAGATTGCATTGAAATACTAATTGGACCAAAAACTATGGCAAAAATAGAAATTCAAATAGTTGGCCATAATTTTGTATTTTTTGTGGATTGGCTAAATGCTACATAATACATGATGTGTAAGAAATTAGGCCTACCGCTTCTTCATTATTTTTATTTTTATTTTTTTTGTTGTACGCTAATTAGTATGTTGAAAGATTAGCTTTTCTTTTAGAGTAAGAAACAGTTCTAATATTAATGGAAAAATTACAAATTTTCAATATTCTGGAATTAGCTTTCTAAAATGGGATTATTTGAATCAGATAAGGAAAAAAAATGTTGAAGGCTTGTTAATTGTTAAACAAATTGAATTGCCAAAAGATATAGAGGTTTTAATTAGACTACCTAGGGGTAATGTTATATATGTAAGTTGTGCTATTTATGAGTTTGATTATCACAAATAACATAACTCTATACTATAAGAGTCATAACCAAAAAAAAAAAAAAGAGTTATAACCAAATATCACATGAGGTATAACTAAACAGTTCTTAGATCATAACCAAATAATGTCATAATTAACCAAAGTCGTAACTAAATATGCATACACCCAAAAATGTGTACCATAGATTTTCCTTCACTTTAGTGCAAAATTGAACATTTGTATAAATGCACAAAATGGCAGACGATTTTACAAGATAATATGTCACTTTAGTGCTTGCCACTACTTTTGACAATTTATCAAACATTTGTATTTATTTGTTTGCATAACATTTATATATGCCAAAAAAAAAAAAAAAATACTCGTTATTTATGTTTTTGAACAATAAAACAAAAAATTGATTTTTTTTTTTTAATTTTATCAAACGATACCTAAGATGTTGAAGACCTTATTTAATAGGTGAGGGTGGCATGATCTTATTGGGAGACAACTTTTTAGTAAACAAAAATATTTTTCTCATTTACATGGTTTACCCCCAAGTATGGGTCAAGTTTGGGGTTGATCCTTGCCACGAGATATTTTTAATCACAAAAATCTAATAATAGTTGATAATTGGTAGGAAAAGTCACACAAGCCTAATAAGCTCTTACTAGAGAATGGACGAGTTCTCACAGATGGCGCCATTGTAACAACCAATCATAATCAACGCCATATTGACCCTATTTGGTAGGGTTTATTTCTAGCTTATTTCAGTTTTTAGTTTAATTTAAGCTATTTTGATGTGTTTGGTTCAGTTTAACAATACAGCTTATAGCTTTTTGTAAGTCAAAAATCAACAACTATTCTTTGAGTGGGGGAGTAGAAGCTTAATTTATAAGTAAAAAATCAGCTTATGTTCACAGTTATAAGTTATAAGCTGTTAGATTATAAGTTATAATCACTTTCCCATAGCTCTACCAAACGGGACCATTGTCTGATTTGATCATCATGCCTTCATGACTTTGTTCTCCCTTAATTAAATGGCCTCCTGCTAGTTGAAGGAAATAATCAGCTTTATAAGGTGGGTTGTAAATCCCTTATGGAGAGATGTGGGATGTGTCCTGCAAAGCCACACTCTAGAGAGCAAAAGAATTTTTTAAGGATCCAAGAAAAAAAACAGTCTATACTTAGAGCATTTCCAATGGTAGTAGGTATTTTACCTATCTAAATATTACTATAAAGTATATATTTTATTTTGCTATCAACTGTTTTGTGTTTTTACTCCAACCATGCTCTTTATTTTAGCTATTTATCCAAATACTATTAATTTTATAGAATGCCACGTCAATAACAAAGATAGAGGGAAATGATCCTAATGATTGAATACATTGTGCCTAGCGTTGAAGGCTAGCTACATGTAGCTAGTGAATATGAGTTGAACCAAAATGCCTAATCATATGCCTAGTGCATTGGAATTGAAAAAAGTGAATTACACTAGGCATTTTAACTAACAAGTATTATATGCCTAGTGCATTGGAGATGCTCTTAGAGAGCAAAAGTATAATATACCCATTTATGAGTTGCGCGAGGTCTACAAATCCTTGCCCATTGCCATTTTTTTTTTTTTTTTTTTTGAATTTCCGCCCTTTCTTGGATAACAAAACAAAAAGGGGAAATTACCCACAGGTCCTATGTGGAACATGTGGACACCATTTAATCCCATAACTTTTTGAGTAGACCTAAAAGTCCTTTCCTCTCTCTCTCTCTCTGTCTCTGCTTTTTGTCTCCCTCTTCACGTTTTTCTCTTTCTCTTTTTTTCTGCATTTTTCTCTCATCGTCTTTGCCATGGACGACGACTGGTGATCATGTCTTTCTCCATTGATCGGGGTTCACCGATAACCACCAACCATCGAAATCAACTCGTGACTTCACCCTCACCGACGGTGAAGATGATATATTTCCGACGAAGAAGATGAGTGGATCTACTTAGATCTGATGTAGATCTACTCAGATCTACATCAGATCTGAGTAGATCTACATCAGATTTGTCTAGATCTAAACAAAAAATAGTTGCCGGAGTACAATCTTTTCTCTACATCCGCCTTTCTCCTTCGATCTCTTTTTTTTTTTTTTTTCTCTCTGCTATACGCTTCTGTTTTTCTGGTCTAATGGAGAAAATTTTCAAATTCTAAACAAGTGGTTTTCGAGTTTTAGTTACAGACGGTGAAAACTGTAAAATTTTGCAGTTTCAAATTTTTTGGTACTGGAATGAATAATGGTATAAAACTGTAAAATTTTACAGTTTTATAACATTCTTTAGAACTGTAAAATTTTACAGTTTCATAACATGTTTTCCAGTTTGATTAATAAGGATAAATACTTAATAGGTTTTTGCTTTGAAACTGTAACTTACTTTTCAGTTTGATCAATATTGGAGATTATTTGCTTGAACCTTACAAAAATTGAAAAATAGCATATGCTTTTCCCATTGTTGCTGTTTTTTGTCGTTTCATTTTTTTTTCCTTTTAGTTTATCAATATTTAGCACATTTTGCTATGTTTTTTTTGCTCTAATTTCTCCATTTATTCTTCTTTTTTTTCGGCAATATTCTAGACATTCCGGTGAGTCTCCAGTGATGTTCTTAACGTCCAGTGAACGTTCTGAACATTCCGGCGACTTCCATTAACGTTCTTAACACTCCGGTGAACTTCCAGCGAAACTCCGGCAACTTCCTAGTGATACTCCGGCGACTTCCCGGCGATGTTGAACATTCTGACGAGTCTCCGGCGACCGTTTGACGGAAGTCCGACGGTAGTAAGATATGAACAGTGTCTGTAAATTAAAAAAAAAAAAGGATTTTTTGGTAACAATTAAAAATGTATTGGACTAATTGGTGCAAGTGTTTTGTTTGAGGATTAGCTAGGTCTTGAACTTTATACATGGGACTTATTAGTAAGTTCCCCAAACAACAATCAAATCTCTTTTATAGCACCCCAGCTAAGAGGCTAAGGCCTACTTTTATAAGGCCAAGCCCAACCTATACATTGGCCCTTCCCTAGGTTGGTCCACCATTTACTTAAGGATTAATTACCCATATACTGACTAGACTTATTTGGAAATGGGGTGGCTGCTATGACTATATGGGCTCATTTTAGGATCCGTTTTAATGATTCAAACGTTCATTTTTTAAAATACATTGAGTAGAACATATATTTTAAAAATCAAGTTAATCAAATATCATTAATTATTTCATCGAATTGCATTTGTATCTAAAAAATAAATGACAAATGTGATTTGAATTATACAAATGAATACAAATGTGAGTGGATGGAAAAATTAACGATATCCGATCAACTTGATTTTTATCAGGTATGTTATACTCGATGTACTCTAAAAAGTGAACGATTCAGATCATCGAAATGAGTATTGAAATGGGCACATATAGCTGCTCAACAGTAACTACTGTGCGAGAGGCACAATAGTCACCCCGTTTTTGACTTATTTACTTCGAAGTCCTGAATAACAAATTTACGGTGCAAATGAGAAACTTATGATCTTATTTCATGACCAAGACTCTGAAAAGCGGTTGCGGTCACCATAACGGTAGCGGTGGCGCGGTTGCGGTTGCGGTTGCGGGGTGTAAAGGTCGTAGCGTAACCGTTGCGGTAACCGGAACCATGATTTTTTTTATTTTTTGCACAATATGAAAAAAAACTTACCGATACACACATTTTTTTTCTATGATCATATTTATTGGGTTTAAAATAAATATTGATCAAGTTTTGTAAATTTTTAAGTATTATCCAATATATTTCATATTTTTAAATCACTATAAACTGCGTTTTTTACATTTTATTTTAATAATTAATGACTTTATATTATACAAAAAATCAATAACTAACTATTATATATAAGATAAACAATGACAAAAGTAAGAGAATAAATAAGAGACTAAATATGTATATATATATATACATATACATATTTTAATCAAGCCAAATAGATAATGACCACACTTATTATTATTATTATTATTATTATTATTATTATTATTTTCAAACTATATATAGATAGATAGATAGGCACACATAAACAAAATGGTTGAGTGATAGCAGCTGAATAGAATAATATAGGTCTTACAGCTTCAACAAATCATTAACATGTTCTTCATCTTCCATCTTCCCACTTCTCTCTTTCTATCTCTTGCTCCTCCATCTTCTTTCTATCCCTCTTCCCTCATTTTCATTTTTTTTTTTTTTTTTTGTGTGTTTTTTCGAAAGAAGCAATTCAGAACCGTTACGTAACGGTGCGTAACAGGCTGTTACGGCTGTTACAACAGCTGCTACGACTGACACACTTGTGAATCTCAATCACACTACAAAAGCTGTGACACCCGAATTTTCTTTTTTTAAAAAAAATTCAAAATTTGCAATAAAAAGAACTCAAAACAAATAAAAAATAAAATAAAATAATAATAAATAAATAAATGCATAGTTTAGGAAATTGAGAATTTATCGATTAAATTGTTAAGGAAGTAGATTGTGAGACACCATACGTTAAATATTTTAGAAAGTGGTAAGTGATGTTTTATAGTTTAATAGTGAGGTTTTTAGACACGAACCTAACCTATAATCATATGAAATTTTTGAAATCATTGTGGATTACCAAAGAAGGCGACAACTCTTAAAATTATAAGAAGCCAACCCTAATCTTCTAGAAACATTGACTTAGATGACGCCAACCCTAAAACCATTGAATTAAGATAAGGCCAATACTAATCCCTAGATGACCTTGGTCAATTGGTAAGAGTCAAGGGCCAGGTGGCGCTTCCTGAAGACATGAAATTAACTTAAGCTTCAAGAATGGATGTATATAAATAGGGCATGATAGTAGAAGTAAGGAAGGCAATGAATAAAACGAGTAGAAAACGAAATAACACGGGAGGTTCGGTAGCACAGGAAGAATAGGGATAAGTTTATATTAGAGGTGAGTTTTATTATATCTTGAGTCACCATTATATGTTTTACGTACGTTTTGACTTACCATATTTCTTTTATACAAGTTATGTTTTATAAACTATTATAAATTATATAAATATTTCAGTTACGTGGATTATTTTCTTAACTCTATTTGCGTAAATTAAAACCCATGGACATGTTTGTTTAAATTTTAGAAAGTATTTGACAATGATCTTGTAAACAATTATTTTCTGTAAGTACCACCACGGGAGTCCCATACCTTGGGGGACTTAAAATAACCATTGGCCCCTGTTTGACCACCTTATGGTCCCCTGTTTGTCATGGATCCATTGATTCCTGTTCTTATTGTTACTCTAGTGACCCCTGTTCTGTTCTATTCTGTATCGTGGTTATAGTTATTTATTTCAATTTCTGCTACTTAATTAATTTATGTATTCAACTCAAATTATGTTAATGTTTTAGCCTAAATAACTATCCATGGCTATGTTGATGCCCCTATACTCACAGTATAATATTTCTCACTCTACTATGTGCTTATAGCTGTTACCCTTTGTAGACACCCCATTTTTGACCGTCCTCAAGACTTGGACGTCACCGTTTGAACACCCGGTGATCATCCACGTTTGTGTTCGTTTGGAATTCCCGGAGGTCTCGGTTACGTACCTTGCCCCAGGATCTCCGAACTCGGCTGTTCCGTGTATGGTTTTGGCACCAAACACTTGTGTTTTTGCCCGGGAGGGCAGGGAATGGCTTGTTGGCCATCCCCACACTCCACCGGCTGCCCCCACCCATCACCGGCCGTTTGTGGGTGCCACCGACAGTGGTTTCTTAAAACCAATGGCCGGTCGGCACTATATTTTGCCGATCGGCACTTTGTTCTGGCTGATGACCTCTTCTGCCAGCCGACTTGCATCCTTTGCACCCCTCATGCATGGTGCATGCCAGCTGTGCCAGCTGGAATGCACCATCACCACTCCCCATGCACGGGGATGAACCCTTTGCACCCTTGACCCCCTTTGGTTCCTTCTAGAAGGATGAACCCTTTGGCCAACTGTCTTAGCTTCCTCTAGAAGCCAAGACTCCTTTGCACCCTTTGCCCCTTTCACTTGGCTTCTTGGAGAAGCCAAGAACCATTTGCTTAGTCTATATATAGAGCCCTCCTCCTCCATTGTTAGGGGTTGGAGCTTTTGAACCAAAAACCAGAGCATATATATCTATACATCTGATATATACACCTTCTCTCTCTATATTTTCCTCTCTCTCATACCTTGTGTGTGTTTCTAGGCCTTGAAAGTGCATTTTAACCTTACTTTTGCACTAATACACACATCATTACACCTTGCTCCGAGATTGAGGGACATTGAGGGTTGTTTGTTGAGGTTTTGGACTGATTTTGATCATTGGAGGGTGGCTGGAGCACCTGTTCTTGAAGTGTTCTTCAAGGGTGAGATTTTTACTTTATTTCCCCCAATCTTGCACTAGTTTTCTACCTATCTTGCATGCTGATTTGAACTTTTTGTATAACATAAAAAAGGCTTGTATTTTCATGCTTAAGGATTCTCATTAAGGGTGTTTTGTGGTTTGAGTTCAAACTCACCCTCTTAGGCCTTATTTGGCCCTTTTTGGTACTTCCGTTGTGAGGCTTTGTTTGCTTGAGTGTTTTAGTTTTCTCACAGCTGAAAACCAGTGGTTTTTCAGTAGTAAGGAGGGTGGTTTGAAGTCTTGTTTAGGGGAGGGACACCCCTCTCCCTTCATTGCCTCATTTCCTTGCCTTTTGGCTAAAAGGGTACCATGCATGCTTGATTGATTTTAGCCCTATTTCAGAGGTTTTTGGGCATCTCTAGGTCACATGTCATCTCTGTTTTTGGTCGGATTTGTGCCCTTTTGCATGCTTAACACACTTGCTTTGCATCCCTCTATTTTGCATAGAAATGCATCTTGTGTTTTAGCCATGACTCTTGCATGTATTAGCCTAACTTCATGAATGTATTGGCATTACTTTACCATGTTTAAGGTCTGCTGGCCATCTATTTTAGTCATGCTTGCCATGTTTGGTGTCATCTCTTTGTGTTTTGGCTTGTAAGCCTTGAGCATATTGGCCTCTAGCATGCTTAGCTTAGACCATCCTCATGATTTGGCATCATTTAGGATCATATTTCAGTCCATTAATCATGTTTGTATGCTTGCATATGTGACCTCTTTCATGCTTTGAGGATGTGCCCTTTCATGCCTAGAAATGAGCCTTGGTGCATGCATCTCATTGGAACCACTTGAGCTGCCATATCAGTGAGTTTTGGAGCCCATTTTTGCATGCTAGGATTCTATTTTTGCTTGTCTAATTCATGCCAGGAGTGGCCATGTTAGTGGAAGTAAAGTGCTCCCTTTTGTGCCTTAGCTTTAGGCCCATTGGCTTACATGTTGGCATGAGTGTTTGTCCATCATTTTGGGCACTTTTGGCCACTGTTTTGGGGTGGATTGAGGTCTGCCCCTTTATGGTTTAAATCCATCATTGCATGCTTGTCTCATGTTTGTTGCATGATTGCTTCATTAGGAGTTGTAGCATGTTGATCCTATTACTTAGATTGTCCATGTTTGCATTGCACTTGCATCTCGCATGTCTTGCATCTTAATCTTATGTTGCATCTTTGAACCATGTTCGCATAACATGCATTGCATTACTTGGTTTGGGGTGTCAAGCTAAGTCTGAGAGATGAGAGGTGTTTGTACTTAACGTGACAAAACATATCTCAACTCTCGGTCACCGGGGCCCTTGACTTTGATATGATAGGGTCTTGGTCCTCATTTGTGTGTCGCATGCATTTTTACATTGAATTGCAACCTTGACTCCTTAGGCTATCATGCATCAAATGCACAATTGATAGCCCAAGGATCAAGGGCCATGCTCCCCTGAGTTCAACACATGATAGGAAGCATGGCCATGCTTACACATGCCTGAAATTTCATGCCATGCACTGCTTGTCTTCTGTTGCTGTCAAAACTGTCTTCTGCAGGAAGTTTCTGCCGACCGGCAACATTAAGTGCCGACCGGCCATTGGTGAATGGCCGACAACTTCATCAGCAGCCGATGGAAATTCTCTATGGCCGGTGGGCATTTCCTCCAGCCGATAGTATTCTACAGTGTGCAAGGGACATGTCCCAGGATTTTGGCAGTCTTTGGAGAGGCAGGGCAGTGTAAAACAGAGGCAGCAGTAGCATGGCACGGGTTTTCTAGGTAAGAAGGATTAGAGCATGCATCATTCGCGCATCCCGAGGCGGGGGCTGTGGCCACCTTTCTTTTTGCTTTTATTTGTTAAGTAATTAGAATTTTTGTAATAATTAATTTTCTTATTATTCGGACTGTATTATTCTTTTGGACCCTCTGAGTAAGGGCAAATGTGTAATAAGTGTGTGTGAGTGTGTGCATGTCTTCCAACCCCACGTCTTTCTTCCCTTTTATTTACCTGCTTATGATGGTAGATTAGGGCATATTTAAATTAGCATACCTTATGCAATGCATGTGTGCATCCATACATTTGTCTTGCATGCACCGGGCTCGGCGCATCATACTAACTGCATCTGTATTTCAATTCCAAATTGAATACGTGTTAGTTGTAGCATTTCACATGTCATTGTAGATTAGCCGAGCCTATTGTGGTGCATCTTGTATGTGTTGCATTAGCCATCTTAACATGAGCTAGGATCACGCATTGATTACTAACTAGCTTTTGTTTTGGCTTGGAGTACTCGGTAAGTTTTATGCTTTAGCATCCTTGCATGCGTGTGAGTGACTGCCATGAATAGCATGCTTACCATGAGGCTATTTGCTTATGTGATATAACTGCCTGAGTGCCTGTGGGTGAAGGTTGGGTTATCTGAATTGGAATAATGCATTAACTGTGAGTTTTAAGCCCACTAGATAGTGGCAAAACCACGTTTTCTAAGCCCACCCGAGGGTGGCAAAATCTGCATTTTAAGCCTACTTGCGAGTAGCAAACCATCTTTCAAAAACAAACATGAAATGTTTGGTTCCAATTCAGGCGACCCAGTCTATACTTGTATGCTGTGCGCATCACATAGTAAATCTAGGCTAATAACCGGAATAAGAACACATAACATTTTCAGAATTGGATATCATGGTTAGTAGAGGCCGGTCTTCGGACCGGGCGAGAGGGGGTGCTCATAGCTGACCTTCCCTAATCGTACCTAAGTTCCCGAGCCAAGGCAACTTTGGTGATGACGGACATGTGGCCTTTGGCACCGAGTCAGGGTTTCCTAAATTTTCCCATTAAATATTTAGGTGGCGACTCTGTATCTGGCAAAGCAGTCCATGTTTGGCACTTTTTTTAAAAATCTGTTTTCTTAAAACGATTTGCCAGATTTGGACTCTTTGGTTCAGATTAAGAACCGTGACACAAATCGAGTCCGAGCTGTAGCGAGGTCCCCCCGCGGGCGTTGTTACACCCTTTTTAGGTGACGAAGTTTAGCGGAATCAATATGGAGAATGAATCGCTGTGCTATTTTTTATTTACTTTTAAGATATCTATCTGCTTTTTTTTTTTTCCCTTGACTCTTGTAATACAATAAAACTCAATTGACTATGTTTGTTTCATTTTATGAAACATTCAGTACGCAAATATTTTATTTTATTTTATTTAACCGCTTGTGTTACGACCACGAAATTATTTGAATTATTTTATGTTTATCGTGTTACGACACCATACCTTTGGGTACCGGGTTTGGATCGTGACAATAGTGGTATTAGAGTAATGGTTCTTTTTTTTTTAAATAAATAAATAAATAAAAATATATATATTATAAGTTTTTGAATTTTTCTGTATAATTTTCACATTATTTGAATGGAATTTTCTTTTTTTTTTAAAAAAAGGGAAAAAAACAAATGTGTATAAAACGAAATTGTATATGTTTGAAATTTCCTGTATAATTATTCACATTAATTTTATTCACATTCGTTAAAATTCACATTATTTGAATTGTAAGAAAATAAAAAAATAAAAAAATAAATTTAAAAAAAATGTGTATATATATATTAAACTTGTATTATTTGGTATCATGTGGTATGTCTAACGCAAATAAACCATGTTATACATATGTCTAGGCTAAGTTTTTCTTGTGTTGTAGGAAATGGAAAATCTAATGGAGTTATTCTGGTACGAGCCCCCAGAAGCTAATCTTCTCCCGAACCAATTAGAGGGTTGGGGTGACTCAGAGAGTCTTGTCAGGCAAGTCCATCCGACACTTGACCTACTCATGGGAAGACCCGTTTATTTGCAGGCTGACCCCGATGAGGATCTCTTATTCTGGAGACTTAGCTGAGGTAGTACTCGTGAGAGGTACATAGGACCGACCCACGTTGTTGGTCTTGCTCCGGACCTAGAACCGCCACATTTTCTGGTCGCACCTCTACCCGTAGGCTTTGCACAGAGGAGGGGACCCACATACCCTAGTAGCCATATTCGCACTACGACACCTCCTCCACAACACATTACCTATACCCCAGCTGTGGACTTCACCGAGAGTGCATCATACTTGGAGACACCGATACGAATTACTGGACGGGAATTTTGGAGTTGCTTTGAGTAGAGCACAGTGGGTGGAAGTTTGAGTCCATCATGCAGAGTGAGTTTGCGGGGTTATTTCATGGGCCAGTTTTCCGAAGCCAGTTCTCATGGTGGCCTAACGGTCCATTCTAGACGTCCGACCAGAAGACCTTTTTTGTGATCTGACCATGATTAGTCTAATCCTTATATTTTTGTATCAGTAGGATTAGACATTAATTTTTGACCGCCAGACTAACGCCTTATGTATGGTAACAATGATATATTAACGTCATAGTAAAACTAATGTGTCATATATGAATATTAATGTGATAGTAAAACTAATGTGTTATATATGAATGTGGTGATAGTAGAACTAATATGTTATATATGACGTTGTATCAAAGTTGTATCAATATGATGTCACGCTTATATCATTTTACCTTGTAGTAATGGCCAACGAAGGAAATGAAACCGAATTATCAGCCAGCGGTACCATCCCAATGGAGCAAATCATGGAAAGACCAGTCACCAACTTTTTGCAGGCCTTGCAAACCAGCATAACCAATGGGACATTAGAGAGACGAGAAGAACCGACTAAGATTAAACAATTTCAGGATCTGAAACCCACCACGTTTATTGGCAGTCCAAACCCACTAGTAGCAGAGGCTTGGGTCAGGGACATGGAGAAAATCTTTCGCGCGCTACCTTGCACAGAAAGACAGAAGGTGACTTTTGCCACATTCACCTTCAAAGACGATGCATAAGAATGGTGGCTTCTTACCCTGGAGAAGGAAGATGTTGTGACTTGGGCGAGATTTTTGGAGGTATTCTATGAAAAGTACTTTCCAGATTCACTACGGGAACAAAAGGCGTCAGAATTCATACATCTAAGACAAGGAACTATGACCGTGGCCGAATACGAAAGTAAGTTCACACAACTAGCCCGATTTGCGACATATGTCATTCCCACCGAAGCTCGAAAAGCCAGAAAATTCGAAGCAGGATTGGATCCTGAAATTAAGGACAGGCTGGAGGTTTTGAAACTACCAACCTATGCGGCGGTGGTAGATCGAGCATACATTGCGGAAAAAGGGATTAAAGCCTTGCGTTCTGGGGAACCCAGCCAGAGGAAACGATTTTGGGAAAGAGATAACAGAAGACCCGGTGTCGCACCTTCCAAGAGAGTAAATATGAGCACAACCAGTTCAGCCAGTTCAAACAACCAAGGTCTTACAAATCCCAGAGGTGGCACCATTTCACCTTGCACTACCTGTGGGAGGACCTATTGGGAACAATGCTGTCAACATATGGGACCATGCTTTAGATGTGGCCAAGTTGGCCACTTGCTGAGAGATTGTCCAAAGTTACCAGTCCTACAGCTGGCCCCTCTGCACCAGTTCAAAAACCCGCAATATCTGGAGGAGTGAGGAAGGACCAGAAACGCCAAGGAAGAGCTTTTACCCTGGTGCCTGGAAACCCAGAAGTCACTGAGAATGTTGTGTTAGGTACACTTTCTGTTTGTGGTCACTTAGCTCATGTTCTCTTTGACTTTGGTTCAACTCATTCTTTTGTTACACCACACTTTGCCACCAAGTTGACATCAACACCCGAACCCTTAGGATACATACTATCTGTGTCTTTTCCTTCCGGAAATTCCGTCCTTAGTGCTGATGTATACAAATCTTGTACTGTATCCTTAAAAGGTGAAACCTTACATGTAGACTTAATTCCCCTTTGCATTAGTACTTTTGATGTAATCTTAGGAATGGATTGGTTAGCTGCCAACCATGCCTCTATCGATTGTGAAGCCAAAAAGGTTTTCCTCCGGTCACCAAACCAACTCGAACTTGTCCTTGAAGAAACTGGAACCTCTCCCCCTCCATGTATTATATCCTTCATGACAGCCCAACGGCTACTAAGAAAGGGTTGTTGTAGTTGTATCTATTATGTGATCAATACTCAACAAGAAACCCCCATACTTGATGAAATCCCGGTGGTTCGAGATTCCCGGATATATTTCCTGAAGACCTGCCTGGCACCCCAGTAGATCGAGAAAACGAATTCACCATTGAAACCTAACTTGGTACACAACCAATCTCAAAGACGCCTTATCGCATGTCCATGACAGAATTGAAAGAACCAAAGACCCAACTCCAAGAACTACTGGACAAAGGCTTCATCCGACCAAGTACCTCACCATGGGGAGCTCCGGTACTGTTCGTAAAGAAGAAAGATGGTACAATGAGGCTATGCATCGATTACCGGGGGCTGAACAAAGTCACCATCAAAAATCGATACCCTTTACCACGAATCGATGACTTGTTCGACCAACTGCAAGGCGCCCAAGTATTCTCAAAAGTTGACTTGCGTTCTGGTTACCATCAACTAAAAGTCAAAACTGAAAGCATCGAAAAGACTGCCTTCAGAACCCGTTACGGGCACTACGAGTTCCTCATCATGCCATTTGGCGTCACCAATGCTCCAGCGGCCTTCATGGACCTCATGAATCGAGTGTTCAAACCCTATCTTGACGAGTTCGTCATTGTCTTCATTGACGACATTCTCATATACTCCAAATCGCCAAAAGATCATGAACACCACTTGCGAAAAGTTCTACAGACATTACGTGATCACAAGCTTTATGCCAAGTTGAAGAAATGCGAATTCTGGATCACCAGTGTACACTTCCTCGGTCACGTCATTAACAAAGATGGCATCTCAGTTGATCCCCAAAAGGTTGCAGCAATCGTGGATTGGCCACGACCTACTAACGTATTGGAGATTCGAAGCTTCTTGGGCCTAGCCGGCTATTACCGGCGCTTCGTGCAAGATTTCTCGAAGATAGCTTCACCCTTGACCCAGCTAACTTAGAAGAACACACCTTTTGAATGGACCGACAAACAGGAGCATTGCTTCCACGAATTGAAAAACAGACTCGTGACGGCTCTTATACTAGCACTCCCCGCGGAAGCAAAAGGGTTCGTAATTTATAGCGATGCCTCATATAATGGTTTGGGTTGCGTTCTTATGCAAAATGGGAAGGTCATTGCATATGCCTCACGTCAACTAAAAACCCATGAGAAGAACTACCCAACCCACGATCTGGAATTAGTCGTAGTAATCTTTGCCCTCAAAATCTGGTATCATTATCTCTACGGAGTAACCAGCGAAATTTACACGGATCACAAGAGTCTCAAATATCTGTTTACACAGAAGGAATTGAATATGAGGCAACGACGATGGCTAGAATTTATGAAGGACTACGATATAGAAATCCATCATCATCCCGGCAAAGCTAATGTAGTAGCAGACGCATTGAGTCGAAAAACGACCAAAAGTTTGACATGTACCCTCGTTCCCCACAAGATCAATGGGCTGCTCGCCAACATAATCATGGAACCCGAGTTGATTGAAGAAATTAAAGCCCGCCAATGTGAAGATAAACTTTTAAAGAAAAAGTACGAGGAGCAAGGAAACACGCCTGATCCTGACTTTACGATAAGTAATGGGATGCTAAAATTTCAGAATCGAATTTGTGTACTCGACCTTCCAGAACTCAAAAAGAAAATATCGGGAGAAGCCCATAGCTCGAGGTTTGCAATCCACCCTGGCAATACAAAAATGTATCACGATCTGAAGGAACGCTTCTAGTGGATTGGAATGAAGAAAGACGTAGTGAGTCACGTCTCCAAATGCCTGCATTGTCAACACGTTAAAGCAGAACATCAAAGACCTGTGGGATTGTTACAACCACTCCCTATTCTTGAATGGAAATGGGAGCACATTACCATAGACTTCGTGGTCGGGTTACCGCAATCAGTCTTGAAGAATGATGCAATATGGGTTATCGTAGACCGATTGACGAAGTTGGCGCATTTTCTACTGATCAAAATCATGTACTCCCTCTCTAAGTTCGCCACTCTATACATTAAGGAAATCATTCGTTTGCACGTCACCCCGATTTTAATTGTATCTGATAGAGACCCCCGCTTTGTGTCTCACTTCTAGAACAAATTGCAAGAAGCTTTGGGGACTACTCTGAAGTTTAGCACGGCTTATCACCCGCAAACCGATGGGCAGTCTGAAAGGACGATCCAGACTTTGGAAGATATGTTACGTTTGTGTGTACTAGACCTCAAAGGTAATTGGGACGATCACCTACCTTTGGTAGAATTCGCCTATAATAACAGCTACCATGCAAGCATTGGAATGGCACCATACGAGGCACTATACGGAAGGAAATGTCGATCCCCTCTGTGTTGGACTGAAGTCGGAGACAGGAAATTGCTAGGCCCCGAGATCGTGCAAATAACGAGCGATAAAATTCAACTCATCCAACAACGAATTCGCACTGCCCAAAGTCGCCAGAAAAGCTATGCAGATACACAGAGATGAGACTTAGAATTTCAAATAGGCGATCATGTGTTCCTAAAAATCTCACCAACAAGAGGGGTTATCCGATTTGGAAAGCGAGGAAAGTTAAACCCGCGTTACATTGGCCCATTCGAGATACTCGAAAGGATCGGTTCTGTGGCATATCGCCTTGCGCTTCCACCCGAACTATCCAATGTCCACAATGTGTTTCACGTTTCGATGCTTCGGCGATATCTTCGAGATCCAGAGCAGGTTGTCGATTATGAAAACTTGGAAGTTCAGGAAGACCTCTCTTATGAGGAACTACCAGTACAAATTATTGATCACCGTAATCAGGTCCTTCGAAATAAGACTATACCTCTTGTAAAAGTCTTATGGAGAAACCATCGTGTCGAAGAAGCAACATGGGAAACTAAAAGCCAAATGCGAACCAAATACCCACACCTCTTCGAAAACCAAGGTACATCAAGTTTGGGGACAAACTTCTTTTAAGGAGAAGAGAAATGTGACACCCGAATTTCTTTTTTTTTAAATTCAAATTTTGCAATAAAAGAAATAATAAAAAATAATAATAATAAATAAAATAAAATAAAAATATATAATAAAAATAATAAATAAATAATAAGTTTACGAAATCGATTAAATTGTTAAGGATGTAAATTGTGAGACACCACACGTTAAATATTTTAGAAAGTGGTAAGTGATGTTTATAGTTTGTAGTGAATTTTTAGACACAACCTAACTATAATCATATGAAAATTTTTGAGATCATTGTGGATTACCAAGAAGGCGACAACTCTTAGAATTATAAAAAGCCAACCCTGAGATCATTTTGGATTACCAAAGAGGGCGATAACTCTTAGAATTATAAGAAGCCAACCCTAATCTTCTAAAGACATTGACTTAGATGACGCCAACCCTAATCTTCTAGAGCCATTGAATTAGATAACGCCAACACTAATCCCTAGATGACCTTTGGTCAATTGGTAAGAGTCAAGGGCCAGGTGGCGCTTTCTGAGAACACGAAATTAACTTAAGCTCCAAGAATTGATGCATATAAATAGGCCATGATAGTAGAAGCAAGGAAGGCAATCCATGAAACGAGTCGAAAAAGAAATAACACGAGAGGTTCGGTAGCATGGGAAGAATAGGGATAAGTTTATATTAGAGGTGAGTTTTATTATATCTTGAGTTACTATTATATGTTTCTACTTATCTGGAGTTATCATAATATATTTTATGAATATTTTGAGTTATCACAATTCATTTTGTATAATTTTGTTTATGGTTAGGCTAATGTTTCAATTACGTGGATTATTTTCTGAACTCTATTTGCGTAAATTAAAACCCATAGACATGTTTGTCTAAATTTGAAAGTATATTGACAATGATCTTGTAAACAATTATTTTCTGTAAGTACCACCACGGGAGTCCCATGCCTTGGGGGACTTAAATAACCATTGGCCCCTGTTTGACCACCTTGTGGTCCTCTGTTTGTCATGGATCCATTGACCCCTGTTCTGATTGTCACTCTAGTGACCCCTGTTTTGTTCGATTCTGTACCGTGGTTATAGTTATTTATTTCAGTTTCTGCCACTTAATTAATTTATGTATTCAACTCAAATTATGTTAATGTTTTAGCCTAAATAACTATCCATGGCTATTTTGATGCCCCTATATTCACGGTATAATATTTCTCACTCTGCTATGTGCTTATAGCTGTTACCCCTTTCAGGTGACGAACTTTAGCAGATTCAAGATGGGGAATGAATCGTTGTGTTGTTTTTATTTATTTTTAAGATTTCTATCTGTGTTTTTTCCGGACTCTTGTAATACAATAAAGCTCAATGGACTATGTTTGTTTTATTTTATTAAACATTTGGTACCCAATTATTTTATTTTAATTTATTTAATTTAACCGCTTGCGCTACGACTACAAAATTATTTGAATCATTTTATGATTATCTTGTTACAACACCGAGCCTTTGGGTACCGGGTTTGGGTCGTGACAATAATAATAATAAGAATATTTTATGGTGCCAACATTACCCCCTGCGGCCTTTGAAAATGATGTTTACTTGAATTTTTGAAGGGCCGAACCAAGCACACATACTGTCATTTTTGTGCCGTAAAGAAAAAAGCAATTATCCATCAATTTGAAAAGATAAGTCATTCTCAACCACTGATTTAAATGCATAGGCTTTTCCTAGCCAAGTTCACCATTTTAAATGGCTAAGTTGTTCTTTAATGCATCAAACTCATCAAAACAATGCTTAAAGATGACTGTTTTATTGGCCATTTCATCAAAATTAAATTTTGATATAAACCACAAATCCAAAAAGGATTTTGAACACCAAGAACCATAGTACAAGATGGCCTTAAAAATTCATATAACTTGACGTTTTGAATAATTTCAAAAAATTCAGATTCATGAGCATTAAATTGTTCATCATTCTTAGCCATGTTTTGCTTGAGAATATGTTCTTTGGCCAAATAACTTTCATTATTCATTGACAAATGGGGTTGTTTTTCTATTTTATCTATTAATGGATTATGAAAATCCTCCATGTGAGTTTTATCATTTCTCTCTCTAATGGATTGTTCCATTTTAGCCATTAATGGCTTATAAAAATCTTTTATAGACATCTTATGTTCATGGTTTGACTCTCTAAAAATGGGTTTTTCAACCCCCTAAGTCTTATAAGGAACATTATTTTTAACCATGCTTGGCTCAACAACATGTTTTTTAGCCATGTTATTTTCATAAATTGGCTTTTTGAAAATGAGTTTTTTGACCCCCCGAGCCATTGATGAAATCAACTCTTTGCTTTTGCTATTTTCAACCATGGAAAAATTTTGAAAAAATTCACCAATTCTGGCCATTAAAGCCTTAGTTAAAGACTTGGTAGTGAGAGTTGACAACTCATCATTCCATTGGCGAATTTTCATATCAAGTTGATGAATTTCTCTAATTAAATGGTGTCTTTTTTCTTCCACCAAATAATATTGTAAGGAATTAAAGTTTATTTCATCAAGAAAATGTATCTCTTATTAAAGATCCAAAATTTTTTGCTTACGCCAATAGATTTCATCTAGGCTATTTGAAATGGACGAATCCAATTCATTTTTTATTTCTTACACTTGAGGTCCCACTGGGCGTGCCAAAATTATTGGCTTATCTTTCCTACGAAGGAAAATATCATAAATGTGAGTGTGCCAGCAAAGATTGAAAAATCCTTACAGATTAAATTTAAGCCAATTATCAAGCGATTGTGTTGATGGTTCTTTTGCCTCAACGAAGAGGACTTCAAAATTGCCAAGTGTAAAGAAAAGAAAAATTAAAAGAAGAAGGAGGGAGACAGAGAAAGATGATTAAGTGAACAATCAAACTAACCATTAATTTATCTCTACTCCTATGTTTCGAAAAAGAAGTGCATAAAATAAAGTGCAGAGAACTTACCTCTACTCCTATGCTTTGAAAATGAAGTGCATAAAATAAAGTGCAGAAAATTAAGTGTAGGAAATATAAATGATAAGAAAAATATAAATCAATTGTTTTTGATTTGAATTCTGAATGTTTTTACAATGTGCCATTGATGGCTATTTATAGAGGAAAAAATACAATAATAACTACTTAGTAACTACCTATTTCTCCCGTCTTCATCCTTGTCTTGCCATGTGTTCTTCCACTCATCCACTTTGTCCTTCATATTCTCCATCATCTCCATAACTTCTTTTAACTTCCAAATGAATAAGAGGATGCCACGTGCCCTAAAAATAATAACAATAATAATGCTAATAATAATAAGAACATTTTATGGTGCCAATAGTTGTATTTGATATTTTTAGTTGTGATTTGATTTGGATAAATTGTATAACTTTTAGATATTTTTGTGCAATAAACGTTTTATTTAAATCATGTTATACAATTGTTTTCATTACTCTGTACTAAAATTGTTAAACGAGTCATACTTAATAAGATGGGTCATGCATCAATCTTAGTTTAGTTTAGTTTAGTGGTGACAGTCCGTGCTAAGCGAAAATGATTCATAGCTTTCTGGTTTTAATTTACAAATCTTTTTAATGATGTATTTTTGATCAACTTATATCATTTTATCCAAATTAATGATTTTCTAAAAACTAATACAATAATTCCTGATTATAAGGTTAGTGGTGGATTTAAAATCCTGAGGAATTTCTTATTTTATTTTATTTATTTTATGTTTTATTAATTTTAATTTTATTATTCTTAAATTACTTTAATTATTATTTTTGTATCAAAACAACTCGATTAGTCCTTAAGGATCGACACCTGGTCTTAATCGCTATACTTCAGAATAGTAGTTATCACTTAGTTATAAATATAATATTTTGGTGTGCAAATGACCAACATCACATATCAAGCCAATCCAAACAAACTGCAGAACAAAACGAACTAGTTCTTTTAATTTTCTGCAACAAATTCAAATTCCAAACTTTATCATGATGTCAAATTCCAAATTTCAAAAAAACCAAAGTTTTACTAAGACCTGAAGTAGATTGCCACAAGATTTTCTTCAAATCGACAAATGCGAAATTTTTCCAAGATCAACAAGTGGCCAAAGACCACACAAACGACCTAAAATTCATATTCAAAATGATTAGTATCATTTTGTGCTACATTGACTTTGGAAACAACATTTCTTTTTTCTTTCAAACTTGGACAATCTTTCTTCCAATGTCCTTTATCATGAAATTGTAGAGAGTAGTGAGAAGTTGAGTGATTGTAAATTTTCTCAAAATCTAGTGAAATCAAGTTGTCTTTGTGGAGTAGGCAACCCCAACCACGTAAATCTCTTGAGTTTGTCTTGTGTATTCATATCTGAGGCCCTCTAGTACAACAATTGGTATCACAGCATCGTTGTACAAAATAGAGCTTCTACATCTCTATTTCATAACTCTAGCAGATTTTGAAGTTGTCGAAACCAACTTTTCAATACACCATTGCGTAGCTCTCATCGAGTAGAGCAATTTGAAAAAAAGAATTCACCTCAAACAAACACTGGAAGCTCTCTCAATTGCCAGTCAAATTTGGTCTAAAAAGTCAACATTCAAGCCAAGAAGACGGGCCAAGCCGAGCCGAAGAAGAATATTCTGTGACATCGCTGTGACATTATCGTGACATCACTATAGAATATTCTGTGGAATATTCCTTGCCACGTCAGCATTGTCACGTCAACAGTTTAACTGCCACGTTAGCAAGGTGCGTCGTCATTAGTAATTTTTGAAATTTACATTTTGGCCCTTGAATTTTGGTGAAATTTCAATTTAGCCCTAGTTATTTCTGAATTTATGTTTTGGCCCTGGAACATTATGGAATTTTCAGTTTAGCCCCTGAAAATTTGAAAATTTTCAATTGTCCTAGTCATCTTTGAAGTGGGCTTTTTTGGTAGTTTAGTTTTTTTAAGGAAAAATGGTTGAAGAAAAAGCTTCGACAAGTAATCCAGAAAAGAGGAGTTCAATCTCTAGTGCTAAGTTTATGTGGAGAAATTTGATGGAAACAATAACTTTGGTATGTGGCAATGCGAAGTTATGGATGTTCTCTACCAACAAGAACTTGACGTCGCTCTGGGAGACAAATCGTCTGATATGAATGAGAAGGAATGGACACAAATTATGGAAGAAATTGGAAGATAAATACATGACCAAGAGTATAGAGAATTGTCTCTACTTGAAGAAAAAACTCTTTCATTTTAAATATCGAGAAGGTATTTTGATATCTGAACACTTGAATGCTTACAATAAGATACTTGTTGATCTTTAGAATTTGGATGTTGATATTGACAATGAAGATAAAGCTCTTTTATTGCTAAATTCTCTTCTTGACACATATGATCATCTTATCACTACTCTGTTGTATGGTAGGGATGAAATTTCTTTTAAAAATGTGTCTAGTAGTTTGATTAACAATGAGTACAGGAAAAAAGACAAAGAGAGTTTCAACAACACATTTAGTAATGCTTTGACAGTTAGGGTCAGATCCCATATGAAGTTAGCAGGCATTAGAGTTAATCCCGCGAAAGATGAATGGGCCTATTGCCATGAGAAATGATATTGAAAGAAAGATTGTCCAAGTTTGAAGGGAAAAAGAAATGCGAATTTTTCCCAGACCAACAAGTGACCGGAGACCACACCCATGACCTAAAATTCAGATTCAGAATAATCAGTATCATTCTGTGCTACATTGACTTTGGAAACATCATTTCTTTTTTGTTTCAAACTTGGACAATTTTTCTTCCAATGTCCTTTCTCATGATAATAGGCGCATTCATCTTTCGGGGAATTAAGTCTAACGCCTGCTAACTTCAAATGGGATCTACCTCTAACTGTCAAAGCATTTAAAAATGTGTCTAGTAGTTTGATTAAAAATGAGTACAGAAAGAAAGAGAAAGAGAGCTTCAATGACACGGGAAAGACAGAAGTATAGAAATTGAAGGTTCAAAGACCTAGTATATTAGAGTTTTTCTCTGATATTCTGGGTCTTTCCTTTGAGAGGAGATTTTGGAAAAAAAACTCAATTTGAATTTAAAAATAGTGAATTCCAGACAAGAGAAAAAGCTGTTCAAGATTCAAAAAGAGAAGTTCAAAATGAACAAGAAGATAGAAGCAGCTGGAAGCAGAGGAAGCTTTAAGGAAGTTCCATTAATGAAAATTAGCTTAGAAGAAATACTATAGCACACTGATTATACATGGTTTGTTGAGGCTATAAACAGAGAGCTTGAATGTTTGTTTGAGTCAGAGTGGGAGAAAAATGTAATCTCCAAGGAGAAACATAACATCTCCTGATAAGGAGAATTCTAGGAGAGTTGAAAAAATTTGTGAGTTTACAGAGAGATAGCTCTGTTTTGTATAATTTATTTGTGATTGAATAAAAGGAGTGTTTATTCAATTAATTCATGTCTTCGTATATCTACGCAACTGACCCACCCTTCTCAAGGGTCAAATTAAAAATTTTCAAATTTCCTGAGCTAAATTGAAAATTCTAGAATGTCCTAGTCATTTCCAAAGTGGGCTTTTTTTGGCAGTTTCAATTTTTTTTTTTTAAAAAGAAAAAATGGCTGAAGAAAAAGCTTCAACAAGTAATCTAGAAAAGTGGAGTTCAATCTCTAGTGCTAAGTTCAAGGTGAAGAAATTTGATGGAAACAATAATTTTGGCATGTGGCAATTTGAAGTTATAGATGTTCTCTGCCAACAAGAACTTGACGTCGCTCTGGGAGACAAACCGTCTGATATGAATGAGAAGGAATGGACACAAATCAATCACCAAACTTGTGGCATGATCTGATTGTGTCTAGTGAAAGAGTTGAAATACTTTATCATGAAAGAAATTTTGGCAAAAGAATTATGGAAGAAATTGGAAGATAAATACATGAGCAAGAGTATAGAGAATCGTCTCTACTTAAAGAAAAAGCTTTTTCGTTTCCAATATTGAGAAGGTATTTTGATATCTAAACACTTGAATGCTTACAATAAGATACTTGCTGATCTTCAAAATTTGGATGTTGATATTGAAGATGAAGATGAAGCTCTTTTATTGCTAAATTCTCTTCCTGACACATATGATCATCTTATCACTACTCTGTTGTATGGCAAGGATGAAAGTTGTTTTAAAAATGTGTCTAGTTTGATTAAGAATGAGTACAGAAAGAAAGACAAAGAGAGTTTCAATTACACATATAGTAACGTTTTGATAGTTAGGGGTAGATCCCATTCGAAGTTAGCAGGAACTAGAGTTAATCCCGTGAAAGATGAATGTGCCTATTGTCATGAGAAAGGGCATTGGAAGAAAGATTGTCCAAGTTTGAAGGGAAAAAGAAATGCTGTTTTCAAAGTCAATGTAGCACAAAATGATATTGATTATTCTGAATTTGAATTTTAGTTCGTTGGTGTGGTCTTCGGCCACTTGTTGGTCTTGGAAAAAAATTCGCATTTGCCAATTTGAAGAAGTTCCTGTGGCGATCTACTTCAGGTCTTAGTAAAACTTTCTTTTTTCGGAATTTTGAAATTTGACATCATGATGGAGTTTGGAATTTGGATTTGTTGCAGAAAATTAGAAGAACTAGTTCGTTTTGTTCTGCAGTTTGTTTGGATTGGCTTGATATGTATCGAGATTTTGAGTCTGCTGTTTCGTTTTTTGTTTGATTTGTTTGAAAAGCACTCATTTGTTTGATTTGGTGCATCAGAATTTGTTTATGGGCATTAAAGTGTGTTTGCTTTGAAGCACTTACATGGTTGGTAGTTTATCTGTTTATGGTATCTCGCTAAGATTGAGTTTTGTTCAAATTTATGTACTGGAGAATTTTCACCCGAGGTGGAGAATTGTAAGGAAGTTGGCTCAAACTTCTTCTCTCTATTTCACCATGAATAAAGAAGCTCTTGGATCATCCCCGAAGGTCCTAGATGATCCTGAAGGAACTGGAGAAGATGGTTTTGAATTGAAGTTCTTAGTTGGTCAACAATGGAAGCCACTATGAAGCTTCTCGTACGCATCCAAAACACGGTGGATTTGGTGTCAGTGTTTACACCTATCCTCCTCCTCAGAAACCTATAAAAAGGGGTAATGAATTGTATTTGGCATTCCAAGAAATGAAAAACAATTGAATTTAAGAGTGATTGTGAATTAAGAGGGATTACCTCCCTTTTGTATTTGTTTGTGAGATTTTTGTATTTATTTTGAATTCGTTTGAGTGAATTAGAATTTGTTTTTTATTCATGTACATCTTTGTTTATGAGTATCTTTATTATTTGTTTCCAAGAAATTTTGGCACAACAATTAGTATCAGAGCATCGTTGTGCCGAAACAGAGCTTTCACATCTTTGTTTCAGAACTCTGCTAGATTTCGAAGTTGCTGAAACCAACTTCTAAATATACCATTGCGTAATTCTTATCGAGTAAAGCAATTTGAAAAAAAAAAATTCATCCCAAATGGACACCGGAAATCGCTGGTCAAACTTGACATGGAAAAGTCAACATTCGAGCCAAGAAGATGGATCGAGCTGAGCCAATTGAGCCAGGCCAAGCAGCGAAGCCAAGCCAAGCCGAAGAAGAATATTCTGTGAAATATTCTCTGACATCAATGTGACATCATCGTGACATCCCTGCAGAATATTCTGTGGAATATTCCCTGCCACGTTAGCATTGCCACGTCAACAGTTTGATTGCCATGTCAGCAGTAATTTCTAAAATTTGCATTTTGGCCCCTGAATTTTGGTGAAATTGCAATTTAGCCGTTGAGAAGGGTATTGGTATACCAAATTGTCCTAGTTACTTTTGAAGTGGGTTTTTTTTGGTAGTTTCAGTTTTTTTTTTAAAGGAAAAATGGCTGAAGAAAAAGCTTCAACAAGTAATGTAGAAAAGATGAGTTCAATCTCTAGTGCTAAGTTCGAGGTGGAGAAATTTGATGGAAATAATAACTTTGGCATGTGGCAATGCAAAGTTATAGATGTTCTCTACCAATAAGAACTTGACGTCGCTCTATTTTGCACAATGATGCTCTGATACCAATTGTTGTGCTCAAAGACCCAAATATGAGGCAAGTTGCCCAAAAAAACAAATAATAATAATACACTCACAAATAAAGATGTACAAGAATAACAAAACAAATTCTAATTCACTCAAACGAATTCAAAATAAATACAAAATCTCATAAACAAATAACAAGGAGAGATAACCTCTCCCAACTCACAATCTCTCTTAAATTCAAATATTTTCTATCTTGGCATATCAAATACAATAACTTATGTTATCCCAGTTAGGCAACTCAAGAGGGAGGGTGAATTGGGTTATTAAAAAATAATAAACACAATATTCAGAATAAAAAAAATAATTGTCAATATAAAAGTAAGAGAGATAGGGAGAGAAAATCAAACACTGAGATTTATAGTGGTTCGGCACACTGGGCCTATGTCAACTCCCCAAGGAATCTCCTTGAGAATGAATTAATACACCATCAAGGCTTCACCAAACTTGTGGATTTTATGTAGGTCTTACTTTTATCTGTTGAGCCTCACTCAACAATAAATGCCTTACCCTTACAAAAATCTCTCACAAAATAATGAATAAAAATAAGAGGTACTTTAACCCTCTTTTATGATAATTTTCTCACAAAGAGTAAATATGAAAGTGTAAGAACAAAGACTACACTTAGATCTGAAGGTGAAATAGCAGAATACATACACTCAAAATTTTGGAGCACACTAATTTTTTCTCTTCAAGTTCTTAATGTTTCTCCACACAAAACACTTCTATTTATACCAAAAAATATATCCGTTAGAGAGACAGACGCTCCTTCGGATCAAGTGGAGACAGCACAATGCTTCATCATTATGGTGTTCTTTGAAGTCAAACACAACATGAAAATTGTTCCAATTTGCACCTTTTTCTTTTTCTTTATGCAGCCAAATTCAAACATCTTCAAGAATTTGAAAAGAATAAATTTTCTCTTGCAATCACTACAATTACATATTATATTCTAATACACAACATGAATATATATTTTTTTAAAAGGATTTCAAACTATATTTTATAAAGTGCTTGCAAATTTCCATGACAAGATATTTGGCTCATCTTATTTCAAAATATTATATTAATATGATGCAAATTCCATTGCCATTGCCTTTTATATAATTTTAATATTATATACATGTAAAGTATTTCTCTTTGTCAAACTTTTGCAGACAAGTTGAATCAACATTTTGAAAATAAAATTCAATTCACACTTTTGAATATAATATAATATAATATAATATATATATATATATATATAATAAAGCAAGATGGTTTTTTGAATTTATCCTACACACATTTGTCCTACTCTAAGACGTTTGGAAGGCTCAGATCTGTTCAATCTACAAAACAACGGCTGTGATATATCCTACTTTTCCACTTCTCTCTCTCTTACTTTTTTATTTTCTCACCCACCCTCCGATGATCCCATGAATAATCCTATGAATGATCCCATGATCCCAGATTTCTCCTTTTCTTTTTATTTTTTTTATTTTCCTCCCTATTTATATATTTTTGTTTTCTCCTTTTTGTTCACTTATTTTTATTTACACCGTGCCTTTAGGCACGGGCACGGGCATACACTAGTATATATATATCAGATAAAAATATATATATATATATATACCTCTTCTAAAATTTTTATAATTGTTGAAGAGATTATAAATACACTCAAATAACCAATCATCCCATGTGAGTATATCAAAAGGAAACAATTCATCAATATCACATTTGTCAAAATAATACAACCAATCAATCAATTTTGTCAAAATAATATAATTAATCAATTTTAAATTTATCAAAAAGTGAATAGTGAGCCAACCAATCAATCAATTTTGTCAAAATAATACAACTAATCAATTTTAAATTTGTTAAAAAGTGAATAGTGACCACCCGAATTTTTCAAAATCGTGAATAGTAATTGTGGGGACATAATTTTTGAATGACAACACGTGGCCGAGGTGGTATCGGAGTGCTAGCCGAGGCGTCACGTGTCTTGGACATGACTCCGAGATAATCTCGGATGGGCCGAGGTTATCTACAAAGATACCAGAATCCGGGATAAGCGGATAAGGGACAAGAGTCCTACAATGAGAGAACTTCAGTTTGGGTAAAGATAAGACTCTTAGAGAGTTTATCCCAATCCTACTAGGAGTCCAAGATTAGCAGTAATCCTAAGTCCATTGAAGCTAGGCTTCTATTGGGACTAGGTTTGTGTTGGCTATAAAAGAGAGGCACCCTCATAGGTCTAAGGTATGCTTTTTATGCTCTGAATAGTGAGTTAAGCACTTTTGCTATCTTTGAGAGATAACTGACTTGATCGTCGGAGTGCCCCCGGGTGGACGAACCACTGCCGGAATCTTTTCTTTTTGTGACAGGTCGTTCGGGCTTAATCTATTCTGCCAGTGTTCTCCAGCTGAGTGCTTGATTGGCAGTGTGGTCGGAAATTGACACACACAGTAATATATTTAAAATATTTCCATTTAAATGATATTTATAACAAATATATCATACAACCTATATTTTAAATAGATAATATTTTGTGTCAAATAATATAGAATAAGTATATTAGAAAATCCAAAATTTTCAAATAATAGTGTAGACATCATCAAAATTAAACAACATGATTAATAATCTCCCCTTTTTTATGATGGCAATATTTGCATGAATATGACAAAATAAAAATCAACAAATTATTTGATAATTTTGCAATATAAGATATTTGATAATTTAAAGCACATGTATGACAATTCAAATTCACAGTTTAAAATTAAAACTGATAATTTTCTTCCCCTTTGACATCATCAAAATAAAATATGGAGATAAAAAGGTTTTAGAGAGGGGAAAAAAAAATTTGCAGTGATCAAAACAAAAATCAAACAAACACATTTGAGATAATAATCTGAGATGCAAAAAAAATATAATAATGGTTCTTATGTCTTGTCGTGATCATTGTGGGGATTTTGGAGCATCCCTAGAAAAATAGTGCAGCAACGTCCAAAAGGTTGACAAACAAGAGATTTGAGCAGATATGCATCGACTATTGGATCGGTGGAGTGTATAAAAAGTGATAAAGATGATAGGCAGAGATACAAAATCATCAAGTATTGTGAGAGAAAAATTTGTTTAAACTTCTTGTGTAATCATGTCATTCCTTACCTTAGGCATTAATGGTTCTGACATGCATGATGTGCCTGTAATTCAGGCAAGTGAAAGGTTACCGATAGTGCATTCGCACGCTATTTCTGTAAATCAGAGTCCTAGTGTTTTTGGTAATCAGAATGATATCGATACTATTAATAACACTATGGCTTTGAATACACAGGCGATGACTGGGGTTTCCAATATGGCGCGACGACTTCAAGCAAGAGTACAAGAAAATCAGCAATTGATAGACGATGTGAGCTTGTTAAAACAACAACTAGCTAATACTCGTTAGGAGAAGAGAGAGCTAGAAAAGAAAAATTCTCAGTTGGAGAATGTGGTGCAATATTATGCAACGATGATATTGCCAAGACTCACAGAAGTTGAAATAGAGAGAGGCATGTAAAGAATGCTCATGAAAAGTTGTTGAGAGAAGTGAAACGCAAAAAATCTGTGAAGCCTTCTCAACCCGTATATGTAATCGATCAGTAGTTTCTTCTTATGAAATAAAATTACAAGCATTTCTCTTTGAAAAAAATTGTTTGTCTTTTCTATATAAAAAAAATTGTAGATAAGAAAAAAAAAATAGTTGAAAACGATATATGCTCCCCTTAAAATTATGCATAGAATATACAAACGCCCTCTTAAGATTACTCGTATTTTTATTTTTATTTTTATTTTATTGATTTAATCTCAAAAGATTACATAATATGAGTCTCTCCCTAAATTAATGCACAAAGGACAATTACACAAATTGTAAGAAAATGATTACCAATTTATAAAACCAAGGGCCATTAAGATCTGGCCATAAACAACTACACCAAGTGCACTAACATAAAAAGAGAAAATACAAATAAAAATAATTTCTTCATACCAGGTAGAAGCAATTGTTATTAAATACGAGAGAGTTTGTAACACATACAACCATATAAGAAATATAACAAAGTGCAGAAATAATTTAAACATGTTGATCGACGATGATGTTGATGATTGGAAAGAATAGAGAAGATCGGAGATGAATGTTTGTAGATTAGTGATGAATTTTTGTAGATTGGTGTTGGATCTTGGTGGATCAGTAATGGATCTTGATGTATCAATAATTGATCTTGATGAATCGGAAATGATGTTAAAGATCGGTGATGAAGATTTTGTGTAGAGCAGTGATGGATCTTGGTAGATCGGTGAGGGATTTGGGTGGAAGATGGTAGTGATGAAAGTGATGGATGATGTTGTGGATAGTAGAGCTGATGGTGGATGATAGTGAGGATAAAGATGGTGTCTAAGGATGAGAGGAAGAAAGAGAGAGCGAGAGAAAGAGAGAGAGAGAACCAGAGCGAGAGAGAGAATATATAAAATATTTTTTATTTTAATTTTATTTTGATTTTAATTTTATTTATTTATTTATATTTTAAAAAATAAACATCATATAGGAGTATTCATCATACCAAGTTCAGTTCTAATATAATAAAATTGTTTTTCATTAAGAGGTTTGGTAAATATGTTAGCTAATTGACGATTTGTAGTCACAAATTCGAGTTCAATGTCACCTTTGAGTACATGATCTCCTAGAAAATGATGCCTTATTTCAATGTGTTTAGTGCGTGAGTGCTAAATAGGATTTTTTGAAAGGTTAATGACACTTCTGTTGTCACATTTTATAGGAATATGATCATAGTGAAGTCCAAAATCTTGAAGTTGTTGTTTCATCCAAAGCAATTGTGCCCAACATCTAGCGGCAACAATGTATTCTGCTTTAGCAGTTGACAGAGCCACTGAGTTTTGTTTTTTGCAAAACCCAGAAGTGAGTGAGTGTCCAAGAAAGTGACAAGTACCACTTATGCTTTTCAATCAAGTCTACATCCCACAAAGTCGACATCTGAATAACCAAAAAGTTCAAAGGTACTTCCCTTAGGATACCATAATCCCAAATTTGGAGTGCCAACAAGATATCTGAAAATACCTTTGACTGCGATGATGTGTGACTCTTTAGGTGCGGATTGAAAACGTGCATACATACAAACACCAAACATTATATCGGGTCTAATAGCAATAAGATAAAGTAAGGAACTGATCATACATCGATATTTCTTTTCATCTACTGGTTTACCTTGCTCATCTTTGTCAATTTTTATTGATGTGCTCATTGGAGTTGCTGCAAGCTTTGATGATTCCATTTCAAACCTTGAGTAGATCCTTGATATATTTTGTTTGATTTAAATGGATCCCATTCTTGGTTTGTTTAATTTGTAGATTGAGGAAGTAATTTAACTCTCCCATCATACTCATTTCAAATTCACCCTGCATATCTTTAGCAAATTCTTTGTACAAATTCATTAGTAGCACCGAAAAAGATATCATCAACATAAATTTGAACAATTAGCATATCCTCCTTTTTGGTTTTTATAAAAAGAGTTATATCAATTTTTCCTTTAGAAAAACCTTTGTTAAGTAGAAAATTACTCAATCTTTTATACCATGCTCTACGAGCTTGTTTTAAGCCATAGAAGGCTTTTGAAAGTTTGAAAACATAATCCAGGTATTTATGATTTTCAAAACTAGGAGGTTGTTCAACATAAACTTCCTCCGAAATGTACCCATTTAAAAAGGCACTTTTAACATCCATTTGATATAATTTAAAATCTTTAAAACATGCAAAACTAAGTAACATTCTAATAGCTTCAAGTCTAGCAACTGGTGCCAAAGTTTCATCAAAATCAATGCTCTTTTCTTGATTATAACCTTGAGCTACAAATCTAACTTTGTTTCTAGTAACAACTCCGGATTCATCTATTTTATTTTGAAAAACCCATTTTGTACCAATAACGGGATGATCCTTAGGTCAATGGGTCAAAAGCCAAACTTCATTATTTTCAAATTGATTTAATTATTCTTGCATTGCTAAAATTCAGTTTTCATCATTTTAGCTTCTAAAACAATTTTGGTTCATTTGTGAAACAAACGTTAAGTTAGCACAAACATTTTTAACAGAAGAACGAGCTCTTATATCTTCCGCTGCATCACCTATGATAAGGTCCTTGGGGTGGCCATGAGTATACTTCAATTCCTTTGGTAGATTTGAGTCATTTTCTAGAAGAGTATACATTTCTTGAAGTTTCTCCATTGTCATTTCTTCTTCATGCTCGCGTAATGGATTTTCTTCATTTTCTTTTATGTAAATGCTCTCCATGCTTGGTTGATTTTCTGCAATATCATTACTCACAAGATTCTTGGAAATAATGTTGTTAGATTCAACAAAAGCAACATGCACAGATTCTTCAACAAGTGGAGTTCTTTTATTGAATATTCTATAAGCTTTACTAGAAATTGAATAACCAAGAAATATAGCTTTATCTGAATTAGCATCAAATTTTTCTAAGTTATCTTTATTGTTATTCAATACAAAGCATTTACAACCAAATGCACGTAAGTGACTAATATTAAGTTTTCTACCTTTCCACATTTCATAAGGGGTTTTCTTAAGAATAGGTCTAATCATAGCACGGTTTACAATATAGCATGCAGTGTTAACGGCTTCTGCCCAAAAATATCTAGGCAAATTATTTTCACAAAGCATAGTACTTGCCATTTCTTCAAGAGTTTTATTTTTTCTTTCAACCACACCATTTTGTTGAGTAGTTCTAGGGACAGAAAAATTATGATCAATTCCAAACTCACCACAAAACATAATAAAATCATCATTTTCAAATTCTCTACCATGATCACTTTTAATACTACAAATATTAAGACTTTTTTTCATTTTGAATTCTTTTGCATACCTTTGAGAAATTGTAAAAAGCTTCATTTTTGTTGTCAAATAAAAACCCATGTATATCTAGTATAATCATCAACACAAACAAGAGCATAAGATTTTCCTCCCAAACTTAATGTTCTAGATGGTCCAAATAAATCAATATGCAAGAGTTCAAGAGGTCTAGTAGTTGAAATAACGTTTTTGGATTTGAAAGAAATTCTAGTTTGTTTTCCAAATTGACATGCATCACAAAGTTTGTCTTTTTCAAAAATATTTTTTGGTAAACCAATGACTAACTTATTTTTTGAAAGTTTGGAAATTAGATCAAAATGAACATGTCCTAATCTTCTATGCTAAAGCCAACCATTATCATTTATAGTAGATAAAAATTTAATATTAAAATAAGAAGACAAATCATGCAAATCAAACACATATACATTCTCATGTCTATAACTTACAAATAAGGTTTTGTTTTCTAGGGTGTTCTCAATAGTGTAATGAGTTTTTTCAAAAATAACTCCATAACCTTTGTCACATAATTGACTAATATTAAGCAAGTTATGTTTTAAACCTTCAACAAGTAAAATATTTTCAATAATAGGAGAAGGATTTTTACCAATCCTACCTACATCAATGATTTTACCCTTGCTATTGTCATCGAAAGTCACATATCCACCATCCTTTGGTTGGAGTGTGGTGAACATAGTTTTATTTCTGGTTATGTGCCTTGAACATGCACTGTCGAGATACTATCTATCGTTACTGGATTTTGTCTTGAAACATACCTACAAAAATTTGATTTTTCTATTGGTATACTTTCTTGGGTCCATAAAAGTTAAAATTTGACACTCTTGAAATGTCCTTAGAGACCCACATCTTTTTATTTTAGCAAAATGATTTCTTTTAACAGGACATGAAGGTGAAATATGACATTTTGTACCACAAAAATGACATGTGAGATAAGAGTGACTAGAAGATGCATGCACAAAACCATTTTTGGCAGTTTTTACTTTTGAAAAAGTTTTATATCCAATTCCGGCTCTACCAAAAGTACGATTTTGATTTTTAAGAATTTTATCTAAAGTCTCTCTACCTTGAGTGAATTTTGAAAGAGTATTTTTCAAGTATTCGATATTTTCTTTCAAAACAATTTGCTCCTTTTTTAAAGACTCATTTTCTTCTTGCAATACAACTAATATTTTCTCAGATATTGAAGACTCTTTTCGAGTTAAAATATCATTTTCCTTTTTCATTTTCATAGCTTCATTTTCTAAAGCATTTATCTTGGAAGTTAATGATTCATTTTATTTTGATAAACTTGAAATCACTTTCTTTTAATAGTTGTTTTTCAAACTAAGTTTCTTAAATTCAGCATGTAATTCATCAAAAGCTGATTGTAATTCATCAAACGTAAAAGATTCGTCATTTACTTCATCTTCATTTCCAAGTGCCATTAAGCATAGGTTAGTAACCTCATTTTTGCAAACTTTAGTTTCTAAGTTGCTTTCATCGCTATCTTCTCCCCATGCTGCAATCATGACTTTCTTCTTGTCCTTCTTAAATTGTTTCTTAAGTTCTGGACATTCTGATTTGTAGTGTCCAAGTTTATTGCATTCGTAGCAGGTAACTTCAGATTTTTTGTGATTTTCTCCCCTTTGAAAATCCCTGTTGTTGAAGTCTTTTCTGAAAAAATTTCACACACCTTATTTCTTTTTCACAAACCTTTTGAACTTCCTAGTGATGTCATTTCCTTATCATCATCCGAATCATCTTTCTCATCCTCTTGATGTTTTGAGGTGGATTTGAAGGCTATTCCTTTCTCTTTGTTGTTGTCCTCCTCTTCCTTTCTTTTTTGCATTATGAGCTCATGAGTTAAGAGAGATCCCATTAATTCATCTAGACTTGGCTTTGATAAATCCCTGGCTTCAGTAATGGCAATGACTTTTATCTCCTAACTTTTTGGCAATGACCTAAGCACTTTTCTTACAATTTCAGCATTAGTATATATTTTGCCAAGAGAAGTTAAACCATTAATAATATCAGTAAAGTGAGTAAACATTTGAGGAATAGTTTTATCAGGCTTCATTTTAAAGAGTTCATAATTATGGACTAGCAAACTGACTCTAGATTCTTTAACTTGTTCGGTTCCCTTATGAGGCATTATAAGCTTATCCCAAATTGTTTTGCTGTTTTACATGTGGAAATTCTTGTGAACTCGTTGGCATTTAAGGCGTAGTACAACATGTTTGTGGCTTTGACATTAATTTGGGCCATTCTAGTATCTCATTCATTCCACTCATCTTTAGGTTTTGGTACCTTAAGGCCATCTACGATTTTGGTAGAAGTTTTTAGACCATTGCAAATAGTTTTCCAGCATTCATAATCATTAGATTAAATGTGTATGGTCATCCTAGTTTTCCAACAGCTAAAATTTGTGCCGCTAAACAGTGGTGGCCTATTGGATACTTGTCCTACAGGTAAGGAATAACTAGGGGTTGCCATGATCTACTCTAAGATGGTTAACTAGAATCTAGGCTCTGATACAAATTGTTATCTCAGTTAGGCAATCCAAGAGAGGGGTGAATTGGGTTATTAAAAAATAATTTACAATATTAAAAAAATAATAAACACAATATTCAGAATAAAAAAAATAATTATCAATATAAAAGTAAGAGAGATAGGGAGAGAAAATCAAACACTGAGATTTATAGTGATTCGGCATATCGAGTCTACGTCCACTCCCCAAGGAACCTCCTTGAGAATTTTTTCACTATCTGAATGAATCAATACACTACCAAGGCTTCACCAAACTTGTGGATTTTACACAGGTCTTACTTTTATCTATTGAGTCTTACTCAACAATAAATGCATTACCCTTACAAAAATTTCTCACAAAATAATGAATAAAAATAAGAGGTTATAGACACCCCATTTTTGACCGTCCTCAAGACTTGAATGTTTTTGCAGGTACATCCAGTGATGAGTTTGATTTGGTCGTTAAGCGCTCGAAATCCGCAGCGGAACGCCACAGGTTTGAGCTTTCCAAACCCTGCATCAATTCTATCTCATTTTTGGACCATGTTTTTGTCCTTTCAGTATGTTATTTTTTATGCACTGCCGGCCATGATGAGGCACTGCCGGCCATGTATTTTGGCTTGCCGGCCGTTGATGTGCCCTGCCGGCCATCAATGAGCCCCTGCCGGCCACCAGTGTATCAGTAGATATTTTCTGATATTTTGTGCTAGCTGTTTGCACAGGTTGAGCCATCTTCTTGAACATGTATGGCTGGATCTCTTTGAGGGGGCTTTTGTATCTTCTATATATAGAAGCCTTCCTCTTGCATGTAGGAGGTTGGAAATTTTGAAGACAAAAAAATTTCTCTCTCTCTTTAGAATCCTCTATCTCTTGATATATGCCTTAAAGCCTAAATTCTCTACACTCTTGCATGTGAGCCCTTGATCAAACTTGATCACCATTGTGTTGAGGTTTCTTGAGGTCCTATTTGAGCTCTAGAAGAGGATATTGGCTTGGTTTGACTTGCCTTTGTTGCCTAAATAGCATCTTGTCTTCAAGAGGTAGAACACTTGTATTTTTAGCCTAATTTAAATACTTGTTTGGCCATCTTTGCATGCTATTTTGGGGTTGGTTTTGACCTCTGAAATCTCTGTTTTTATGGTTTAAAATGGTGGTTTGAGGTTTGATTGGAGTTAGGGGTAGTCTACTCTTCTTATAGCTTGCTTGCTAAGTTGTTGTGCCATCTTTCAAAGCTTTCTAAAACAAATTTTTTGGATCTTTTAACCACTGAATTCCAGGGAATTTTCAGTGGCAAAAACTACATTTTGAGGTCCAAAATAGGAGGGGGTAGCCTCCCCTCCTTGTGTCTTGTTTGTAAGTGTAGATAGCTTAACATGTGAGCATGTTTTTCTACCATTTTGTGACTTGATCTCAGCATGTTTTTGCTACTTTTTTGACTAGCTTTAGCTCTATTTTGAGCTGGTTTGGCCACTTGAGGCTTGCTTTGTAAGCTTGTAGTACAATTGTGCTTAATAGTCTAGTGTTTGCTATGTATTGGCCTTTATTCTAGCTATTTTTAGCTTACTTCAAGCATGTTTTAGGACTCCTTTTAAGCTACTTTAGGGGTGTTTTGGACTGTTTGTCCCTTTTGAGCTTTGTATTGCATGCCTATAGTGTAGTGCTCTTCACTAGTTTGGTATTTTTGGCTTTTGAACATGTTGTGCATGAGTTGCTTGCATGTTGTAGCATCATTTTGCATATCATTTCAGCACTGAAATATCTGCAATCTCCCCCATTTCTTCACTTTTTCATTTTCTTTGAGGGTTGGTTAACCTTAAGGTTGTGTTTAAGCTTGAGATAGAGCTTGTGTTTAATGGTTTTAATCATCTTTTGAGGGTTTCTACTAACCAACGGCATGATCTCTCTCATGTCTTAAATCATCCTTTGGTTGACCCCTCTCTCATTAGAGGACATTCACCTTGGACAAACCAGTTAAAGAATGGATCGGTAATTAAAATGTGTAAATAAAACATGACAAGTAAAACTTGAGCAAGTTAAGCATGTTGTGTTTGCATTGCATATGTTCAATCGGACGTTATATTAAACACAAGGTAGATTAGAGCATTTCATACTCAAAGTGATGAAATGAGCCAATCTCCTTTGTCTCCATTGCCTTTGATCATCCATGACAAGGTAGTGGTCTAGAGTCTTGTTTTTGTGCATTTATTGAAATTGTGCAACTTGGATCTTTGGCCATCATGCATTAAAAATGCTTGATTGGTGGTTTTGGATCCAAGAGTGCCACTCCTTTGATGTTTTGAGATGATAAGGAGGGGCACAGTACAAACATACCCTTAGAAAACCCTCTATTTTCCTCTGTTTGTGCTTTGTTGCAGTGTGCTGACTCAGAGCACCAGTGGCTGGCAGTGGCTCATTGGTGGCCGACAGTGCTTCATTCTTGGCCGGCATGGCATACTTTTGGCCGGCAGATGGCCAACAGCAAGCATTCATGGCCGGCAGGTCATTGGTGCAGTCCTCAACATTGGTTTGGTAAGTTGAAGCAGAAGGTTCTGGAGTGTAGTCAACCTTGCAAACAGAGCCTCTCAGGAGTAAATCGGAAGGCTTTTCAGGGTGAAAACCGAATGCATGCATCCTCCATTTCATAAAGCAGAGCTAAGACAGCGTAGTTCAGTGCTTAATTAGTGCACATTTGTATTGTAATTTAATTAACTAGTTGCTAATTAGTTAAGTGTTGTAATAATTAAGTAGCTTAGCTTTGCTATTTCTTTATTTTATTATTGTAATTAATTAGCTTAGAATAGTTAATTAGTTGTTTTGTAATAATTAGCGTAGCTTAGTGTAGCTTAGCTTATTCATTCGGACCCTCCTTCGAGAGGCACAATGTTGTAATAAGTGTGCGTGCGTATGTACATGTCTTCCAACCCCACATCTTTCTCATTTTTATTTATCCGCTTTCGATGGTTAGATTAGGGACATTTTCAATTAGCATACCTTATGCTTGCATGTTTGCATCCATTCATTTGTCTTGCATGCACCAAGGCTCGGCGCATCATTCAAACTGCATCGTATTTCAATACACTTATTTGAATACGTGTTTAATAGCATGTTATCAAATTGTATCGCATGCCACATTAGTAGCCGAGCCTATTAATTGCATTATTGCATGTGTTGCATTAGGGATCTTAACATAGTTAGGATCATGCATTCTTTCTAATTAGCTTTTGTTTTGGCTTGGAGTACTCGGTAAGCTTTTACGCTTTAGCATACTTGCATGAGTGTAAATGTTGCCATGTTTCGCATGCTTGCCATGAGGCTATGTGCTTACTTGCTAAACTGCATGAATGCCTGTGGATGAAGGCTTTGTTGTTTGAATTGGAACAATTCAATGTATGTGAGTTTTAAGTCCACTTTGCGAGGTGACAAATCATGTTTTAAGCCCATCATGTTTGATGGCAAATCCGCGTTTTAGCCCACTTGAGGGTGGCAACTTCAAACCATTTTCGAAAACAAACATGAGTTGAATTGTTCCAAGTCTTGCGACTTAGTCTAAACTTGTTTGTGTGCGTCACGTAGTAAAGTTAGCTAATAACCGGATAAGAACACATGAGGTTTATAAAATATCATATCATGATAGTAGAGGCCGATCTTTGATCGGGCGAGCGGGGGTGCTCATTTCAAGACCTTCCCCTCTCATACCCAAGTTCCCGAGTCGAGGCAACTTTGGTGATGATGGACACGTGGCTTTTGGCACGAGTCAGGGTTTTCTAAATTTTCCCAAAAAAAAATATTTAGGTGGGGACTTTGTAATCTGACAAAGTAGTCCAGTTTTGGCATTATTTGATTCAAAATCTGATTTTTCAAAATGATTTGCCGGATTGGACTCTTTAGTGTTTATCAGTTTCACATTACACTTTGTGAGATTAGATTCAGAACCGTGATAGGAGTCTGAACTGTAGGACCAATTCGAGCTCTCCGAAAGAGGGGCGCGAAGAAAGTCGAGTTTACAGAGGTACTTTAACCCTCTTTTACAATAATTTTTTGACAAAGAATAAATATGAAAGTGTAAGAACAAAGACTACACTTAGTTCTGAAAGTGAAAGAGCAGAATACAACACACTCAAAATTTTGGAGCACATAGATTTTTTCTCTTCAAGTTCTTAATTTTTCTCCACACAAAACACTTTTATACCAAAAAATATACCCAGTGGAGATCCTTCGAATCAAGTGGAAACAACACAATGCTCCATCATTATGGTGTTCTTTGAAGTCAAATGCAACATGAAAATTGTGCCAACTTGCACCTTTTTCTTTTTCTTTATGCAGGCAAATTCAAACATCTTCAAGGATTTGAAAGAATAAATCTTCTCCTGTAATCACTACAATTACATATTATATTATATTATATATATATATAATAATACACACCATGAATATATATATATATATATATATATTTTAAAAGGAGTTCAAACTATATTTTATAAAGTGCTTGTAAATTTTCATGACAAGATATCTGGCTTATCTTATTTCAAAATATTATATTAATATGATGCAAATTCTACTGCCATTGCTTTTTTATATAATTTTAATATTATATACATGTAAGGTATTTCTGTTTGTCAAACTTTTGCAGACAAGTTGAATCAACATTTTGAATATAAAATTCAATTCACACTTTTGAATATAATATCACACATATATATATATATATATATACATATCGGATAAAAAAAATTATATATATATATCCCTTCTAAAAGTTTTGTAATTGTTGAAGAGATTATAAATACACTCAAATAACCAATAATCCCATGTGAGTATATCAAAAGGAACAATTCATCAATATTACATTTGTCAAAATAATACAACCAATCAATCAATTTTGTCAAAATAATACAATTAATCAATTTTCAATTTATCAAAAAGTGAATAGTGACCAGCCAACCAATCAATCAATTTTGTCAAAATAATACAACTAATCAATTTTAAATTTGCCAAAAAGTGAATAGTGACCACCCAAATATTTCAAAATCGTGAATAGTAATATATTCAAAATATTTTCATTTAAATAATATTTATAACAAATATATCATATAACCTATATTTTAAATAGATAATATTTTGTGTCAAATAATATAAAATATGTATATTAAAAAATCTAAAATTTTCAAATAATAGTGTAGACATCATCAAAATTAAACAACATGATTAACAACTTACCTATCTATTTATAGGTTTCTTCTGAGGGTGAGAGATGGAAGCAGTGATGCCAAAAATCACCGACTTACCGTCTCACGGGAAGCTTCACTTTAGCTTCCATTGTTGACCTTCAAAGGTTGAACTTAAGATGATGTTTCCTTATAGCAGTTTCTGGAGATTCTAGGATCCATCTTGAACCTTCAAGTACTCTTTAGAGAAGAGAAATCATTCTTTTATTTTTCTTCTTCTTTCTTAATAGAGAAGTTGAGACAATTCTTCACAATTGTGCATCTTTGTTTGTGAGTGCATTATTATTATTATTATTTATTTTTCATCAACTTGCCTCATATCTAGGTCTTTGAGCATAACAATTGGTATCAGGGCATCGTTCTGCAAAACAGAGCTTCTGCATCTCTATTTCAGAACTCTACCAGATTTCGAAGTTGCTGAAATCAACTTCTAAATACACCATTGCATAGCTCTTGTTGAGTAGAGCAATTTGAAAAAAAAAAAAAATCACCTCAAATGGATGCCAGAAGTTCTTCCAATTGCCGGTCAAAGTTGTCCTAAAAAATCAACATCCGAGCTGAGAAACAGACCGAGCTGAGCCAACCGAGCCAAGCCGAGCCTAGCTGAGCCAAAGAAAAATATTTTGTGACATCATTGTAGAATATTCTATGACATCACTGTGACATTAATGTTTTGTGGAATGTTCTGTGCCACATTAGCAAGGTACCACCATTAGTAATTTCTAAAATTTGCATTCTGGCCCCTGAGTGTTGGTGAAATTGTGTTTTGGCCCCTGAATTTGTTAAAAAATCGCAATTTAGCCCTAGTTATTTCTAAATTTTTTGTTTTGGCCCTAAAAATTCCAAAATTTCTAATTTAGCCCCCAAAAATTTGAAAAATTTCAATTGACCCCTGAAAAGGGTGGAGGAATTCTAAGATTAGACATGGCTATTTAACAAAAAATTGGATATTATTTGGAAATGCAAATTTGAAGGGTCGACCGATAGAATTTGTACAGTGGTAACTATATCAGTTTGTGAGACTTGTGATCGTTATTTATTCTTGTTGATTTTATGCGTCTACTCCATATGGCTTCATTTGTTTTGTTTCCGCTGAAGTATTGTGATCGTTGGTATTTATTGGAGATAGATCATCTGGTGTAAAGCTTTTGGAGGCTTTGAATAATCTTGAATCTCTTAATTTTTGAGGCTATTTGGAGATTCAATTGACTCATTAGGACTACTGATGAATTTTGAAATTTTAGTTTGTTTTTGAAGCTTGCTTAATATTTCAAAATTTGGTTAAAGCTTGTTTGCATCAGAACGTCAACTTTGGTTAAACTCCTTTGTTTGGCTCTCGTATTTGAATTGAGTTTTGTGAGAGCAAATTTTTACTATTTTCTAGAGTTTTTTAAGGGGAATTTGAAGCCTCTTTTGATTAGTCTCCTCAACATTTGGTACAAGCGGTTTGTTCACCATGGTTTTATTTGTAGTTGTCGATGACAACTTTGTTGGCGCCTTTTGTCTTTGGAATTTGAATTTGTTGCAGAAAATTAGAAGAACTAGTTCGTTTTGTTCTACAGTTTGGATTGACTTGATATGTCTCGAGCTTTTGAGTCTGCTGTTTCATTTTGATTTGTTTGAAGAACACTCATTTGTTTTGTTTGATGCAGTAGAATTTGTTTTGGGCATTAGAGTGTGTTCGCTTTGAAACACATGCATGGTTGGTTGTTTTTCTGTTTAAGCTATCTTGCTAAGGTGGGGTTTTGTTCAAATTTATGTAAGTTTTTGCCAAGGTAGAGAATTGTGAAGAATTTTCTCGCAAGAAGTTGAGACAATTCTTCACAATTCTCCACCTTGGCGAAAATTCTCCAATACATAAATGAGGTGTTCTAAGTGAGGTCATGTAAAACATTGATGAAGCAGACCTATGCCCCACCATCCTTCTCGGCCACGGCGACCCCTCTGCATTCCCCTCCTTCCGTACTACCCCTATTGCCGAGGACGCTGTTTTCGATGCCCTCCACTCTGTAAAATTCAATGGTTATGCCCTTAACGTCGATATTCTTTCCCCTATAAGGTATACTTACTTATAGTCTGTTTGGATTTCGCCAAAAATAATAAGAGATAATAAGATCTGTTTATTATATTTGATTTATAAGTTAGATCATAAATGATCAAAAATGGAGGAAAGCCATTACAATTCTATGCAATGGTAATACCAATGATGATATTGTAGAGGATCGACTCTATTTTTAAGCAACAGTATAATTACTACCTTGTCATATATATATATATATATATATATATGGACAGTGAAAAATAAGAAATAATTAGATTGTAATATCAATATGTATCATCTTTGTATTAAAGTTTAGTTTTTCAATTTTAGGTTTCACATTTCACTATAACAGTGAGATTTGATGACGAGTAAAGTGATTAGTCATCTATTTTTTATAATATTACTGAAATTACCCATTAAAATATATTGTAAGAAAAGGAATCTCACTGGTCCCCTCTACTTTGTTTAACTCATTCAAGCATCATAGTGCAAAAACACAGTAATTCTTTTCACCTAGGCTAGAAATTACAATATTTTTATTGTTTTCTCAATCTACGATCCAAATGGATGGCTAGTGCTCAAATTTTTCCCCCATTATTTAACAGTTAGTGCTTAAAGATTTCTTCCTCGTTATTTAATGGTTCTTGCTCAAATTTCTTCCTCCTTATTTAACTTTTGTTTGGATTTATAGATTTCAAATTGAAGAATTTGGCACAAGGAGAATAAGCCAAATTGATAATTTATGTATGGATTTTAAAACTGAATTTAAGAGCTTTGTCATTTGAAATAACAATGTAAAGATTGTTATGGATTTCAAAATTAAATTTGAGAGCTTTGTTATGATGAGTTTAAAATAATAACAGATGAGTGCATTATTGATAATCTCAAGGGGTTGGCCTAGTGAGGCAATTTGGGACTTGGGGTGTGCTCCCTTCAGGTTACAGGTTCAATACTCACTAGCTCATCTCAAGGGGTTGGCCTAGTGGGCACAATTTGGGACTTGAGGTGTGCTCCCTTCAATTTACAGGTTCAATACTCACTAGCCCTAATAAGTTCCTTGGGGCCAATCCAAACATGGCATGTGCACTGGTTTTAAATGGGACCCCGTAAGTGCGCTGTGGGACTAGTTCCCCGTAATTAATTGAGGTGTGCATAACTAGTCTAGACAATCGGTTATCAAAAAAAAAGAAAAAAAAAAAGTACATTGCTGATCACTTGATAACAGATATGTAGATTCTTTGTTGTGTCACAGACTGAGCCATTACCTGCCCCATACATTCTGAGCCATATATTTCACATTTAATTGATTGCAACCCTTGTTATGAAATTTTGTTTTCCTAGTAAAGTTGTTGAATTTATGTTTTTTTACTCAAGATTGATTGAAGATTCCTGTTTTTGTTTAGTACTTTGAACATTTCACTGTAAGATCTAAAGTATTGCACTGATTTGATTGCCCTTTTTCATTTTAAGTTGGTTGGAAAACAGTACTTAGAAAATATAAAATTTACTCATCCTATAAAAGAGAAAGAAAATGATAATAATTGTTCTTAATTCATTAAAAATGTAGTTCATCCAATCAATTTCATTCTTACACCTTCATTTTTAAATAGGGCCATAGCAGAGCACCTTTTAGAGGATCTTCCATACAAGTTATCGTCAAACGATATTTATCTGACAATTAGATGCACACAAGCAATCGAAGTTATCTTAACGGTTCTTGCTCGGCCCAATGCCAAGATTCTACTTTCGAGACTAGGCTACCCATTCTATGAAGCCCGCGCTGCATATAGAAGTCTGTAAGTCTGCCACTTTGATCTTCTTCCAGAGAAAGGTTGAGAGGTAGATCTTGATGCAATTGAAGCTCTCGCAGATGAGAATATTGTCGCTATGGTTATTGTTAACCCTGGAAATCATTGTGGGAATGTTTTTACATACCGACATTTAAAGAAGGTGCATATTTTAGTTTTGTGGAGTTAATGTGTACTATGGTAATATCATGGTTTTGGTTATCATGTTGGTGCCTGATTGTCTGATATTGTAGGTTGCTGAGACTGCGAGAAAGCTTGGGATATATATTAGTGATTTCTGATGAAGTTTATGATCATCTTACTTTTGGGATTAATCTATTTGTGCCTATGGGAAGTCTTTGGATCAATTGCACATGTTATTACTGTCAGCTTTTTATCAAAGTGGTGGATTGTTCCCAATTGGCGACTTGGTTGGCTTGTCACAAATGATCCTAATGGCATTCTTGAAAAATATGGGGTTCTCTTTCTCCCCCCCCCCTCTATCTCTCTCTCTCTCTGGTATTTGCAGGTGGACCTTATTTGGTTTTCTGGTTTACCGAGTGCAGATCTTTTTCTTCTGGTTTCGATTCTCCACTTTGGCGAAAATTCTCCAATACATAAATTTGAACAAAACCCCACCTTAGTGAGATACCATAAGCAGATAAACAACCAACCATGCGTGTGTTTCAAAGTGAACACACTCTAATGCCCAAATCAAATTTTGCTGCACTAAACAAAATAAACGAGCGCTCTTCAAACAAATTAAAATGAAACAGTAGACTCAAAAGCTCGAGACATCTCAAGCCAATCTAAACTGTAGAACAAAACGAAGTAGTTCTTGTAATTTTCTGCAACAAATCCAAATTGCAAAGACAAAAGGCACCAACAAAGTTGTCATCGACAACTACAAATAAAACCATGATGAACAAATCGCTTGTACCAAATGTTGAGGAGATTAATCAAAAGAGGCTTCAAATTCTTTTTCTAAACAACTTCAAAAAGCGGTACAAATATGTTCTCAAAAAACTCAATTCAACGACAAGAGAGTCAAACAAAGGAGTTTAACCAAAGTTGACATGCTGAAGCAAACAAGCTTTTACCAAATTTTGAAATATTCAGCAAGCTTCAAAAACAAACCAAAATTTCAAATTCATCAGCAGTCCTAATGAGTCAGCTGAATCTCCAAATAGCCTCCAAAATTAAGAGATTTAGGATTTTTTGAAGCCTCCAAAGGTTTTACACCAAATGATCTGTCTCCAATAAATACCAACGTTCACAATACTTCAGCAGAAGCAAAACAAATGAAGCCATATGGAGTTGACGCATAAAATCAACAAGAATAAATAACGATCACGAGTCTCACAAAGTGATACGGTTACCATTGTATAAATTCTATCGGTCGGCCCTTCAAATTTGCTCTTCCAAATAATATCCAATTTTTTGTTAGATAGTGTAGACACCCCATTTTTGACTGCCCTTACGACTTGGACGTCACCACTGGCACACCCAATGATGAATGTGTATATGTTTATTAAGTACTCGAAGTCCTTAGCAGAGTGCCACAGCTTTGAGCCTGCAAACCCTATACACCTCTTGCCTTGTTTTGGACCATAACCATAGTTCTTCAAGCCTGAAAAACCTTGGGACCTGTTGGCCACTGCTATTGGCTGCCGGCCACAAGTGTGTTTTGACAGATATTTTTGCCAGCTGTTGTCACAGATGCATGCACTTGCTTACACGTGTATGTATTGATATTTCTAAGGGAGTTTGATGCTTGTCTATATATGGAGGACCTCCTCTCTTGCTTTCAAGGTTAGAAAATTTTGGAGCAAAATATTTTCTTTTCCTCTACAATTCTCTCTCTTTCTCTTGCAAATTTCTTGAGCCTTTGCCTATACACTCTAAACCAAACCTTTCCATCTTTGAGCTGAGGTACTTTTGAGCCTACTTTGACCTCTTGAGGGTGTGTATGTGTTGAATTATTGCTTAGAAGTGTTCTCCTCTTCCAGAGGTATAAGGCTTGGCTTGTTACCTTGGCTTATTTGCTTATTTTTCCTACTGTTTTTGAGCTATTTTTGGACTGTATAAACTCTGTAATTTTAGGCTGAAACTTCTGATTTAAGGCCTTAAAGGGTGGAAGGGTGGTTCACCTTTCTTTCCACCTTGCTTTTCTAGCCTTTACCGTTGTGTTTCCCACCTTTACACTATCCTTTTTTGAGCATTTAAATACTGAATTTTAGAGCTTTTTTAGTGGCTAAAATGTTGTTTTGAAGTCCAAAATTGGAGGGGTTAGTCTCCCCTCCTTGTGTCCTGCTTATTAGCTCCATGTTTTAGCATATTGTTCTAGCTATTTTTGTCTTAATTCCAGCATGCTTTAAGACTGATTTAGCACTAGTTTAGGACTGTTTTTAGTTGTTCCTTTCATTTGAGCTTTGTATTGCATGCTTATAGTGTAACAGTCTTCCTAGGTTGAGGGTTTAGGCTTTAGCCATCTACCTATTTGAGTTGATAGCATTTGTTTATGGCTTTCCATACTTGTTTTCACCTTTAATCACCTCTGTAACCTCCATCCTTTCTTGGCTTTTGCTTTGCTTTGAAAGTTGGTTCAAACTATTTGCTTCAAACTAGTTGCTTGTTTACAGCATGAGATTGAGGTCTTGTGCTTAATGGTTTAATCCCTTTGGGGGTTCATTACCAACGGCATGACACTTCTCTCATGCCTAAAACAACTCTTGGTTTGATGCTTCTTTCCATAGAGGACTTAAGCTCACCTTTGGACTTAATTTACTAAGGAATGGTTGGTAATTAAAATGGAGTAATAAAATGAGGACTAAAAATGATGCAAGATAATAACTTGGTTAGGGTTCAATCAGACGTTAATTGAACCCTTGAGTCTTGAATCGTTTCATACTTGTTAGTGATGTAAACGATTTAAGAGTCAATATCAACCACTTTCCTTGATTAATCCATGATAGGGAGGAGGTTTGAGAGTCTTTATTTTGTTGCATTTATTGAACTTGTACACTTTGGTTCATAGGCCATTATGCAATGAAATTGCATTGATTGATGGTTTGTGAACCAAATTTACTACTCCTTTGAGCTGTTTGATGATAAGGAGGGGTAAGTTGTACAAACAACCCTTGAGAATACTTAGTTGTGCTCTGTTTGCTCTCTGTTGCAGCATGAGGAACTAGGATTTTGTGGCCGGTAGGCACTATTTCTAGGTGGCAGGCCATCTTTTGTGGCCGGTAGGCCACCATTTCTGGCCTGTCGGCCACTTTTGACAAATTGAGCAGTGCCCTTTTGAAACAGAACATAGTTGGTTTTGAGGTGGAAAATAGTGCAAGTGTTCTAACTATGCAATAGAGGCTTCCTGGCAGCAGAACAGTGGCCTTTTCAGGTGGAAATCCGTGCATGCATGAGCATCCCTTGCTTCCAGGCGCTAATTAGTTAATTTAGTTACTTTATTTCATGTTGTATTCATGTTGTAATTAATTAGTTAGCTAATTAGAAATTTGTAATTAATTAATTAGTGTAATTAATTAGTTAGTTCCAATTTGTAATAATTAGCTAGAATAGTTAATTAGTTGTGTTGTTGTAATAGTTAGTTAGTTCGTTTTGTAATTCGTAGTAATTAACTTAGCTAGTTAGTTTATTCGGACCCTCTTGCGTGAGGGCGCAAACTTGTAATAATGTGTATGTCTTCCAATCCCACGTCTTTCTCTTTTTTATTTATTAGCTTATGTTGGTTAGTTTAGGGTATCATATTTTGTTTAGCATCTCTCATGCCTTGCATCCACTTGTCTTGCATGCATTGAGGCTCGGCACATCATTCTAACTTGCATTGTTAGTTAATACTTCTTTGAATACATGCTTAGACCGCGTACTATCAAATTGATTCATATGCCATATTAGTAGCGGAGCCTATTAATTGCATATCGCATTGCATGCGTTGCATTAGTCATATTGTATAATTAGGATCACGCATTATTTTAACTTTGTCATCTTTTTTGGCTTGGAGTACTAGGTGAGCTCTTTTGTGCTTTAGCATATTGCATGAACGTGATTGTTGCCATGTCTAGCGTGCTTGCCATGAGGCTAAATGCTTAGATGATAAGCTGTTTGAATGCCTGTGGATGAAGTCTAGTTGCTTGAATTGGAACAATTTGAGTAATGTACATTTGAGCCCACTTTTTCAAGTGGCACATTCACAAACTCTTTTCAAAAACAAACATGAAATCAAGTGTTCTAATTTTTGCAAGTTAGTTTATACTTGTGTGTGTGCATGTCACATAGTAATGCTAGCATAATAATCGGAACAAGAGCATATAATGTAAACAAGATTCACATCATGATTAGTAGAGGCCAATCCTTGATCGGGCGAGCAGGGGTGCTCAATTCATGACCTTTTCCTTTCGTTCCTAAGTTCCCGAGCTGAGACAATCTTAGTGATGACGAACACGTGGCCTTTGGCACGAGTGATGGGTTTCCTAAATTTTCTAAAAATATTTAAGTGGCGACTCTGTATCTGGCAAAGCAGTTTATTTTTGGCAATTTGATTCAAAATCGATTTTCCAAAAGATTTACCAGATTTGGACTCTTTGGTGTTTATCTATTTCACATTGCACTTGTGAGATCAGATTCAGAACTGCATGAGTTCGATGTTGTAGGGCTTATTCGTCTTCCAAAGGGGGCATGAAAAGTAGAGCTACAGTTTCTGGCGACTCTACTAGGGAATTTAGAAAACTTGACTTGAACTTCATGATGTGAAATTTTATCTATACTTATATGTTTCTTTGCATTGCATTTGCATTAGTGGGCCTAAGTCACTATGTTTGCCATCTGTTATTCCTGGACAGTTTGCCGGAGGCTTGCATAAAAACTTAGCAGAAGGCTGACCGGTCGTAGGCTCTACCATGATAGGAACACAACCCTTGGATTTGGACTACCGCTGTACTGTTTGATCCTCCTTTCACTTCTCGGTGTTAGGTGTGAGAGGTATATTAGGTAGTCTTGCTGAGGTACGCTTTTTGACCATTCGACCTAGTTGTATATCAAAAAGCCATAGAGACTGTTCCAAACTAGGACATGATACTCACCTGAAATGGAGGATTGCGTGAAAACCATTTTTTTTGAATAGTGAACCCTAGTTCCTGACGAAACTAGGACAGGGCAACCTTACCCCCTCATAGGGGTGTTTTGGCTCTCACTTAACTGGTATGTGCTTTACAGTGAAATAGTGCAGGAATGTGCATAGCAGTTGCAAGTTTGCAAGTTTGGTATCTATTTTGGAGGGTGGAATTCAGTGTGGAGTGCAGTTCTATAGCTTTGATCATGTCTGTGTTGATAACATCATTAGTTGAGGTGTTGTGCGGTTTCTGATTACTGCTTTCTTTTTGTTTTATTTCTTGGCTAGGTAGTTTAACACCATAGCTTCAGAAAGTTCGGATATCCCCCAAGTACTCTGAACCTGAGTCAGAAGGCTTTACAAAGCAGGGAATCTTGTTCGGGGATAGCCCGTGTTTACTTTACTCTCACCGGTTACAGGACGGAGGAGAGTCAGACAGAATTCATCGGTTCAGTTTTTACAGCAGTCACCCCTCAATTCTCTTGTACCCAGTTAGGTTCAGGGACAGTCTTCTACCTCTAGTCCAGCATGAGATCACTCACCTATTCCAATGACATAGTATCCCCTAGTCAGTATGGAAGAATTGATACATCATCTGCAGCAGACAGTTAAAACCCTACAATAGGATGTGGCCCGTCAGGCCGAGTTCACGGCCCGTCAGACAGAGGTAATAACCTGACTACAACAACAGCAACCACAGCTGGCTGCAGCCTTTGCATCCCATGCACCTCGTACGAGTATCCCAGTACCAGGAGCCACCGTTCATACTGCCAATGTCCAAGAAAATCAGGGCAATCCAGTAGAGCCAATCGCAATACAAGCCTCCAAAGCACCTGTTTATCAGACTTAGGCTCTGTTTGAGTTTGAGGTTGACCCAACTGTACTCAAGGTCAATAAACTGGAGAAGTTGTTCAAGAGAGCACAAGAGGTTAACTCTATCCCGGATATAGAGGACGGGTATACCGATTCTGCAGTGACATTGCCAGATCGGTTTAAAATGCCGCACATCGATCGATTCGATAGTTCTAGAGATCCCATGGTTCATTTACGGCTATTTTCGGACATCTTGCAGCCAATAGGCCTGACTGGATTGCAAAAGTTGTCTCTCTTTGGCTGTACCATGTCGGGTATAGCGGCCATATAGTATGCTGAGTTAGAGGACTTTGTCAAACAGAATTGGGAGGAGATGGCTGAGGCCTTCATTGCGTAGTATTCGTACAATACACAGATCGAGGTCACAACTCGTGATCTCGAGGAAACACGCTAAGAACCGAAGGAGGGCTTCTCTAAATTTGTGACAAGGTGGAGAGCCAAGGCCTCAATGATGACCACAAGGCCTTCTGAGAAGGATCAGATTATGATGGTTGTCCGGAATTTGCATGGCAAGTTGCTGCAAAAGATTATTATCCTACCTCTGTTCACATTTACAGACCTCCATGAGATGGGAGTGCAAATCGAAGATGCTATGAAGCAGGGGCTTATTACAGATGAGAAGGAGTCGGCAAAAAGGCCGTTTGTCCGCAGTTTCAATGCTACCAGTGGTAGCATAGTTGTGAGGCTGTCAAATGTAAGCATTGTCACCACAACCAAGACTGCCGATCCCTTTGCCAATACAAGCTCACAAACACCATCCAACCCTGTCTGATCCCAGAGGACTTTCAACCAGCTGTATATGACCCTGTCTCAAGCCATGAAGGTGCTAGTCAAAAAAGAGCACCTCGAACCACTAGAACTCTGTCCCCTTCTTGATCCTCTTCTAGCTAAACACAACCCCACAAAATACTACGTGTTTCACCAACAACATGGTCATAATACCGACCAGTGCTTTCGATTGCGTTATGAGATTCAGGATCTCATTGACAACAAGGTGATTGCTCCACCTCAAAAGTCAAACGTAACCACAAATTCACTCTCAACCACAACAAAGTCCCTCCACCTCGAAATCTCAACCTGATCCATACACTGGCCACCCCTTATGACCCCAACGTATATATTACCCTCTCCCACCTACTAAAATCGATGTTGTTCATTCCAGAAGGCGCATATCTGTGCATGATGGATATGTCTAACCCCAAACCCATGCCTGTGGTGATGTTTATAGTAGAAGGGGAGTCTACCTTGGAGGAAGGTACTAGTCCGTTGCCGGAGTGTTTTGAGGACTTACCTAATGGGGTGTATGATCCAAGCTACTACATTGTTCCAATTGGTCAAATCAAGCCTGAATTGGTGCTGCTAGCCTTGGTAGACATCAATGTGGTCAGAGAAGATGGCCCGAGCCAGGGGTTGGATGACCTAGTAGAACTTGAGGAGGACTTGGATAATCTACAGTTCTTTGACGAGCAGGATCAGGGGAATGTACAGATCGGCTGGTTCGACTTGAATGGATCAATTGACAATTCTGAATGGCTGATTGATGAGCCAGATAAAGAAGAAGAAACTGGAATGAAACCAGAGGGATAGGAAGCAGAAGTCGCTGTAGTAGTTGGAAGGGCTGATGAGAAAGGAAAGTTGCCGAAAAAACGCTGGCATGGAAAATTCAGCTTAGGAACTAGGCACTGTGAATATTGTGGATACGGAACAGGAAGTTGCACTAAAGCAGTTTGAACAAGAAAGAGTTGAAGACAGCCGGGAAGCTGTAATGGTCCAACATTTTGTGGGATACTTATGATGTGAAAATGATACGAGCAGAGCCGGACAACTGTTTGTTGGCCGCTGAGGGTGAATGGTGGCCGATGATAATCTGCATCTGGCCCACACCAACGAAGACTGGGGTGGGTGCCTTCTGGACAACACATGGTATGCGGAAGAAATTGACCATCTGACAAGAAGTGGGTGGTATTTTAAGCCGTCGCACTTGGATCAAGCAGAGGCGTCTGGAAAAGATAGAGAGGCCGAGAAACAGAAAGAGAAACAGTTGGAAGAAGAGGCAGTGTTGAAACAGCTTAAGAAAATCCAAGCTGACATCTCTATCTGGGGTCTTCTAATGGCCTCCCGGGTACACCGACAGGTAGTGTTGTCGGCAATGGATAAGGCTAAATTGTCCATTAAAACTACCCCCGAACAGCTTGTGGGATTGGTCTTCCCAAGTGGAGCCAGACCAACTCTGACCTTCTCTGACAAAGAACTGCCGCTGGAGGGCTCGGCTGATAACAATCCCTTGTACATATCTGTGAAATATGGGTGTTGGTGGTGTTGGTAGCTACCGGTTCGACCATCAATGTCTGTCATTCTCGCACCGTCTATGCAATTGGCCTTAAACCAACGGACTTTGTTCCTACAACCCAAGTAATACGAGCATATGATAATACGAGCAGAGAGGTCAAGGGCATAATGCAAGTCAGAGTCCAGGTGGGCCCAGTTGAGCAAGAGGTCGAATTCCATGTTTGGATGTGCCGGCTACCTTCAATTTGCTGTTAGAGAGGCCCTGGTTGCATCATGTAAAAGCCGTCTCCTCCACCCTCCATCAGATGTTAAAATACCCTCATGGGGGAGGAGTGGCGATTGTTTTTGGCAATTCATCTATCCATCCACCGCCAGAGGTAACTATGCCAGTGCTGGAGATCACCCATGGCAAGGAGGATGTATTCCTCTCAAGATTCACTCCGGCTGAAGCCTGGGTAGTGCAGACCATTCTGGCTGCAGACGAAGGCATGTATGTTAGCGCCCAGTCTATTTATTTCATGAGCAAACTGCAACATGTTCTAGGAATGGGGCTCGGAAGAAGTGGTCGGAAAGGCGTTGCAGCACTGACAGATGTGCCGCACAACCCACATACCTTTAGTCTGGTCTATGTGCTCACCAAAGCGGACTAGATCGTGAAGGGAGAATAAATGAAAGGAAGAGCCAAGGCAAAACAAGCCGGGAAGCACTATGAGCTTATCCACAGGCCAATCCGAGAGACACTGAATGGCCGCTTTGTTCAAGAGGGAGAAGATTTCCCTTTTTGTGACTTTCCCGAGCCTTGGGTAAATTCTTCGAAGCAGTGTGTCCCCGGGTTCGAGATCTTTTTTGACTTGCAGCTGTAGAACAGTGATGATGAGGAAAGGGCTAAGCCAAGCATCGAAGCTAAATAGAGCACGAAAGGTGACTCAGATGGTAGCGAACTTAGAGCAGGAGCAACACTGGCTTGTCTCCTGACAGATCCTGCGGCTGACCTAGAGAACTTGAAGGACAACCTTACCGTCTCCATGATCGGGGAAGAACCAAGTGTGAACCCAACCAGCGACATTTTGGATACATCAGGGGCACCATCTCTTATCTGGCATTTGGAGGAAGGCTATCTGTCCAGTTCTGAATTGGGTGATGAGCTAGAATTTGATTCCACCGAGTCTATGGAGTCAAAATCAGATTCAAGTTCTTTTGAGTCTGAGTCTAGTATTTCTGGGAGTGGTAACCCGGATACTAAAGTCCTGTCTAGGTCTTCATTCAGCTTTTTTTTTGACTCTGTAACCGAAGATCTGGACCTTTTGAATGAAAACTCTGTAGATTTTGTGTACTTCTCTGTGCCGTTGGTTTATTATATTGACCAAGATTTTCAAAATTTTAATGAAAACGAAGGGGAAGAAATTCCCTTGGCTTTGAAAAACTTGATTAATCGAGAGAAGGAAAGGTTTGCTAAACCCTGTGCTGATGAAATCATTGCCATTAATGTGGGTACTGAGAAGGATCCGCGCCGGGTCCAGATCGGGTCCACATTGTCTTCAGAGGAGCGCAAGCATTTAATCACTTTGTTAAAAGATTTTAAAGATGTTTTCGCGTGGTCCTACGAAGACATGCCTAGAATCGATCCTGAGATTGTACAGCATCGAATCCCTCTTAACCCCGAGGCCCGACTAATCAAGCAGAAGTTGCACAGAATTCGCCCGGATTGGGCACTGAAAATCAAGGAAGAGGTCACCAAGCAGATCGAGGCAGGTTTCTTGTTAGTATCCGAGTATCCGACTTGGTTGGCCAACATTGTCCCAGTGCCAAAGAAGGATGGTAGAATCCGGGTATGTGTGGACTTCAGGGACTTAAACAGAGCCAGTCCGAAGGATGACTTTCCTTTGCCGCATATTGATGAGTTAGTGGACTTCACTGCAGGTCATGCATTGCTATCGTTCATATGGATGGGTTTTGGGTACAACCAGATTCTGATGGTGCCCGAGGACAGTGAGAAGACCGCATTCACTACGCCGTGGGGTACCTACTGTTACCGAGTTATGCCGTTTGGATTGAAAAATGCTAGAGCTACCTATCAGAGGGATGCGATCACCATTCTGTATGACATGATCCACAAAGAGGTCGAGGTGTATGTGGACGACGTGATTGTCAAGTCCAAAGAACGAGAGGGCTACTACATCGCCTTAAAGAAATTCTTTCAATGGATCAAGGAATACATTGAAGTTAAACCCGTAGAAATGCACCTTTGGCGTAACGACAGGGAAAATGCTGGGCTTTCTGATTACAAAGAGGGGCATTGAAGTAGATCCTTCCAAAATCAAGGCCATCCTAGAAATGCCACCACCGAGGGCTAAAAAGGAGGTGCAAGGCTTTTTGGGTAAAGTGCAATTCATAAAACGGTTTATTTCCAAATTAATTTTGACTTGTGAACTACTATTTGGTCTTCTAAAGAAAGGAAAGAAATTCCGATGGGATGATCGATGTCAATTTGCCTTTGAGCAGGTTAAACAGTACCTCCAAAATCAGTCTGTGTTGTCACCGCCAAAGCCGGGGAAGCCTTTGATTCTGTACCTGTCAGTAACAGACACGACCATAGGATGCATGCTTGCTCAGGAATCTAAAGATAGGGTGGAGAAAACCATCTATTAGTTGAGCAAGAAAATGCTGGATTACGAGACCTGCTATATTTTGTTGGAGAAAGCTTGCCTAGCCTTTGTATGGGCTACTAGGAAGTTGAGGCACTATTTGTTAGCTTACTGTGATACCCCTGTTCTGTATTATGTTAATTGGTCCCTAATACGTATGTGATTATATGTTTTGATATGATTTTGTGTACCATTATGTGGATATATGTGATTTTGGGATTCTATCTGTTCATCGTAGGAATATCTGTTTGAATGATCCGCTTCGGGAATTAAATTGAGGGCCTTATCGGCCACAGAACCCGGAATTGATTACGCCATTGTGATTAGCGTAATTTTTAGAGCCTACGGTGAAATTTAATTGAAAAATTGATTCAGGTCAGATTAAGTCGTTTTAATTGATAAATTAGAGCCCAAATACTTTATTAATATTATTTGACCTTAGTGGGCTTTATTGTAAGTCTCTACACTCCCTATTCTCTCTTATTCACTTCATTTGACTGAATTTGGGACTAAAAACATAGAGAGAGCCGGCTGTAGAGAGAGGGAAGGAGAGAATTGTGTGATTGTTGGCTAACTCTTTGGAATTTGAAGATTCAACCCAAGAATTGACTAGAGTATTAGAAGATCAAAGCTTCTAGGTGAGTAATTCTTGGATTATAGTTTGTAATTTGTGTATTCAAGCTAATTTGATGATCAAGAGTAAGATTGAAATGAAATTGGGTTGTATTTGTTGAATTAAAGCTTGGTATATGCATGTATGTAGGAGATTGTTTTGAAATAGCATGTATAAGCTTGAAATACATGATTCAAGTAGAGTTTTGGGTTGAAACTCATATTTTGATCACCAATTGTGTTATCCAAGTTGAGAATGTGGCTAAATCACCACATGCATGTACAATGTGAGAAGATGTGAGCTTGAATGCATAAATTTGTACATTGTTAATGCGTTTGATGGGAGATTGGGGCATGCATGTGACTTATTTGTGTAATTGAGCCTCATTGAGTTGTGATTTGGGGTCTATACGATATTAGCATGATTATACATGAGATTTGAGCCATTGCATGCATATTTGGTTGGTTGGAATTTGAATTGGAGCTCAAGAACACAATCTGGGAAACCCAGAATTTTGATGTCCGCTCGAGCGGGGAAGTTCACGCTCGAGCGAGGATTTCGAGCTCCCAGTATTTTGTTCTTGCAGGCATGGTGTCCGCTCGAGCGTGTTATTATACGCTTGAGCGGGGATCATGAAGGATGAACTTCCGCTCGAGCGTCATAGTTCACGCTCGAGCGTAAAAATGATGCATCCAGTACTTTTTGCAGACATAGCGTCCGCTCGAGCGGGAAAGTTCACGCTCGAGCGGGGATCTACGTTGAGAGGCCATCCGTCGAGCGCCATATTGGACGATCGAGCGCAATTTTCACCTACCCAGTACTTTTGCAGGCCTTAAGGGTCCGCTCGAGCGGGTAATTTGACGCTCGAGCGGGGACCCTGTTTTCTGAAATTTTGCTTTCGCATTCTGTGTTTCGTTTTCCGTTCTCTTTCACTTGCAAGCACTCTTAGGCATGTGTTAAGCATTGTAAATGAGTTAATGGGATAAGAATAAAGCCTAAAGAGGAATATGTGAATTAAAGAACGGATTGAGCTATTAGTGACCCTTTTGTGTTCGTGAAATGTGTAGGGTCAAGCTCCAGGGCAAATCCACAAGCCGATCACTGTGAGTAATATCGATAATTGAATGCTTGTGAATGTCCAATTGTTTATTCCCTTATAAGCTTATGAATTGCTAATTGGGATTGTGGATGTAAGTTAAACATGAATAGACCAAAGGTCGTTTTGTTAAATATGAATGGACCAAAGGTCGTTTTGATAAACATGAATGGACCAAAGGTCGTTTTGATAAACATGAATGGGCCAAAGGCCGTTTTGACATGAATGAGTGGGCCGAAGGCTGTTCTGACATAAATGAATGGGCCAAAGGCCGTTTTGATACAAATGTGTGGGCCAAAGGCCGTTTTGACATACATGACTGGGCCGAAGGCCGTTTTGACATAATCGAATGGGCCGAAGGCCGTTTTGACAAGAATGGAAATATGAATTGGGCCCAAGGCCGTTTGGAATATGTTGTTCTACAATGTTATGTAAATGCTGTATTTGATATTATTCACTAGGCTATCGCTCACGCTCATTCATGTGTTTGTAGGCGAGCCAAGAGATGCACAAACCCAGCCCCAATGAAGTTTGCCAGGAACAACATGAGTTTTGGGGAGTCAACCTTGTGTCTCACGCACGAGACCCATCCTTGCCGTTTTGTTATGTATTTACACTTTGTCTTGTTGGTAAGGACTTTATGTATATTTGTAGATAGTCTGTCATGGGTTGACTCGTTTTGGATGATCCTGTGTTTAAAAAAAATTTGGAACTGTATTTTTGATGTGGGTTATTAACGCATATGTGTATGGTTTGCTTGGAGTGCATATAAGCACGGCTCTATGGACAAAGTCTTTAATTTCTGCTTCCGTTTGGCCCCTTTACTCTGTTGAGTTACGTCTGTTTTGGTTTGAGGCCGTAGGTAATCTCAGGATTACTGGCCGGTTATGTCCTTAACCCATAGGGGCGGGTTCGGGTCATGACACTTACTCTGTAATCCTGGTTTCGAGATTAGATCCCATCAAATATCTCTTTGAGAAACCGGCGCTTACGGGTAGGCTAGCCCGTTGGTTGCTTCTTCTCTCCGAATTCGATCTTAAATATGTCACCTGTAAGTCGGTCAAAGGAAGAGCTGTAGCACAGTTCCTGGCAGACCACCCAGTAGAAGGAGATGAGGCAGTGGAATACTTGTTCCCAGATGAAACTATTTTGCAAGTTAAAGAGAAAACTTAGACGATGTACTTTGACGGAGCGTCCAATTAGTACGGTTATTGGATAGGTGTGTTGCTGATAGCACCCAACGACTCCCATATACCTTTAGCCTTCAAACTCCGGTTTAAGGTGTCCAATAATGAAGCAGAGTATGAAGCGTGTATTGCTAGTTTAGAAGCCGCCCTAGAACTAGGGGCAATAAGATTGGATGTTATTAGGGACTCGAACTTAGTTGTTTCTCAAGCAAATGGAGACTGGAAAGTCAAAGAAGAGAATATGAAGGTCTACCATCAGATCCTGGATGTTCTGATTCCTAGGTTTGAAAAACTAACTTTCACGCATCTACTGAGAGAGAACAACGGGTTCGCTAATGCTTTAGCAACTCTATCTTCCATGGTAGACATCCCACTTGGAGTCCGGATGCGTCCGATTATCATCGAGTAGAAATACACGCCGGCTTATAATACTATTGTCACGATAGATGAAATGCAAGATAAAAACCCCTGGTATTACGATATTTGGAACTTCTTGAAAAAGAAGATATATCTACCAGGGGCGAATGCCAAAGACAAACGGGGAATACGGTGAATAGCCGTCCAATTTATTTATCTGCGGGGGTAAGTTGTATAAAAGAGGTCATCTAGGAATGTATAAGTTGTGTGTGGAAGAGGAGGAATCGAAGCGCCTTGAGTAGGCTATCTACGATGGAAAATGCGGGGCGCATATGAATGGTGTGATGCTAGCCTAGAAGATTCTCAGGCAAGGTTACTACTGGTCCACCATGGAGGAGGATTGTATTGGTTTTGTGCGGCGATGCCACAAATGTCAAATTCATGCCAATCGCATGAATATTCCGCCGTCAAAATTTTATAACATGATTTCGCCATGGCCTTTCTCGGTCTGGGGAATCTACCTTATCGGTGCAGTTACGCCAAAAGGGTCAAATGGGCATGAATATATCTTGATGGCGATTGATTATTTTACAAAGTGGGTGGAATCTCAGTCCTATGTAGTGTTGAAAGCGCGCATGTGGCCAAGTTCATCAGAAACAATATCATTTGCCGGTACGGAGTTTCGAACGAGATCATATCAGATAATGGCTCCCACTTCAAGAAAGAGGTGATAGACTTGTTAGACAATACAATGTGGCTTTTCATAAGTCATCTACATACAGGCCACAAACCAATAAAGCTATTGAAGCCGCCAATAAGAACATCAAGAACATCTTGCAGAAGATGGTTGAAACCTACAGGGACTGGCTAGATAAGTTGCTATTCGCACTCTGGGGCTATAGAACTTCGATTCGGACATCTACAGGGGCAACCCTTTATTCTCTCGTCTATGGGATGGAGGTTGTTTTGCTAATTGAAATTGAAGTTCCGTCACTGTGAGTTATGGCTGAGTGTCAGATAATGGAGGCGAACTGGCAACAGAGCAGATTTGAGGAGTTGATGCTGTTTGATGAGAGGAGGCTGAAGGCATTGTATCATGTTCAGGGCTACCTGCGCAGAATTGCCAGGGCTTTTAACAAGAAAGTTAAGTCTCAGAATCTCAAGGAGGGAGACATGGTGCTGAAAGACAACTGAGCTCCCATTCATGACCCTAGGGGCAAGTTTAGACCCAATTGGACTGGTCCTTACATCATCAAAGTTATCTGGTCAGGAGGAGCAGTTATTCTCATGGACTTAGATGGCCTGGAGTTTTCGCAGCCGATCAACATGGACAAATTGAAAAAATACTATTCCTGAGAGGCTCGTTAGGCCAAAAACCCAAAAGGGCGACCTAGGCAAAAGTTAGAGCATAAAAAATTAGAAACAAAGAAAAACTGAGCTTGCAAGGTTGAAAACCCTAAAGGGCAACTTTGGCAAAAGTTAGAGCGCAAAAAGAGAGAGTTAATACTCGAGTGAACCTGAACCGAACTACGTAAGGCCTGATTCCCATCTTTGGGATACATAGGCAACTTTATCCTGAAGTTTGGCTGTAAGCACCTCCAACTCAACTGTCCTGTCCATGTGTCTGATCAGGTCATCTTTGTCTGTCCATTATCGGAGAACTTGGCTGTGATCTTTATTCTGGGAAGAAGAGCTGGTTACAATGTAGAGCAGTAGTGGTATTCAATCAAGGGCAGTTTTGATCTTTTGATTCGGGGTTGTACATCTTGAGGATTGATTCTGTGCTTGTCAAGTGGTAATCATTTTCGAAAATGGTTTTGGAAAGTTTTAATAAAAGTTGATTTTGTTCAAAATTTTACCTTTTACAACTTAGACCATTTTTGGACCAAAAGGAAAATTTTTAGTGCTCACAACTTTAATTCCATTGATTTCATAAAGTTCTCTAACTCTCTGATACAAATCAAAGTTGCTTTTACATCATAAAACTTGAAAAGAAAGGTCAAAGTAATAAAGTAGGGGCATAGAAGAGTCAGGTGCTCCTGCGTCCTCTACTCGTGCTTGTGGAAGCTTATGAAGCCAAAGTTGGCCCTGTTTGTGCCTCATCCTTGAGCCAAGCCAAGCACTCGCTAGAAAGGGCATAACTGAAACTAGGGGCAGGGGCCAGAAGCTCTCTCGTCCTCCAAGCAGTGAGGTACCTAGCCAAGTATGAAGCATGAATCGGGAATGAAGCCAAGTATTCTACGCCCTCCGCTGGGCAGGTTTGATCATACTCAAACTGGTGTCTGAACTGGAAGGTAAAGTAGAACACGCAGTGCGTGAGGCCAATCAACTTTATGCCAGGCTGCCGAGTCATGTTGTAACTCATCTCAGTCAGATGAAGCCAAGGGCAGCACTAAACTATGTCAGCTGCAGACCTGCTGCACATCTAGTTGCACCACCATCCCTCGTTGGGAAAATCCACTAGTCGGTGGCGGAAGAAATAGACTCGAGCTGAGTACTCGGGGCAAGAGTCCACTACCTTCAGTTTATCCATAAGCCATACCTGGGAAGGGATGAAAAATAAGAGAGATTAAAGAACAGAGAGATGTGCGTTGAGAGAAAAGTAAGGAAATGGCTTTGAGAGAAAAATAGAGCATGAGTGCCGAGTGATGTAAGAAACACATATGAGAAAGGGTGGGAAACAATACCTGAAGAAGTAGTGGACTTCCCGCAAACCTGGTGGTCTCTCGGTGATGAAAAGCATCCAAGCCCATCAGGGTCTCGGCCAGGGCCAAACCGATGCAGCTTTTACCTTTTTTCAGACACTAGGCCACTTCGATCAACCGTATGCTGGTTCCACCAAAACTAGGGGCAAGAAGGAAATGCGCAAGCATACATAAACAAAAGGCATGTTGCCGAAACCTCGCCAGAGAAGGTCTCCTCTGTCATCGATGTCAGAAAATCGATGAATCAAGTTGGGTATGTCAAGCTCTTCGTTGTGGGCCAAGGATCTAGCTTCATTCAAAGTGAGCCCACCCATCCGTCCCAAAGCTTGGGCGTAGTCAAAATGGGACTGAGGCATGATTTGCTCATCACGCCGGGTTTTCATCGATGCCCAAAATTCTTCAAGAGTTGGGCACATTTCCTGTGTTCCAAAGCGAAATACATGCGTAATTGGGTTCCAGCATCGGGTCGTAGCATGGAGGAACGGAAAGCAAAGTAGAGTATGGCTCAACGAAAAAAAGTGTATATATGCCGAAACCCTGGAAATTTACCTTTTTCGTGCCGTCTAAAGCAGTTATCCAATCTGTGAGCTTCTTGGCAAGGAATATCTCCATTTGTGAAAGAAACAACAGCTAAAATGAGGTTCTCGAGAAGAAATCACGAATGAGGACCTTTTGTAGAAGATAAGGCTATGAGTGGAGGCCAGCTGTCAATAATTTGGTGATCCTCGCATTTGTGGCCGGTAGGCCACCAGTGATGGCAGGCAGTCCGGCAACCCCTCTTTTGTGGCCGGCAACCCCCCATTTTGGCCTGCCGTCCACTTGTGTGCTGAACAGTGTTGGCAGCCAGGTTTTTATCTTGATCTTTGTGTTTTGAGGTCTTGTTTTGAGTCTTTTGGTCTTAGCAAGTGTGCATATTTGTGTTTGAGTTGTCTTTTTTGCTTTGCTTATCGAGTTGTATTTTGTATTTTGGTCGTTGGTTATCTCATTACCCGATTAAGAACATCATGCCAATGCAAGTTTTCATTTTTAAAATTCAATGCCATGTCCATTTCATACAAATATGGTGCTCATGATTCAAAAATAATAACACTTTTCATAAAAACTGCGAGGTTTTATTCCGATCATGGTTTTTTACAAAAGAGGAGTACAAGTTTCAAGAGTAAAAGTAAAACCTATCTGAAGTTATACATATGCTAATGCTACCAGACAAAAAGAAACTAAGCAAAAGAGTACAAAAATTAGCGCCGGTCATCTCAAGCTCGAGAGGCCCTCTTCGTTCTCTTCCTCGGAGAGGACTCAGGGGCACTGTCTCCATTAGCACCACTGTCAGAATCAGACTCTGAACCAAAGCCGGCATCATCTTTGCTCCCTGCCTAAGAGCCTGCCTCGGCGTCATCTCCGTTCTCGGACCCCGAGCCAGGATCATCATCTCCGCTCTCAGATGACTCAGAATGTCAACTCGTTGCCTCCTCAGAGTTGCTAGTCTCAACATCATCATTGCTCAAAATAGGCTCTGAGGGATTGCTCCAACCTCAGGTACCCCTATCCCTGCCTCGACCACGACTCACATCTCGGCCATGTGCTGGGGCCGATCTCTCTCTCCTCTCTGCTGCTAGAGGAGATACTGCTAGCGCTGGTGATGCTGTTGCTACTGGTGTCCTCGACACGGATGGAATCTGGAAAAACAGTTGTCAACATATCAGTTACAGTGTGTGTATCAGATATAGGCATAGTATGCAGAATGAGTGTCATGCAGAAATCAGATACAATATGAGTACAATGTATGAGTATAGTGCACCGATGCAGTGTATCAGTGCAGTTTGGGGAAGACTACAATGGAAGTGCCAATGTATTAGTGGGAGTATGATAGTGTGGTGCACAACAAAGTTAGTAGTGAAATGCATGCTGAAATGGAGGAAATTACCTGAATACCATGGAGACTAAGCAGAGTCTCTCTTCTTTGCACCATGCCAATCAGAGAGGCAACTAGCTCGAGTAGGCTCTCTGTATACTCCATAGGTTCCTACAAGTGCATTTGACTGATCAATTTCTGGAATAAACATATCTGAAAAGGAAATGTGGGATGCAAATTGTAAAGTGTGGTCTATACCTGAGGTGCACTTCGAGCTCTGATATATCCGTGACCTGCCTCTGCAAGCTCAATCGAAATCTGGTAGGTAATCCCAGTCGATTGCCAACAAGTGAGCATAATGGGAATCTTCGGCCAACTGATCATCTGCCCAACATGAGGGGCCTCTCTAGTATCAGCCCTGGTTGCCCGAGTCGCTTCACCCGCTACAGGAGCTTCTACTCCCTCGCTTGTGCGAACGCCTGTCAGAGGAGGCATAAGAGAAGTCTGGATGAATGTCGCGTAGTCGCCCTCTACTCTGAAAAAGTCAGCATCTAGGCCCACCATGAACTCGATGATCGCATCAACCGATAGGCTATCTACTGTTCTCATGGACGCTAGGGGTGGCATCGAAACAACCGGATTGGGTGAGCCCATGGTTTGGCATATAAATCGCTTGCTCAGAAACCAGGCCCAACAGACTGGGCCTCTAGTAAAATCCAAAAACGGGATGTATCCCAGGTCCCGGCATACTGGTCTCTCACACCGGCCGGCATCGTTGCCCAAGGCTACCATGCGATCCGCAAACAGAGAATGTATAGATTGTTAGTTGTCGTCAGTTACTGAAATATGGATCAGAGCAATAGTAAAGTGAAAATGATTGTGAGTTTCGGGTTACCTCGTCAATCGTCACCATATCGAAGTAGCGACAGAAGAAGGCGAAAGTCGTGTCATTGCGGCTCCGATACCGACACTGGACATCATACAGTCGTGAATACGGTACCATGGGGGAAATCTCCTCCATAGGCTCCGGAGCCAGAGCTGGGAAGAAGGCATAAACCTACAACTGCAAGGAGAGGGTAGTGGTGTCAATGTATGAACAGATATGAAACAGAAAGTGCAAAGCAGAAAGCACAATGCATGAACAGATATGAAACAAAAAGTGCAAAGCACAAAGCACAATGTTTGAACAAATATGAAATAGAAAGTGCAAAGCAGAAAGCACAAGTTTTGAACAGATATTGAACATAAAGTACAAAATCAGAAAGGTGTGGTGCATACCTTCCAGGCTCTCCAGTAGCCTCCAACTTACTCTCCCCTCATTCGGGAAGTGGAGCTCATATAGCCGTAGAGGGTGGCGAGGCCAGCCCCTAATCATAAAATCGCACCCGGGATAGTGTCACCAAGGCACTCAACAGATATAAGCCTACGGTGTTCCACCTGTTTGAAAACAAGGTGGTATCGAGAAGAAACATCAAGAAGCCCCGGGCGTACTGCTTCATCTTCTCTGGTGTCTCGGGCTCACTCTTGCGGAACTGCTCAGCAAACCAATTATATCTCACCATGACCGGTCGGTATAGAGGTGGGCGTGCTCTGAGCAGGTGAATCCATGCTGCTTCCAACTCGCCCATGTCCGTGTTGAAAAGGATCGGATCACCCCTTACTCCTAAGCCTGTGAACATGGCGAAGTCGTAGAGAGTCATCGTCATTTCTCCGACAGAAGAGAGGTGGAAAGAGTTGGTGGTGTCCTACCATCTCTCCACCAATGCCTTGAGAAGAGTCCAGCTCGCTATGTGCCGTGATAGCCCAGAGCAGAATAAGCTGAAGTCGGCCTCGTTAATAATGTCGCGGACCTCGACGGGGAGCTCATAGTACCAATCTCTCGCGGTCGTCGCCCTATACCCCTTGTAAGCATGGGAGTCTCCTTGTGGTAGAGAAAAATTGAATCAGATGAAAGACAGTGATGAAAAAGCATTCAGATGAAAGGTAGTGCAAGAAATGCAGTTAAAGGAAAGACAAGAATGCATGAAAATAGAGTTCATACCTCGGTAGAGCTGGAAGAAAGGTGAGAGTTCGGCTTCCTCAGTAGGAGGTCCTCTGGCACGCCACAAACGAAGTCACTGAAACGCTTGATGCCTCAAAGCAGTAGTATATGTGTGTGAGGATGATACGTCATCGGATCAAAGGGTCGCACCCTCAGTGGTAATGGCTCTGGCTCGAGCTTTAGAGCGAACTCCGCCTCAAGATCAGTTATGATGTCTTCTGCTGCCTCACCAGCCCCGGCAACCACCGGCTCCTCAACCTCAGCATGGGGTAATAATAGAGATGGAACCTCAGAAGGGGCTTCGTCATGAGAAATCTCATCAGCCATCTGAAAAGTAGGCGAAAAGTAAGTGAAAAAAAGAAGAGAAATGGAGAAAAGAGGGTAAACTTGGAAAAAGTCAACCCTATGAGAGAGAAATGAGAGAAAAAGTCAAAACCCGGGAAAGTTCACAAAACCCAAGAGAAACTTGAGGAGAACAAGCCTAAAGTGGTGAAAATGCAAGAAAAACGACAAAACCAAAATCTGATCGGTTCAAAGTGTAGAGAATCAAGAGGGTTTTATGAAAAATGTTTGCGTGGGGCGTTGGAAAACACGTATAAAGCACAAATCTAGAGAGAGAATACACCTAGAGAGAGAGTGAGAGTATTTTCGGAGGTATGGGTGTGTGCAAATGAAGTGTGGAGATGTATACTTAAAGACCCGAGGCCAAAAAGACAAATCTGCCTCGAAACTGGAATGGGTGGCCGGCAAGCCTAACTAATGGCCGGTAGGTGGCCGGCGGTCTTTCCTTGTGGCCGGCAGGTGGTCGGTGGTCCTCATTTGTGTCCTGGTGCTGTTTTGTGCTTCTATTCCTCGAGAAGTGTATGAGAGGTTCACTGTTGGGTCCAGATTGATTTTAAGGGAATTTGAAACTGCGTTTTGACGCGCAAATGTGCCTACTTGCCAATATGAATGAGGTGTATCCTTTTGAACATGTTGCAAAGTCTCTGAGAGGTAAAATCGGAGGTTGTCACAGAATATTGTTTTTATTCATTTTGTCAAATCGCATAGTTATTCTCTTCTGTTGCATAGAATGTGCATTTTCACATACACTTATGTTACACGCATGTCCTGTTGTAGACGCGCCCGTGGGCTTCACTCTACAGTTCGGACTCCCTTTTGTGTTACGGTTCTAAATCTGAACCAAAGAGTCCAACTCTGGCAAATCGTTTTGAGAAAAAACAGATTTTTGAAAAGAAGTGCCAAACATGGACTGCTTTGCCAGATTACAGAGTCGCCACCTAAATATTTTTTAAATGGGAAATTTAGGAAACCCTGACTCGGTGCCGAAGGCCACGTGTCCGTCATCACCAAATGTCTTGGCTCGGGAGCCTGGGTACGATCGGGGAAGGTCAGCTATGAGCACCCCCTTTCGCCCGGTCCGAAGACCGGCCTCTACTAACCGTGATATCCGATTTTGAAAACATTACATGCTCTTATTCCAATTATTAGCCTAGAATTACTATGTTATGCGCACAGCAAACAAGTATAGACTAGATTGCCTAATTTGGAAACAAACATTGCATATCCGTTTGTTTTGAAAACGTTTTGGAATTTGCTACTCGCAAGTAGGCTAAAATATGGATTTCAACGAGTTTTTCCAACTCAAGCAATCCAACCTCCACCCACAGGCATTCAAACAGTTTAACTCACATAAGCATTTAGCCTCATGGTAATCATGCTGTCATGGCAACATTCACACGCATGTGGTATGCTAAAGCGTAAAATACTTACATCGTACTCCGCGCCAAAACAAGAAACTAGTTAGCAGACATGCATGTCCCTAGGTCATGTTAAGTGGCTAATGCAACACAGGCAAGGATGCAATTTAGAGTAGGCTCGGCTAACCCTAAAATGGCACGTGAAATGCTACAACTATCACGTATTCAATTTGGAATTGAAAGTACGATGCAGTTTGTATGATGTACCAAGCCCTGTGCATGTAAACAAATGCATGGATGCACGCATGCATTGCATAAGGTATGCTAAAATAAACGTACCCTAATCTACCATCATAAGCAGGTAAATAAAAGGGAAGAAAGAAATGTGGGTTGGAAGACATACACACACCCACGCACACTTATTACAGATTTGCCCTCGCTCGGAGGGACCGAAAGAATAATACAAATAATTAACTACGCAAGCTAATTAAATTACAAACCCGTTAAATTAATTAAGCAGATTAATTAATCTAATCAAAGCAGTAAACCCCTCGGGGAAGGGCCGGACACGGCCGTGTTCGGGACTTGCTCGGAATCGCGCTACCATGCAAAGTCTGCCTCTGTTTCCCTGCTTTCCTCCTCTGAAGACTGCCAAAGTCTCAGGACTGCTCCCTTGAATCATGAGAATCACCACCAGCTGAGGGGGAACACCACCGGCTGAAGTATGTGGCCACCGGCACTGAATCCATCCATCGGCCATCAATATACTGCCGGTCGGCACTGAATGTCTGCAAAACCTGCAACTCACAGCAGCAGAGGGCAACAACTTGCATGGCAATGCAATTCAAGCAATTTATGCACCAAACACACTCCTTATCATGTTAATGACTCAAAGGAGCACGTGCCTCGATTCTCGGACCGCCAATCACGCATTTCCATGCATGATGGCCCAAGGAACCAAGTATGCAACTTTCATGTCAAATGCATGCAAACCAAACAAACAAAAAAAAGTCCAATCCCCATCACCAAATCAAGGGACAAGACATGCATGCAAGATGCATTACAACCTAATCATGTTAGCTAAGGATGCAACATGAGTATGTGAACAAACAATGCAAGCACATAAGCAAACATGAGGTAAGCATACAAGCAAGCAAATGATGGTCTTAAACATGACTTAAGCAACTCTAATTAGGCCTAAAATCAGTGGCCAATAATGCCCAACAAGAAAGTCTACACACACACACACATGCATATGTTAGGACTTAACACTTAGGCACTAAGCAAGCAACCTTCAAGCACACTTGGAAGGGGATATCATGGACACTTAGCATGCATCATAAGCTTTGAAAATCATGTTATAGAAGGTTCCAAACCAACTAAATAAACCAAGTAAAGCATGCAAAAGGCCCAAGCATTCAAGGCTCACCAAAGAGGTAATGAACTACACTTAACACAACCATACATGGCATGCATTAGGCGACCAAAAACAGAGTTTTAACACATATAAAACTAAGTCCAAAAGACCACTTAGATGGCACCTAAGTGGCTCAAGTTCAAAGGCATGCATAATGACCAAAACAAAGGGCATGCAACACATGCTTTCAAAGCAATAAAGAGGCGACTTAGGCAAGCATATGGGCATGCCAAAGGGACTGATATTACATGTTGGGTGGTTCCAAACCACCAAAACAATGCAAGCAACACGTGCTACACATTGACACACTTGAGGCATACAAGCCCTACAAGCCACAAATGCAAAGGAGCTATACTAAGCATGCCAAAATCAATCCAAACGACTATGGACAGACCTAAAGCATGGCAAAATAAGCACAAAACATTCACAAGTCCAAGCCTAAATCATGCTCAAACAAAGGCTAACAACCTAAGGCATGTTAAGGGAATTACAAGGCATTACATGGCAACTATACTAAACATGTATGGAGCACCAAAACCAACTTAACACAAAGTTATAACATGGCAATATAAGCATAAAATGCAGCCTAAACATGATCAACACACACTTGAACATAAGGCTCCCTCAAGAGGCAAAACTTGCCCTTTTCAAGGACATCAAGGAGAGGGGGTGGCCCTCTCCTTCTTGGGGCTTCAGAGCATCATCTTCACCACTGAAATCCCTCAAGATTTCAGTGGTGAAGAGACCTCAACACCAAAATCCCGGAGCTCTCACAAAATAGCACAAAATGAGGCCTTTTCAAGGCCTAAGGGTGGTCAAACCCTCCCAAAGCACAAAACACTCTTAACCAACAATAAAGAGGACCAAAAAATAGAACTTTTATGTGTTGATCACCAAGCACAAAAAACAGTTCTAAGCTATGTAAAATGGAGTGCAAAAATGGGGTAAAAAGGGGTAGTTTCTTACCCTTGAAGACCACCTTCACAAAGGTTGATGTTGTTGCTTCCTTGAGCTCAAATCCAACCAAAAACTTCAAGAACCAGCCCTTAGAACCTCAGTAACCAAAGGAAGGTGAAACACTAGGTGTTGATGAGCAATAGTAAGTCACAAACACCTAGTGTACAAATAAGAGGGAAGAAGAGAGATGGGATAGATACAAAACTTCTAACCTAAAACCAGAGCTTCTTCTTTGTCTAAAATGTCTAAAAATCAAAACTTCTTCCAACCTTGAGCCAAGAGGAGGGAGCCTTCTCTTATAGGCAACAAAGCTTACAAGCTAAGCTAACCAAGAGGCTCATCCCTCCATACACGTGTATGGAGGGGAAACAAATGCTACAAAGCTGTCTGAAAATATCTCCAAAAACAGCTGTAAAGTAGTCGGCAGGGCAAAATGGTCATTTTGCCAAAATTGACTGCCGACCGGCACAAAATAGTGCCGACCGGCACAATATAGTGCCGATGGCAACACCAACCAGCCGGTGGCCTCTAGCCACTGCCGGTGGTGTGTGAGGATGCCTCACAAGGCATTCCCTGCCCCTCCAAGGCAAAGCACAAGTGTTTGGTGCAAAACCAGACACAAAACAGTCAAGTTCGGAGATCCTGAGGCAAGGCGCGTAGCCGAGAACTCTGGGAACTCCAAACGAACACGAACGTGGATAATCACCGAGTGTTCAAGCGGTGACGTCCAGGTCTTGAGGACGGTCAAAAATGGGATGTCTACAGTTGCCCCTCTTTGACAAAACTCGAAAGTCATAACAATGACGGGAGTGAATGTCAAAGCCCAGAGACGACCCATTTTTGACAAGGCCGAAGACTTGGACAAACATACAAAGCGCAAATGGTTGAACTCGCAAGCTGCCTACGTATCCCTTCAGGAATCAAACCAGCGTAGTTCAGGCACAGGCATACAAGCCGCAGATAAGGTATGTGCCCGTAGGCGGGGGCAAGATGCAACTGACGATGCAAAAGGCCGAGCATAACTTATGATCATGCAAAGAAAGCTGTAATGAAGCACACATGCGACAGTTATAAGCTAGCATACGCCAATCTACACTACAATGCATAAAGGATGTAAGAGAATTATGCAATTCTCAATACGTCTCACTCGGAGGATACAATACCTGTGCGGCTCATCCGGTTGCACCGGCCTCAAATGAGCCGTACATACAATATCGTGCCTGCAAAGAAAGCAAACTTAACAGGTACAATATTGTTAGCAACATGCATGACAATGCGATGATGAATGCAAAATGATATGCAATATATACAAAACTATGTATAAATAATGCAAATGATAATGCAATGCAATTGAAACGATGCAAACTACATGCAAAGCAATTGAATCATGATTCAATCGTGAGTGATTCGAAACCACACAAATGTCAAATAGATTGATGGAGGTAACAAGTCCGTCTCCCATAGAACGATGTCTGATCTATGAGTACTTCGCACGGACACAAGAACAAGTATTGGGTGGATTGACATAAGTGGGGTAACGACCTGCTGAGGAAAGAATAGTGATCCTAATGCCGGATGCAATAATTACACTACAATGTAATGGAAATGGTTATGGCGTGTGGGCCAAACCGTATCTTGCTTAGGAAGGGGATGCACGCATACAAGCCGCATCTAATCACAGAACTGTACGCGTGCAGAACTGTGCTTTGACGTGAAAAGTATGGACACATACCAGACCAAGCTCAACAAGGAAAGGCGCAAGCCATGGATGGAGGATGATGCAGTGGATGCATGCAACTACAATGCAATGGAAATGGATATTTACAAAAAATGCATGACATATGCATGGTTTCTTTTTGTTTTGTTTTTTTTGAAATGCATGACATATGCAGTATTTATGAATGATGCATGACAATGCAGTATTTACAATGATGCATGACAATGATGCATGACAATGCATTATGATGCAATGACTATGATTGCAGCTTTCCCTATCTTACCACCAGGGCGATATACTAGGTTGGTTCAGTATCCAGAATTGAGGCGTAGACATGCCACCTCAACCTATGGGGCTTCCATACAGATTTCAAGCCGAGGGTACACCCCCTGGGTATTTAAACCAGACTTTAGTCTCGGAAATTCCGAACCTTTGCGTTCTAGGCATAAGCCGTTCAAACTCTAGTTTTCACCATCCCAATTGGTCTTCTAGGAACTCACCGCAAAAACAGGCAGGTGGCTTTACCAGACCACCGAAAGTCGTTCGGGCACGACAAACACCAAAGGAATTGCACCTTCAGAGGATTTAAGGTCTCCTAGACCGGGATGCAATGCATGACAATGCAATGAGATGCGCAGAATAGCGCGATGGAATGCATGCCAAATGCAATGAGATGCGCAAAACAGCGCGGTGCGTCAGACAATGCGAGTGCACAAGATAGTGCGATATGATGCATGCCAAATGCGATGAGGTGCACACCTTAATGCACCGAAGGTCTTGCACCTCCCGAGGATTTAAGGTCTCCTAGACCACGCGTGTTTAAGGTCTCGCCAGACCCGGGGGCGTGTTTAAGGTCTCGTCAGACCGTGGAAAAACAATGAGGTGCGCAAAATAGCGCGATAAAATGCACAATAAGATGCAAGATGAGGCACGCATATCTCATGGATGCAAAATGCAAAACGAAATGCAAATGAAATGCAAAGTGAGGCACGCATACCTCAAGATGCAATGCAAAATGAAATGTAAAGTGAGGCACACATACCTCAGGGTGCAATGCAAAATGAAATGCAAAGTGAGGCACACATACCTCAGGGTGCAATGCAAAATGAAATGCAAAGTGAGGCACACATACCTCAGGGTGCAATGCAAAATGAAATGCAAATGAAATGCAAAGTGAGGCACACATACCTCATTGGATGGAAAATGAAATGCAAAACGAGGCACGCGTACCTCGAGATGCAATGAATGCAAAATGAAATGCAAAACGAGGCACGCGTACCTCGAGATGCGATGAAAGGTAAAATGAGGCACACATACCTCATTGAATGGAAAATGAAATGCAAAACGAGGCACGCGTACCTCGAGATGCAATGAATGCAAAATGAAATGCAAAACGAGGGACGCGTACCTCGAGATGCAATGAAAGGTAAAATGAGGCACACATACCTCATTGAATGGAAAATGAATGCAAAACGAGGCACGCGTACCTCGAGATGCAATGAATGCAAAATGAAATGCAAAACGAGGAACGCGTACCTCGAGATGCGATGAAAGGTAAAATGAGGCACACATACCTCATTGAATGGAAAATGAAATGCAAAACGAGGCATGCGTACCTCGAGATGCAATGAATGCAAAATGAAATGCAAAACGAGGCACGCGTACCTCGAGATGCAATGAATGCAAAATGAGATGCAAAACGAGGCACGCGTACCTCGAGATGCAATGAATGCAAAATGAGGCACGCATACCTCATCGAATGGAAAATGAAATGCAAAACGAGGCACGCGTACCTTGAGATGCAATGAAATGCAAAATGAAATGCAAAACGAGGCACGCGTACCTCGAGATGCGATGAAAAATGAAATGCAAGTATGACACGCATGCCACACGAAAGTGCAAAACGGTGCAAGTCGCAAGGAACGTGCAAGACGGCGCGATGTGACGCATCGGACAATGTGATGGATGCGTGCAACGCACACGGGGCAACTTTTGAATCTTGTAAAAGACAAAAGGATACAAAAGGATACAATCTTTGTTTGAATCTGAGTGCTGCGCACAGATGACACGATCCGAGGTCAAAACGGAAGCCGGTTGAGCATCGGGGATTCACTTTATTGCACTTTCTTGAGCTATGAAGACCAGAAACTTACCACATGGCCTAAACAAGGCTGTAGGAACATCACCGACCGGGATAGGAGGCCACCGGCTGGCCACCGGCTGGCCATCGGCTGAAGAAAATTTCCATCGGCACAATATTGTGCCGACCGGCACAAAATAGTGCCGATCGGAAAAATGCCTGATCGGGGGCAGTTCTGCCATTTCACCACGGGTCTTTTAAAAATAGGGTTTCTAACCCTATTTTTTCACTTCTTGACCGCCGAAAACTCTTGTCCTCTCTCTCTAGAGCATTTTCTCTTCCTCTTTTCTCCGTTTCTTCGCGTTCCAAGCCCGTTTCGTCGTCGGATTCGCGATTTTCTTCGCGTTTCGGACATTTTCCACCGATTGAAATTCCGTTTCGGAGCATCCTTTGCTATTTCCACTTTTTCGGGACTTGTTCCCCTCGACTTCCTCTTCATTTCCGTGCCTTTCCACCTTCTGACCTTTCCGGCCATTTTCGGCTCGCTCGGGGTTGACTTTTTCGGTTGACTTTTCACATTCCGGCTTTTCCGGCCATTTTCTCACTACCATTGCCATGGCTGATGATGTTCCACGCGTCGGGACTCCCTCGGATCACGAGATGGATCCCGGGGTTGAGCTCCTCCCGCTGAGTGAGCGCCCATTCGACCCGGCGACCTACCGGCCAGCGATCCACGTTCTACCACCCGACGGTCTACGCTAGTTTCGCAGCTTCGACATGGCGTTGGACCCTGAGCTCTTGCTGTGCGAGCCTACCTCTCACCTTTCCTTCGGTGCTTCCGAGGTAACTTTCTTTCTCTGCTTTATCTTCTGCAATGTAGAACTGTTAACTATCAAAGTCATTTTCGTTCTTTAACTGCTTGGTTCTGATATACTGTTCACTGTAGTCGATTGCAATCATGCTTTCAATTGACATCTGTTTAAGACGGACACATGCACACACACTGCACTAGCCTCAATCACTCAAACACACGGCACACACCGCATCCCACTGCAAACACCGACACCCAACAACAGTTTGAATCTGAAAATATTGCACGCATGCCACATTTGCACCGAGCCACTCAAACACACTGATGCATCACATGTTGTAGTTCACTGTAAACACACTGGCACCCGATATCTGTTTAAATCTGAAAAATTTGCACGCATGCCACATTTGCACTGAACCACTCAAACACGCTGACGCATCACACGTTGTAGTTCACTGTAAGTACACTGGCACCCGGTATCTGTTTGAATCAAAAAAAACTTGCACGCATGCCAGATTTGCACTGATTTTGACTGTCCCTTCAAAACTGTACATTTCATACTGCTTTGCAATTTCTTGTTTGAAAACAGGGAGATTCCCATACCATCCGCGGGTATGGGAACGTCGTCGCTCGTGCGTGGTATGATGAGCTTCCTGACGCGGTTCGCCACATTGTCGAGCAGGCTGGCTTCGGCGCGTTCTGCAGGGGACTCTCCCAGCTCACGGCGTGTAGACCTCTTCTAGCTGCCCTGGCAGAGAGGTGGTGGGACACCACCGATTCATTTCATCTTTCTGCAGCTGGGGACATGACGATGACCCCTTACGATTTCTCGGTGCTCACCGGTATCGGGGTAGGGGGTGATCCGATCCCCTTTGATATTGCTATGGATGAGTGGACCGCGGCTCAGGTCTACTTACTTGGCGCGGCTCCACCTCTCGCCCGTCTCGGCTTCGTCCGGTACTCCTGGTTCGAGGTGCAGTTCAGGGTCCAGCCCCTCCTTATTGACGCAGCTCCGATGACCCCGGAGGCCGCAGAGAGGTATGCACGCGGCTTCCTCATGTTCCTCTTTGGGACGACCCTCTTCGCCGACCGGGCGAATACAGTGCCTCTCTGTCTTCTCAGCGCACTAGTGGACGTCCGGCACATCTTGCGTTTTGATTGGGGTGGTGCGCCTCTGGCCACCCTCTACGGCTACATGAGCTCGGCTTCCCGCGGTAGTGGCCAGCTACTCGGAGGCTACTGGCGTGCTTGGGAGGTACATTTCTTTTTCTACTTTTCATTTCAGTTCTTTATTTTCTGTACTCTGTACACTGCACAACTGTAGTCTGCTTTACACTTGCTGTATACTATACACACGGCACATACATACTCTGCTTTGCACTGACTGTACACTGCTCACACTGTACACTCTGCATAATACACTACACAACACACGGCTCTGCCATTTCTGCTTTTTATTTTGTATTCTGCTTCATCTGACAAATGCACTGGTATTCATCTTGCAGTTGTGGGTTTACGCTTACTTTCCTAGGCTCGCTCTTGTACCTGTGGCGGAGACTCCTCTGGTGGTCCCTTTCTCACGCCGTTTCGACGGGAGATACACCCGGAGGCCACGGGAGACATTCAGTTTCTTCCGCCGCTACTTCGACACCATCACCCCTGCCGAGGTATGTGTTTACTTGCAGTTCATTTAAGCTTCGCCTTTCCACTGTATATCTCACTAACAGTAGATAACAAACTGTATTGCATTTTCAGATCACCTGACGGCCTTGGGCTCCACTGCCAGCCGTGGCGCGGGATCGGTTTGCCGGCGCAGATGAGACCTCACGTTACCGGATTCTGCTGGAGGGCCCGGTCTATCGGGCTTGGTACCTGGGCGAGCGCTTCTTGCGTCAGACCTTAGGCTTGCCTGAGCAGATAGTCCCGGTGCATCCTCCCGAGCACATGCGGGATACTGAGCGCTTTACTGCCGAGCAGATGGCCGACTACACCATCGGCTGGGAGGCGGACGGCTTCAGAGGCGAGGGCGACTACTCGGAGTACGTCCGGACTTTCCTGATGCGTCCTCTGAGCGGCGGTCGTCGGGTTGAGAGAGAGAGGCTGAGCGGCAGCCAGCGGTCGGAGTAGAGCTGGAGGATCGAGGAGAGCTCGAGTCCGTGGCAGGGGCGGAGTGCAGAGAGGGACGAGGGACCGGTTGGCCTGATCTGCCCGCTTCATTGACTTTCAGAGGGCAGGTTGGGGCGACCTACCAGATCCCCTTCCCCTCCGCGGCTGATCATAAGTTTGTTGGGGTCCCCGACTTGCCTCCAGTATGTATTACTGCATTCTTCATCTTGCACTGTTATTTCATTTCAGTTTATTTGATATTCCACAGAATATTGTTGCATCTGATACTTTTGTAGGCGTCTTCTGAGTACACCCGGCAGTCATTGGAGATGAATGCCTCCATGATGGGGATGCTACAGCGGACATTCGACCTCTTAGCCCTCTACAGTATTCCGGTATGTTGTTCCTGACCGCAGCCTCAAACCATACACAAACTGCTTTACATAATCTGATGCATAATACAATATCTGATAAACTGTTCGCGGCCTCTGATACACTGTACTCATACACTGCATTCTGCACTGATTCACTGCTCACGGCATTCACATACACTGATGCGTTCACCTTTCATGTTTTTTCAGCCTCCCTTCCAGATTCCTCCGGTGGGCGGCGTTCCAGCTGGACCTCCCATTTCTACTCGGGATGGCAGAGCATATCCCCGCACCAGAGGGGGCGGACTCATGCCGGGAGTAGCTCGCAGGCTCCGGTTCCGGATGATGAGTCTGAGCAGAGACAGAGGCAGAGGAGACTGATGATGGCTCGGACTCGAGCTCAGACGGTGATGCCCCTAGTGGTGCCCCTGTTGATGACGCTCCTGGACCTTCGTCCAGGAAGAGGACCAGGACAGATTGACGGCTGCAGAGCCATTTTGGACATTTGATACAGATTTTGCTATTTTTCTTCCTTTTTTTACATTTTCCATTTTGTCAGTAGTTAGGGTACTTGTACTGCCACAGGCAGATTTTGTTTCCAGAACTTATGTACTTGAAAAGATGATATGAAATGAAACAAACTTTTTGTCTGAAAAAGTGTCTACATTTGTGTATATTCCATACCTTGCATTGCATTGCATCATATTACACCTCAAATGTAAATGATATTGATCTGTTGTCTGAAAAGTGAATATTTGTAATTTGAGCACTTGCACTGTGATAATCGGATAACCAACCAACTAATAGCAAACAACTCATACAAACCACTGCTTGAACTAAATACAGCCCATACTCTACTGGGGATTGATCTGCATACAGCTCATAACACAGCTCTCGGCTCATTCTGCACACACAGCAAACCCTGAACAAATAACCCAATCTGACAAGACGGATCGAGAAACTGACACGGTTGCAGTTGAAACACACTCGGATGTCCAAATTTCCTTTTCTTCTCTTGCTTCGCACGAATGTAGAGAATGGCACAGCATCCTGAGCACAAACGATTT
>JAPPVO010000032.1:54537606-54775028 GCA_030407325.1 Camellia japonica
AGAGAAGCTGGTGTATACTCTGGTGAGACTAGTGTGTATTCTGGAGAAGGTGGTGTATACTCTGGTGAGTTAGGTATGCAGATAGGAGATGTAATGCAATCTCCTTCCCTAACTTTTAAACCAACTTCATTCGTCATCACTCAAAACAATGATGGTTAGGCAAGGGGCCAAAGTAAGCTTTTCCTCCCTCCTTTTATCAAAGTATGTCTGCAACTCCACAGATTGAAATTTTGAAGGTAGAAATTCCTCCAATGTGACTGGGACAAGGGGACATTGCTCTAACTGTTCATCAGGGACCAATTTCTCCCCTTTTTCCTTCTTTGGGTTCTTCTTTCATTTTCTCATACTTTGGCATTTTTCTGTTTCCTGGAAACTTTTGGTTTTTGCTTTTTGAAAACTTTTGGCTCTTGTGTTGTTGAAGAATCCACATTTCTAGTTTTCACTGTGGCATTTTGTTTTTTCTTCATGTTTTTTGACTGATAAATAACCCATTCACCCTCATTATCATTGTCGATAGTGATTGGGTTAGCAGATGCTTTCTCTTGAGGAGGGAGCTCGATAATCTTAGAGTCCAAAAGTTCCTAAATTTTATCTTTCAGAACAAAGCACTCTTTTATGGGATGGCTAATCAAACGATGGTAGGGGCAATACTTTGGATCGTTGGTCCTTCCTACCTCATGTAGTCTTTTCACCTAGCAAACAAATATCTGGAAAAAGGAGACTGGTGCCAACGCCACCAATGTGGCCGACCGACCACCATTGATAGCCGACTGGCACAAGCAATGGCCGATAGGCTGTGGAGCTGGCCAACAGGCCACCCTCTCCTCCAGAATTGAAACAAGCAGCTCCTGGTCTATAACCAAGCACAAGCAGATAAGGTTCAAAGGCTTCAAAGACAAGGCACTCGGCCAAGAACTTCGGGCACTCAAAACGAATATGAGCATACAAAATCACGAGTGTTCAAATGATGACGTCTAAGTCTTGAAGACGGTCAAAAATAAAGTGTCTACAGATGTGGTTTGAAATAGACGTTATTTTTGCCAAAAAATGGCTTTGGAAACTATCACTGGAAATCATCGGAGGTTATCGAAAGTGATCGCTGGAGGTTATCATCGATGGTCGAAAGTGATTGCCAGTGGCTAGAAGTGGACAATGATGGGTCATAACAGTGATCTAATGACTGAGTTGTTGAAGGAAGTTGTACGAAAGGTATTTGAAGGAAGTTGTAGGAAAGGTATTTGAAAATATTGATAGGTGAAAAAATAAATAGAACTTACAAGTAAATAAATTTAGTCAATAAAATCAATACATAAATCCCCTAAAATCTAAAGCCTATGGCCAGCATGAACCAATTTATTTAAGGGGAACTTACTGATAAGTCCCATGTAACAAGTTCAAAACCCAGCTAATCCCAAAACAAAATACTTGCACCAATTAGTCCAACACATTTTTAATTGTTACCAAAAATCTTCTTTTTTTTTTTAATTTACAGACACTGTTCACATCTTACTACTGTCGGACTTCTGTTTAACGTTCGCCGAGACTCACCGGAATGTCTAGAATATTGCCGGAAAAAAAAAATTAAAAAACATGTTATGAAACTGTAAATTTTACAGTTCTAAAGAATGTTATAAAACTGCAAAATTTACAGTTTAAACCATGATTCATCCAGCACCAAAAAAAAATTTGAAACTGCAAAATTTTACAGTTTCACCGCCTGTACTAAAACTCGAAACTACTTGTTCAGAATTCGAAAATTTCTCCATTAGAACAGAAAAACAGAAGTTTATAGCAGAGAGGAAAAAAAAAAAAAAAGAGATCGAAGGGGAAAGACGGATGTAGAGAGAGGATTGTACTCGGCAACTATTTTTTGTTTAGATCTAGCCAAATCTGTGTAGATCTACTCAGATCTGATGTAGATCTGAGTAGATCTACATCAGATCTAAGTAGATCACTCATTTCTTCGTTGGAAATATATCATCTCTTCGTCGGAGTTGATTCGATAGTTGGTGGTTATCAATAACGCGATCAATGGAGAAAGAATGATCACGGTGGTCGCTTCCATGACAACACGATGAGAAAAATACAGAAAACGAGAGAGGAAGGGAAGCAAAAAGCAGAAGGAAGGAGGAAAGGACTTTTTTGTAGTGAAAAAATTATAGGATTAAATGGAGACCACATATTTCACATGGACCTATGGGTAACCTTTATTTAATTCGACCTAAATTTGATGTTGGACTAGCCCAGCCTAAGCTTAGACGGAAAGGTAAATTCAGAGCCGGCCTATAAGCCATACCCAATGAGTATCTAAAGCTGGCTCAAACCTGGCCTATACGTGCAGCCAAAAGGCTCGTATTAAGAGAATTTCAAAACAAAATTAGATAACTGTTGCTAATCAAACAACTCTCTCACACACATTCATCTCAGTAAAGAAATGAACCTCGGGCAAGTTTACAGGATAACAGGCAGATGGTGGGCCACAAATATAAATCTTCCCCTGTTTAATCTAGCATATACGTAATATGCTATCACAGAGAGAGAGAGAGAGAGAGAGTACAAATCAGCTAGGAAAGGCATGTAAAATAACAAATGATTAGAAGCTCCCAATCCATACTCTACCCAAAATGAACCAGACAATGATAAAACAATACATCACAAGAAGTTGATAATCATTCAATGTAGCAAGATAAAACCCTAGCATTTGACTATACTGATAAAGTAACTGTATCTACCAAAATTGTTACATATTTTCTTTTTCCCCTCTCGATTTTACTGCTTGTCTGACACTGACCAGTTGCTTTGGAGGGGAAAAAGATTGCAGAACCTAGCAAACCTTGTATCTTTTGGCCCAAGTTGAACTGAGAAAGGAAATCCAAACTAAGTCTGCAAAATCAGTGACCGTAATCTGTTTCTTGTACAAACAGGCTCATTCAACTTCTTTAATTATTCTTCTTTTCCGTAATGGCTCCCTTGGCATGCTTCCTGGGGCACTGTGAGCTCGCCGCCTCTCATCTTTCTTTCTCGCGGCTTCAGTAATAATACGTCTGAGAGAAGTAGCCTTGTATATTGGTTTTGGCAAGTGCCTGTGCCTGTACAACAAAATCATCAAAGATGATGAATTAGTAGTTTTAGGTCAAGCACTATGAAGATAATTTGGAAGTTAATTCTGAGCGTGAGAATTTGTAAATGTGAGGGTGATGAACCAGTAAGCACATGAGAGTCCCCTATTAAACTCTCAACCAATTATAAACAGCTCCCAAATGTTGTAAACCAATATTACCTCACAATACGCTTGACCTCAGGAAGGTGCTTGTAGCGATTCTTGACAGCCTCCTGATACTCGTGCCTTCTACGTTCCCTTGGTAGAAGCTGTAACAAAGCATTTTCCAGAATACACACCAGCCTCACCAGAGTATACACCAGCTTCTCCAGAATACACACCAGAAGCCTTTTCTCTAAAGTATTCGCCAGTACCACCAATGTACTATCAAAACACTCCAGAATATTTAAGGGGAACAGAACAAGGAGACACTAGGTGGAGGTCCGACTCTGAGCTTGTGAAAAAGGCTAAAAAATGACTACACTTCAAGGATGATGAAGCGAATGGCAGGTGTAAGTCAGATGATGAAGTATAGAAGCATTCAAATAAACAAGCAAAGTCATTTCAAATTGAGGATCCTAATGAAGATTAGGAACTTGACTTTTCTCCTGATAGTTCACCATACACATCTCCAGCTAAGACATACGATGGAGAAAGTGTATCAAGTGACCACTTTGACTTTCCTTGCAATGTCATCACTGTGGATGTAAATTTTGAAGAGCAAGAAATACATGACATTGCCAGATAGGTTTAAGATGCCGCATATAGACCGCTTTGATGGCTCGAGTGATCCTATGGTCTATTTACGGCTGTTTTCAGACATTCTACGGCCGATGGGCCTATTTAGACTGCAGAAGTTATCCCTCTTCGGCCGGACCCTGTTAGGTATCACGGCCATTTGGTATGCTAAACTTGAAGACTCTATAAAGAGGAACTGGGAAGAGATGACTGAGGCCTTTATTGCTCAATACTCCTACAATACTTAGATCGAGGTCACAACTCGTGATCTCGAAGCAACTCGCTAAGAGGCAAATGAGGGCTTCTCCGACCGACTGAAAAGGACCAGATCCGAATGGTGGTCCGTAATCTGCAACCGAGGCTGCTACAAAAAATGATAGTCTTACCTCTATCAACATTTGCTGACCTTCATGAAATAGGGGTGCAAATAGAGGATGCAATGAAGCAAGGTTTGATAGACCACGAGAAAGAGCAGCCTAAGAGGGCTTTCACCCGCAATTCCAATGCGACTACTGGCAGTAGTGCAGCTGCAAGGCCTTCAGATGTGGGCATGGTCACCATCATACCTAAAACTGCTAACCCCTTCGCCGATACGGCCAATACAACCCCCCAAACTTCCAGCCATCAAGCCCGAGGCCAGAGGGTTTTCACCCCACTCTACATGTCTCTATCTGCGGCCTTAAAAGTCCTGATCAGAAAAGGGCATTTGAAACCGTTAGAACAACGCCCACTGCCCAATCCTCTCTCTCTTACACACAACCCGGCCAAATACTGCGCCTTCCACCAACAACACGGTCATGATACTGACTAGTGCTTTAGACTTCGTCATGAGATTTAGGATCTCATTGATGACAAAGTGATAATGCCCCCCGAGAAGCCTAATGTCACTATAAATCCTCTCTCACCACATAACCAAACCCTTCCACCCAGGCAAGTTAACCTCATACAAACACTGGTCGTCCCTTACTACCCCAGTATATACATCACCCCTGTCTACCTACCCAAGCCGGCGTTATTCATCTCGGAGAGCACAGACTTATGCATGATGAATACATCCATATCCCAACCCAAACCTGTGGTGGTGACTGTGGTAGATAAAGACAGGCTAGCCCTGGTGAAGAATGAGAATGTCAGTTCAGCGCCTGAGCGCTCCGTGAACTTATCTGAGGAGGAATACAACCCGTGCCGCTACATTGTGCCAACCAATCAGGCCAGACCAGAGGTAGAGCTGCTAACATGGATGGAAGTTAGTGTGGTCCAGGAGGATGGCCCGAGCCAGGGATTGGATGACTTAGCCGACCTCGAGGAGGACATCAGCAATCTGCAGTTCTATGATGAGTAAGATCTGGGGAATGTACAGATTGATTGGTTTGATTTGAACGGGTCAGCAGATAACTTGGGGTGGCTCAATGATGAACCTGACATGGATGGGGGACTTCAACCAAAGCTGGAACAGCCAGAAGCAGGAATTGCCACAAGGGCCGGAACGGCCGATGACAAGGGAAAATTGTCGGAGAGCACCGGTACTAAGAATTTTGCTCAAAAATTGAGTAATGTTAGTACAACTGATACAGAGCAAGAGGCCACACTGAAGCGGTTTGAATAGGAAAGAGTTGAGAATAGTCAGAAAGCTAGAAAAGCCAAAGACCCTGTGGGGGATGACTGTGATGTGAGAGTAATTACAACGGAACCGGACAACTGCCTGTTAGTTTTCGGAGGAGTATGGTGGGAAGATGATGATCTGCATCTTGCCCACACTGATGAAGATTGGGGACAGAATCTGCCAGACGATACTTGGTATTCTGAGGAAGTGGATCACATGACTAGGAGCGGGTGGTATTTTAAGGCCCCACACCTGGACCAACCAGAAGCATCTGGAAAGAACCAAAAGGTTGAAAAACAGAAGGACAAACCGTTAGAGGAGGAAGCTGTACTAAAACAGCTAAAGACGATCCAAGCGGACATATCTATCTGGGGGTTGCTCATGGCTTCGCGAGTACACAGGCAAGCCGTCCTATCAGCAATGGATAAGGCCAAGCTATCTATTGACACAACTCCCGAACAACTAGTGGGACTTGTCTTCCCGGGAGGTGCTTCTCCGACTTTGACCTTTACGGATAAGGAATTGCCGCCCAAGGGCTCTACGCACAACAAACCGTTATACATCTCTGTTGAATGTAAAGAGAAGTGGGTGCTGGTTGTACTGGTTGACACTAGGGCTGCAATTAATGTTTGTTCGTCGCGCACGGCCTATGCTATAGGCTTGAAGCCAGTAGACTTTGTACCAACGGCCCAGGTGATCCGGGCCTATGACAACACAAGCAGAGAGGTGATTGGAACAGTTCAGATCAGAACACAGGTTGACCCGGCACAACAAGACATTGAGTTTCATGTCCTGGATGTTCCTGCTACCTTCAACTTGTTACTCGGGCAACTGTGGCTGTACCAAGTAAAAGCTGTTTTTTCCACCTTGCATCAGATGCTGAAGTACCCTCGTGGGAAGGGGGTAGCCATTGTTTTTGGAAATTCTTGTATACATCCTCCGTCGGAGGTTACTAAACCCGTATTGGAAATTGTACATGGTGACGATAATGTTTTCTTGTCTGGTTTTACCTTGGCCTCAGCCCGGGCGGTGCAAGATATCTTGGTTATTGATGAGGGATTGTACATCAGTGCTCAATCAGTCTACCTCATGAATAAGCTACAGCATCTACCTGAGATGGGATTAGGAAAGAGCGGCTGGAAGGGCGTTGCTGCACTGGCCGAAGTGCCATATAACCCTCATGCCTTTGGTCTAGGTTACACACATCTACCAAAGAGGACTGAGTAAGAAAAGGGAAAGAAATGGCAGGAAGAGCCAAAGCTAAGCAAAATGGGAAGCATTATGAGTTTGTGTATAAACTAATTCAGGGAACTCTGAATGGCCGCTTTGTCCGAGAAGGGGAAGATTTCCCATTTTGTGGCTTTCCTGAGCCATGGTTGAACTCTGAGAAGTGGCGTTTGCCCGGCTTTGAGATTTTCTTCGACCTATAGCTGCAAGAGGATGAAGCCACAGAAAAATAGATTGACTTAACTCCTGAGGCTGAACAGAGTACAGAGGATGAGTCCAATGGCAACGAACTTGAGATAGGAGTAGCACTAGCTTGTCTCCTTTCGGATCCTCAGATCAAATCGGAGAGCTCGGGGGGTGACTCCACTATTTCCATGATCAGAGATCAATCAGGTGTAGACCCTTCCGGTGGTATTCTGGATGCATCTAACGTACCCTCTCTCATTTGGCAGCTAGAGGAGGGCTTTTTGTCCAACAGTTCTGAATCAGGTTGTGAGCCGAAATCTGATTCCACAGAGTCTGTAGAGTCGGAATCAGATTCTAGTTCTTCTGAGTCGGAGTCCGGTATTCCTGGGGTTGACAACCCGGATGCCGTTGTTTTGTCCAGGTCATTTTTTTCCTTTTCTTTTGAGTTGGTTGTAATCGAGGAATTGGATGAGCTGGAAGCTTTGAATGAGAATGACACCATTGCTGTTTCTGAGTACTTCTTTGTGCCACTTGTATATTGCATTGATTATGACTTTCAAAATTTTGATAAAAACGATGAGAAATGAATTCCTCTGGTTTTGAAACATTTGATTGATCGAGAGGAGGAGAGGTTTGTAAATCCCCTTGTTGATGAAATCGTTGCAATTAATGTGGGTACTGAGAAGGATCCACGTCCAGATCGGGTCCACGTTGTCTTCGGAGGAACGCGAGCGCTTAGTTACTTTATTAAAAGATTTCAAAGATGTTTTCGCATGGTCCTATGAAGACATGCCTGGAATCGATCCTGAGATTGTACAACATCGGATCCCTCTTGACCTTGAGGCTCGATCCGTCAAGCAGAAGCTTCGGAGAATACGCCCGGATTGGGCCTTGAAAATCAAGGAGGAGGTCACCAAGCAGATAGATGCAGGGTTTTTGCTAGTATCAAAGTATCCTACTTGTTTGGCCAACATTGTTCCGGTGCCGAAGAGAGATGGTATAATTCGGGTGTGTGTGGACTTCAGAGATCTGAACAAAGCTAGTTCGAAGGACGACTTTCCTCTACCGCACATTGATGAATTGGTGGACTTCACCGCAGGCCATGCGTTGTTCTCCTTTATGGATGGGTTTTCTGGGTATAACCAGATCTTGATGGCGCCTGAGGATAGAGAGAAGACTGCCTTCACCACGCCATGGGGAACCTACTACTACAGGGTAATGCCGTTTAGTCTGAAAAATGCTGGGACTACTTATCAATGGGCTGCAACCACTATCTTGCATGATATGATCCACAAAGAGGTTGAGGTGTATGTAGATGACATGATTGTCAAGTCCAAGGAAAGAGAGGGCCACTACACCACCTTGAAGAAATTTTTCCAATGGATCAGAGAATATCGGTTAAGGCTGAACCCATAGAAATGCACTTTTGGTGTCACAGCAAGGAAAATGCTGGGTTTCTTGATCACACAAAAGGGCATTGAGGTTGATCCTTCCAAAATCAAGGCCATCCTAGAAATGCCACCACCAAGGACTGAAAAGGAGACGCGAGGCTTTCTAGGTAAAGTGCAATTCATAAGACGGTTTATTGCAAAATTAACTTTGACTTGTGAACCACTGTTTGGTCTCCTGAAGAAAGGAAAGAAATTCCAATGGGATGACCGATGCTAGTTTGCTTTTGAGTAGATCAAGCAGTATCTCCAGAATCCCCCCGTGTTGTCGTCTCCAGAGCTGGGGAAGCCGTTGATTTTGTATCTGTCAGTAACCGACACGACAATGGACTGCATGCTTGCGTAGGAATTTGAGGATAGAGTAGAGAAGGTCGTCTATTACCTGAGCAAGAAGATGCTGGAATATGAGACCCGCTACACGCCACTGGAAAAGGCTTGCTTAGCCTTGGTATAGGCTACGAGGAAGTTGAGGCATTACCTGTTAGCTCACTCTGTAATTTTGGTTTCAAGATTAGATCCCATTAAATATCTCTTTGAGAAACCAGCACTTACGAGTAGGTTAGCCCGTTGGTTGCTTCTTCTCTCCGAATTTGATCTGAAATACGTGACTCGCAAGTCTGTAAAGGGGACAGGGGTAGCAGAGTTCCTAGCCGATCACCTAGTGGAAGGGGACGAAACGGTAGAATACCTGTTCCCGGATGACGCTATTTTGCAAGTTAAGGAAGAAACTTGGACAATGTACTTTGACGGAGCGTCTAATCAGTATGGTTACGGGATATGGGTGTTGCTGATAGCACCCGATAATTCCCATATACCTTTAGCTTTCAAACTACGGTTCAAGGTATCTAACAACGAGGCGGAATACGAAGCATGTATCGCTGGCTTGGAAGCCGCCCTGGAACTAGGGGCAAAACGGTTGAACGTCATTGGGGACTCGAATTTGGTTGTGTCTCAAGCAAAAGGAGACTGGAAGGTTAAGGAAGAAAGGATGAAAATCCATCACCAAACCTTGGATGTTCTGATTCCTAGGTTTGAGAAGCTAACCTTCACGCATATGTTAAGAGAGAACAACAGGTTCGCTGATGTCTTATCAACTCTATCTTCTATGATAGACATTCCTTTGGGAGTCTGGATGTGTCCAATCATTATTGAACAGAGGTATGCGTTGGCCTATGAGTTGATTGCCGTAATAGATGAAGTACAAGATTAGAATCCCTGGTATCATGATATTTGGAACTTCTTAGAAAATGAAGCTTATCCACTAGGGGCAAATGCCAAAGATAAAAGAGCAATACGGCGAATGGCTGCCCAGTTTATCATCTACGGGGGTAAATTGTACAAAAGAGGCCATCTGGGAATGTATAAGATGTGTGTTGATGTGGAAGAGTCGAAGCGCCTAATGGAGGCCATCCACGGAGGGGAGTGCGGAGTGCATATGAGCGGAGTAATGCTAGCCTAAAAGATCCTTAAGCAGGGTTATTACTGGTCAACCATGGAGGAGGATTGTATCGGTTTTGTTTGGCAATGCCACAAATACCAAATTTATGCAAATCGCATGAATATCCCGTCGTCGATGCTATACAACATGACTTCACCATGACCATTTTCAGTCTGGGGAATTAATGTTATTGGGGCAGTTACGTCGAAAGGCTCGAACGGGCATGAGTATATCTTGGTGGCAATAGACTACTTTACAAAATGGGTCGAAGCCCAATCCTATGCTGTACTGAAAGCGTCGCATGTAGCCAAATTCATCAGGAATAACATCATTTGTCGTTATGGGGTCCCGAATGAAATCATTTCAGATAATTGCTTCCACTTCAAGAAAGAAGTGATCGACTTGTTGGAGAAATACAACGTGGCTTTTCATAAGTGATCCACATACTGGCCGCAAACCAACGAGCTGTTGAGGCCGCCAATAAGAACATCAAGCACATTCTACAGAAAATGATTGAAATCTACAGGGACTAGCCAGACAAATTGCCATTTACTCTTTGGGGCTACAGAACATCAATTCGGACATCTACTAGGGCAATTCCGTATTTTCTGGTTTATGGGATGGAAGCTGTTCTGCCGATTGAAGTTGAGGTTCCGTCGCTACGAGTTGTGGCTGAGTGCTAGATAGCAGAAGCGGATTGGCAACAGAGCAGGTTCGAGGAACTGATGCTGTTTGACGAGAGGAGGCTGAAAGCACTATACCATGTCCAAGGTTATCAACGAAGAATTGCCAGGGCTTTCAACAAGAAAGTTAAGTCCAGGAATTTGAAAGAAGGGGATTTGGTGCTCAAAGACAACCGAGCTTCCATCCATGACCCTAGGGGCAAGTTCAGACCTAATTGAACTGGTCCTTACATCATCAGATCAATTTGGTCGGGTAGAGCTGTCATTCTTATGGACCTAGATAGCCTCGAATTCTCTCAACCAGTCAACATGGACAAGTTGAAGAAATACTATCCTTGAGAGGCTCGCTAGGCCGAAAACTCGGAAGGGCGACCTAGGCAAAAGTTAGAGCACAAAAAATTTGAAATAAGAAAAACTGAGCTCGCAAGGTTGAAAACCCAGAAAGGGCGGCCTTGGTAAAAGTTAGAGCGCAAAAGGAGAGTGTTAATACCCGAGTGAACCTGAACTGAACTACGTAAGGCTTGATTCCCATCTTCGGGATATGTAGGCAACTTCATTCTAAAGTCTAGCCATAAACACTTCCAATCAACTGTGTCCATGAGATTGTCAGGTCATCTCTGTCTTTTCTGTATCCAAGAGTTCGGTTGTGGTCTTCACTATGAGAGCTAGTGTACAGTGCAGTGCTATTCAGATAAGGGGTAACTTTCCATTTGCTGGATTCGGGGTTGTACATCTTGAGGGTAGATTCCATGTGTGTCAAGTTGTGATCCTTATCGAAAATGGTTTTAAAAAGTTTTAATAAAAGTTAATTTTGTTCAAATTAATCTTTTTCCAACTTAGATCATTTTTGGACCAAAAGGAAAATTTTTAGTGCTCACAACTTCAATTTCATTGATTTCATTACAAAGTTCTCTAACTCTTGATACAAATCAAAGTTGCTTTTATTGCATTCAAAAGGAAAACTCAAAAGTACAGATCAAAGCAATAAACTTGGAGCATAGATGAGTCAGGTATCCCTGCATCCCTTCCCTGAGCTTATGGAAGCCTTAGATGCTAAAGTGGGCCAGGTGTGCGCCTCATTTTTAAGCCAAGCCAGGCATTCACCAGAAAGGGCGCAACTGAAATTGGAAGCGGGAGCCAGAAGTTCTCTTGTCCTCCATGCAATGGGATATTGAGCTAATTTAAGCCTTGGATTGGAAATGAAGTCAGGTATTCTACCCCCTCTTCTGGGCAAGTCTGGTCGTGTCCGAACTGACGCCTGAACCAGAATGGAAAATAGAAGACACAGTGAGTCAACCCAATTAACTGAATGCCAGGTCGCCGAGCCATGCTGTAGCTCATCTTGGGTAGATCAAACCAGGGGCAATGCCAAGCAATATCAACAGCGGACCTGTTGCATATCCAATGACACCACCACCCCTCGTTCGGGAAATCAACTAGCCGTTGGTGAAAGAAATAGCCTCGTACTAAATATGCAGGGCAAGAATCCACTATCTTCAACCTGTCCATGAGCCATATCTGGGGAGGGATGAAAAAAAAATAAGAGAGATTAAAGAATAGAGAGGTGTATGTAGAAAGAAAAAGTGAGAAAGGGTTTTGAGAGAAAAACAGAGGCTGAGTGCCAAGTGATATGAGAAGCACATATGAGATAGAGTGGGAAACACTACCTGTAAAAGTAGTGGACTTTCTGTGAATTTGGTTGTCTTCCGTCGATGAAAGGCGTCCAAGCCCATTAAAGTTTCATCTAATGCTAAGCTAATACAGCTTTTGCCTTCTTTCAAGCCTTGGGCTACTTCGATCAAGCGAATGCTAGACCCTCCGAAACTGGAGGCAAGCAGAAAATGAGCCAACATACACAAACAGAGGGCATGCTGTCCAAAACTTTGCCAAAGACGGTCGCCGGCGTCAGGAAATTGATGAATCAAACTGGAAATATCCAGATCTCTGTTGTGAACTAAAGATCGGGCATCGTGTAGAGTGAGTCCACACATCCTTCCTAAAGCCTAGACGTGACCAAAATGAGACTGGGGCAAGATTTCCTTGTTATGCCGGGACTCCATCAGAACTTGGAATTCTTCAATTGTAGGGCATATCTTTTGCCCCCCGAAGCTGAATACATGTGTAATTGGGTTCCAACATCTAGCCGCGGCTTGAAGGAACGGGAAACACAATGGAGAATGACTTAGCGAGAATAGTGCATTTATCCCGAAACCCCAGAAATTTACTTTTTCTGAGCCATCTAAAGTTGTAATCCAATTTGAGAGTTTTTCGGCAAAGAATGGCTCCATTGGTGGCAAAAACAAAGCTGAAATGAAGAAACTACGAAGTCCCAACTTTTGTAGAAGATAGGGCACCGAGTGGAAGACAGGTGGCAACAATCTGGAGGTCCCCTACACTGATGGCCGACCGGCCAGTTCTAGTAGTCGATCGGCTAACTTTTGTAGCCGATCGGCCATCATTGGTGGCCGACAGCCACCACTTGTGGCCGACAACTTCTGTTTATGGCCGATGGTCTCCTGGTTTGTCCTTTGGTCCATCTATGTATTGAGAGTGCTAAGAACCTGTGTTTTGTTCTGCTCTTGGTGCATTATGCTGTCTTTGTTTTAGTAGTTTTGTTGAGTCGCTTTTGTGTTGTTTCCATTTGTTTATCGAGTTGTATTCGTTTCGCTTATGGAATTGTATTTGTATTGTTTTGTTTATTGAGTTGTTACATTGTTCATCGAGTTATTTTCCTTAATTTGTTAAGTGTTGGCCGGTTCATTACCTGATTAAGAAGGTTATGCATATACAACATTCAATTTCCATCGATCCCATTTTTGTGCAATGTGGTGCAATGCGATACTCAGAATGTAAAACACAACACTTTTTCGAAAGCTGATTTTCATTCCAATCATGGTTTCTTTTTACAAAAGAGTACAAGTCTTTTTTTTTTTTAGAAAATAAAACTGTACAATGTTCTAACACTACTAGCAAAAAGGGACTAAATAAGAACATATGAATCGGCGCCAGCCACCTCAGGATCGAGAGGCCCTCTTCGTCCTCTTCTTGGGCACGGACTTAGAGCTATCTCCATCGGTGCCACTGTCAGAGGCCCCCATATCTGAACTAGTTGCTGAACCTGTGTCAGCATCATCTCTGCCTTCAGAATTTGAGCCAGCGTCGTCGTCTCCATCCTCAGATGACTCTGACTGTGGACTCGCTGTCTCCTCGTCCTTGCCTGTCTCATCATCATCATCGTTCGGGACAGGCTCTGAAGGGCCACTCTTAACACGGGTGCCCTTAGCTTTGCCTTGGTTGCATGCTGGAGCCTCCCGTCTCTCTCTCCCTGCTACCAGAGGAGGCACTAATGGTCCTACTGCAGCTCTCGTTGGAGCGCTCGGTGTGGCTGGGATCTAAAAGGGCAATTTGTCAAATACATTAGTCGCGGTGTATATCAGGTACAAAGATAATATGCAGCATGAGTGTATGGATGCAGTGTTTGAATGCAGTGTATCAGATCAGTGCAGTGTGGAACATATTACAGTTGAAATGCTAATGTATCAGCAGAAAGTGTGATGATATGAAGTGCGAACTGAAGGAAATTACCCGAATTCTGTAGAGGCTGAGCAGGTTCATGCTCTTCTGCACCATCTCTATCAGGGAAGCCGCTAGCTCGAGAGCCTCCCCGGTGTACTCTATAGGTGCCTGCAAGTGCGTTGAGATGATCAGTGTTCTATGAGCATAACTGAAATGAATTGAACATGCAAAATGTAAAGTGTGGTACATACTGGAGTCGGGCCTCGAACCTCGACAAGCTCGTGCCCGACTGGTGCAGGCTCAATAGGGATTTGGTAAGCCTCCCCGGTATGCCGCTAACAAGTGAGTGTAGTGGGCAGCTCTGGCCATCTCATCCCCTGTCTTGTTGAGAATCTCTCATGCCATGGGTCTTCGTCGCCCTGGCCCTTCTGTCTCTCTCTCTTGCAGTTGGAGCCCTCGCTCTCTCACCTCCACGGGCGCCAGTCAGAGGTGGCATGAGGTATGTCTGAATGAAGTCTGTATAATCACCCTTGACTCGAAAAAAGTCAGCGTCCTAGCCCCTAAATCAATCATCTCCTGAAAAGTGAATTTCTCTGTGGCTCTCATATATGTCGGAGGTGGCATGGGAACTACCGGCTCGGGCAAGCCAATGGTCTGGCGTAAGAACCGCTCCCCTAAGAACCATGCCCGAGAAACCAGGCCCTCGAGCAGGAGCTAGAAGCGGGAAGTCTCTCGAGCACCAGCAAATTGATCCCTGACTCTCTCAGGCATCATTGCCCAAGGCTGTCAAGTGATCTGTAAATAGAGAATGCGCAGATTGTTAGCTGTCATTAGATATTGCGATATGAATCAGAATCAAAGGAAAATGGAAATAACAGTGAATCTTGAGTTACCTCAGCCGCAATCACAGTGTCGAAGTATCAACGGAAGAATGTGAAGGACTCCGGGTCCTCCGTAAGCACCTACCGTCATATCGATGCGAGTATGGCACTACAAGAGGCATCTCCACCTCCAGCTCTAGGGCAAGCGTCAAAAAATAGGCATATACCCATAGCTGCAGAAAGCGAAAAGGGCAACATTGAGTATACCACAGACAAACACAAGTAATGCGGAAATCAGAGTATGTGTGCCATGTCTAGAAAATACAATGTGCAGAGAATACAGAATATAAAGAAGATGCAGAAAGCAGAATGTGTGTGCAGTGTATAAAGGGTGTAAAGCAGAAATCAGACTCTGTGTGTGTAGTGTATAGTATGGGCAGTGTATAGAAAGTGCAAAGCAGAAAGCACGATAAAAAATGCAAAACAGAAAAGTAAAGCATATCTCCCAGGCCCTTCAGTAGCCTCCAATCAAATGTCCACTCCTGCGGGAGGTCGAGCTCATGTATCCGTATAAGGTGGCTAGGCTGCGCCGCCTTAATCATAGAATCGGACACGGGACAAGTCCACTAAGGCGCTCATGAGGTATAGCCCAACAGTGTTCTCCCTGTCTGCGAACAAGGTAGTGCCAAAGAGGAACATCATGAAACCTTGGTATACTACTCGATCTCCTTTCGGGTCGCTGGTGCTGTCCCCCTAAAATGATTTGCAAACAAGGTGTATCGGACCATCCCTAGCAGATAAGTCCAGGCGGTCTCCCACTCGCCCATATCAGTATCGTAAGGAATCGGATAACCCCCCCACCTTTATGCTAGTAAGCATAGAGAAATCGAAGGGAGTCATCGTCATCTCCCCTGCGGTAGAGAAGTGAAAGGAGTCGGTGGTATCCCACCACCTCTCTACTAAGGCACCTAGTAAAGGCCTACTCGCTATGAGACGTGACAGCCCCATGTAGAACTAGCCAAAGCCGGCCTCATCGATGATGTAGCGAATATCGTCGGGGAGCTCCATGTACCATTCCCTCGCGGAGGTGGTCCGTATCCTCTGATGGCAGGTATTCACGACAAGCAGATGAAAGACAATGTAAGTAATACAGTGCAAGAGTGTGATTTAGGCAAGCAATGCAAGGTACATCGGGAAAATATAAGAATACAGTGTATACCTCGGAGGCGCCATAAGATAAATGAGACTCTGGCTTGCGCAGTAAGAGGTCCTCTGGTGTGTCTCGTGCAAACCCTCTGAACTGACGAATGCTATTGGGTGGTAGCACATGTATCTTAGGATGATATGTCGCCAGGTCAAAAGGTCGAACACTGAGTGGCAGTGGCACAAGCTCTAGATCCACCTCCATCTCCGGAGAAGCTCCGTCACGTGGGATGTTGTCCGCCATCTCGAAAGAAGATGAGAAAATGGTCGAAAATGGAAAAATGGGTGGAAAAGGCCAAAAGTCAACCTTAGAAGAGAGAAAGGGGAAGGAAAAGTCAAAGCCTGGGAAAGGGCACCAAACCCAAGAGAAACTCAAGGGAAACAAGCCTCAAGTGGTGAAAATGAAGAAAGAAGCACCGAAATCGACTTTCAATCGGTTCAAAACGGAGTAAACTAAGAGGGTTTAGCGAAGAAAATGTTTATGGGGTGTTGGAAAACGCATATAATGCTCGGATCTAAAAAGAATGAAGGTCTAGAGAGAGAGAGGGGAGATTTTCGGACTTGAGGTTATGGGGAAATGAAGTATAGGTGAGTATACTTAAAGACCCAAGGTGAAATGTCCATCCTACCTCGAATCTGCCATCGGTGGCCGACAGCCACCATCTGTGGCCGACAAAGCCAATTTGTGGCCAATAGTGCTCAAGGGTGGCCGATGGGTGGCCGACACCCCTTGCTGGTGGCCTTTTAGTTCCCAGTGCTCTTATTTTGATGTTTTTCTACTGTGTTGGTCCCTGTTTCCCGAGAGGTGCAAGGAAAAATTACTGTCGAGCTCGAATCCTCTTTGCGGAGGCTTGAAATTGTGTTCTTGGTGATCATTGTTTGCCTCTTATTGGACAAAGTGTATCCTTTTTGTATATTGCAACTCTTCTGAGAGGTAGATTGGGGAGTTACTTTTTGAACCTGTTGCATTAGAACATTTTCATTGCATATGTAAGGCGTACGTCATGCATTTTGTACTTTAGCATAGAGCGTGCTTTTAATTGTGCATTGAACATGTGTTCTGTACTTTAGTGTGGAACATGCTTTGCATAAGATATGCATTGTTGTTATTTTGCATAGAATATGCATGTTGCATTGTATTGCATTGTACATGCTCTCACATTTACATAGAAAATGTTTGTATCTGTTGCATAAGACATACGTTTGCTATTATTGCATGGAATACGCATTTTGGTGTTGCGTAGAACATGCTCTAATTTTCGTTGCATAGAATATGCTTCTGTTTTGTTCCTTGCATGTTGTGCATGAACATGTCCTTAACATTGTGTCATGGTTATTCATCTTACATAGAACACACTCTTGCTATGTTATGCTTGTTGAGTTTCTTTCTTATGCAAGCACGATATTGTATGTACGGTTCATTCAACGCTGGTGCAACCAGACGATATTGTATGTACAGTTCATTCAGAGGAATTCCAGGTGAGATCATTCCTGTCCCTTGAACACCTTGTTTTCATTAGAGACATTTGGGCGCGTCTCGGTGTTCTCGTTGCCCTTTTCTTCTCTTACGTGCGACGCATTAGGACGTCTTCGGTTAGAGACAATTGGGTGCGTCCTGGTGCTCTCGTTGCCTTTTCTCCTCTCGCGTGCGACACGTTAAGATGTCTTCGGTTAGAGACATTTGGGCACGTCCCGATGTTCTCGTTGCCTTTTCTCCTCTTACGTGCGACGCGTTAGGACGTCTTCAGTTAGAGACATTTGGGTGCGTCCCGGTATTCTCATTGCCTTTTCTCCTCTTGCGTGCGACGCGTTAGGACGTCTTCGGTTAGAGACATTTGGGTGCGTCCTGTTGTTCTTATTGCCTTTTCTTCTCTCACGTGCGATGCGTTAGGACGTTTTTGGTTAGAGACATTTGGGCGCGTCCCGGTGTTCTCATTGCCTTTTCTCCTCTCGCGTGTGACGCGTTAGGACGTCTTCGGCTAGAGACATTAGGGTGCGTCCTGGTGTTCTCATTGCCTTTTCTCCTCTCGCGTGTGACGCGTTAGGACGTCTTCGGTTAGAGACATTTGGGCGCGTCCCGGTGTTCTCATTGCATTTTCTTCTCTTGCGTACGACGCGTTAGGACGTCTTTGGTTAGAGACATTTGGGCGCGTACTGGTGCTCTCATTGCCTTTTCTCCTCTCCCGTACGACGCGTTAGGACGTTTTCTGTTAGAGACATTTGGGCGTGTCCTAGTGTTCTCGTTGCCTTTTCTCCTCTCGCGTACGATGCGTTAGGACGTCTTCAGTTAGAGACATTTGGACGCATCCTGGTGTTCTCATTGCCTTTTCTTCTCTCGCGTGCGACGCATTAGGACGTCTTCGGTTAGAGACATTTGGGCGTGTCCCGGTGTTCTTATTGCCTTTTCTCCTCTCGCGTGCAACGCGTTAGGACATTTTCGGTTAGAGATATTTGGGCGCGTCCCGGTGTTCTCGTTGCCTTTTCTCTCTCACGTGCGATGCGTTAGGATGTCTTCGGTTAGAGACATTTGGGCTCGTCTCGGTGTTCTCATTGCCTTTTCTCCTCTCGTGTGCGACGCGTTAGGACGTTTTCGGTTAGAGACATTTGGGCGCGTCACGGTGTTCTCGTTGCCTTTTCTCCTCTCGCGTGTGACGTGTTAGGACGTTTTCGGTTAGAGACATTTGGGCGCATCCCGGTGTTCTCGTTGCCTTTTCTCCTCTCGTGTGCGACGCACTAGGACGTCTTTGGTTAGAGACATTTGGGTGCGTTCCGGTGTTCTCGTTGCCTTTTCTCCTCTCGTGTGCGACGCGTTAGGACGTTTTCGGTTAGAGACATTTGGACGCGTCCCGGTGTTCTCATTGCCTTTTTTCCTCTCGCGTGCGACGCGTTAGGACGTTTTTGGTTAGAGGCATTTGGGCGCGTGCCGGTGTTCTCGTTGCCTTTTCTCCTCTCGCGTGCGACGCGTTAGGACGTCTTCGGTTAGAGACATTTGGGCGCGTCCTGGTGTTCTCTTGCCTTTTCTCATCTCGCGTACGACGCGTTAGGACGTCTTCGGTTAGAGACATTTGGGCGCGTCCTGGTGTTCTCATTGCCTTTTCTCTTCTCGCGTGCGATGCGTTAGGACGTTTTCGGTTAGAGACATTTGGGCGTGTCCCAGTGTTCTCATTGCCTTTTCTTCTCTCGCATGCGACGCATTAGGACGTTTTTGTTTAGAAACATTTGGGTGTGTCCCGGTGCTTACACTATTCCTTCTTTCCTTCCGCGTGCAACGTGTTGGAATCTTGTTTGACGCGTTGGGTGCACCTGATGTTTGTGTTGTTCTTTGCTTTTTCTGCGTGATGCGCAGTTAAGATTACATAATTTTCTTACATTCTTTCTGCATGAAATGTGGTTAGTTCATGTTTACTTACTTCTGTTCATGTTTAAGTTTGTTGTACCGTGTTTTGGTTTGTTCAAATGTAGCATTTCTTTGCATGGCACTTGCATCTAAATGTTTTATTACAACCTCATTGCATGATCATAAGTTATATTCTCGCATCGTGCATATCATTTGCATCTTGCCCTAGAACTATATTGGTTTGTTCCTTGCAAAGGGATACATAGGCAACCTGCCGGCCCAACCATTCTTTGTTTTGCTTGTCTGTTTGTCCAAGTCTTCGGCCTTGTCAAAAATTGGTCGTCTCTGGGTTTTGACATTCACCCCCGTTATTTCATGACTTCCGAGTTCTGTCGAAGAGAGGCAACTATAGACACCCCATTTTTGACCGTCCTCAAGACTTAGAAGTCATCGTTTGAATACTCAATGATTTTGTATGCTCGTGTTCATTTTGAGTGCCCGAAGTTCTTGGCCGAGTGCTTGGTCTTTGAAGCCTTTGAACCTTATCTGCTTTGTGCTTGGTTGTGGACTAAGAGCTTGTTGTTTTAATTCTGGAGGAAATGGTGGCCTGTCGGCCAGCTCCACAGCCTATCGGCCATGACTTGTGCCCGTCGGCCATCAGTGGTGGCCGGTCGGCTATGTTGGTGGTCGGTTGGCCACATTGGTGGCCGGTCTGCTACCAGTGGTGGCTGATGGCAACTAGTCTCCTTTTTCTAGATATTTGTTTGCCAGCTGTTGTTCACTGAACTGCATCTTCATACATGTGTATGGTAGGATGTATTGAAGCTCAAACCTTATTTTTCTATATATAGGGGGTGTCCTCTCCCATTTTTGAGGGTTAGAAATTTTGGATCAAAATCTCTCTCTCTCTAGACTTCTCTCTCTCTCTCTCTCTCTTGTTATTTTGCATACACTTGCTTGGTTTCTCTACACTTTTGTACATCAATCCTTAACCAAACACTCTCACCTTTGAGCTGAGGTCCCTTGGAACTTTGTTTGAGCATTGAAAGGGGATTTGAGCTTGAGTTTGTGGCTGAATTGCATTTTGCTTCAAAGGTATTGCACTTACCTCACTTAAGCTTATTGTGCATATTTGCTTTGCTATCTTTTTCAACTGTTTTAAGGCTATTTTTGAAGTATAAAAAAATCTGTTTTTAAGGCATAAAAATGGTAGTTTGAGTCTTGGTGAGTTAGGGGGTTGTTCCCCCCTTTTTGTTCTTTAGCTTGTGAAGCTTTTTGTGTCATCTTTCATCACCTTTAAATCAAACTTTTTGGGCCTTTTAACCATTGAAAATCAGAATTATTTCAGTGGTAAAAATCTTATTTTGAAGTCCAAACTTGGAGGGGTTAGCCTTCCCTCCTTGTGTCTTGTTTGCATGCCTAAATAGCATAACATGTGAGCATGTTTTTCTAGCATTTTGTAACTTGATCTCAGCATGTTTTTGCTACTGTTTTGACTTGTTTTAGCTCTGTTTGGGGCTGGTTTAGTCCTTTGAGTCTTGTTTGGCATGGTTGTAGTGTTAATTCCTTAATTAGTCTAGTGTTTTAATGCTTGGATCATCTTTGTTTTGAGTTGTGCACTCCATTTTAGCACTTTACATCTCTGCAACCTTCCTCATTTCTTCACTTTTTCATTTGCTTTGAGGGTTGGTTAACCTTCGAGTTGTGTTTAAGCTTGGGATCAAGGTTCATGCTTAATGGTTTTAATCTTCTTTTGGGGGTTTCTACTAACCAAAGGCATGACCTCTCTCTTGCCTTAAATCATCCCTTGGTTGACACCTCTTCCATTAGTGGACACTCACCTTGGACTTAATCGATTAAAGAATTAATCGGTAATGTAAAATGAGTAAACAAAAATAAACAAGTAAAAGCGGCAAGATAAGCATCTTTCGCGTTGCATCGCATGTGTTCGGATCGGACGTTAATTCGAACATGAGGAAAATGGAACGTTTCATACTCAAAGTGATAAAACGTGCCACTTTCCTTGGTCACCATCACCCTTGATCATGCATGATAGGGTGGTGGTTATTTTAGTCTTGTTTGTGCATTCATTAAGCTTGTACAAGCTTGGTTCCTTAGCCATCATGCATGGAAAGTGCTTGGTTGATGGCTTGAGGGCCAAGAGCTACACTCCTTTGAGCTTGTGTGATGATAAGGAGGGTAACAGTACATACACTCCTTGAGAATACGCTGCTTTGCCTCTATTTGCTCTCTGTTGCAGCAAAAAAAGAAGTTCGGGGAAGGGGTGGCCGATCGGTCACCAGTAGTAGTTGACGGCCACCAGTAGAAGCCGACCGGCCACCAATGAAAAATTGCACAAGTGTACTCTTGAGTTCGAGCAGAGGCATTCTGGAAGTCGAAAGCACTGTTAGTGTTCAAGCATGTGCAAACAGAGACTGTAATGGCAAGGCGGTGGCATTCTTGGAAGGAAATCAACCAAGCATGCATGTGTCACTCGCCCTCGAGGCCATTTAATTGCTTTAGTTAGCTTAGAATAGCTAGTTAATACAAATGTTGTATTATTTAATTAGCTTAGATAGTTAATTAGTTTAATTGCTTTAATTAGCTTAGCATAGCTAGTTACTCAATTTTGGTTTGTAATAATTAGTTAACTAAGTTAGTTAATTAGTTTCATATTGTAATAGCTTAGCTTAATTAGCGTAGCTAGTTAACTTATTCATTTGGACCCTCTTTCGCGAGGGCATAATGTTGTAATAAGCGTATGTGCGTGCGTGTATATCTTCCAACCCCACGTCTTTCTCCCTTTTATTTAATCGCTTTTGATGGTTAGATTAGGAGCATATTTCAATTAGCATATCGCATGCTTGCATCCATTCATTTGTCTTGCATGCACCGAGACTCGGTGCATCATTCAAACTGCATTGCAAATTCAATATCTTCTTTGAATACATGTTTAATCGCATGTTGTTCAAATCGATCCATATGCCATATTAGTAAGCCGAGCCTATTAATTTCATATTGCATGTGTTGCATTAGACATCTTGTATAGTTAGGATCATGCATATTTCTAACTAGTTTTTGTTTTGGCTTGGAGTACTCGGTGAGTTTTACGCTTTAGCATACTTGCATGAGTGTGATTGTCATATTGCCATGTTTTGCATGCTTGCCATGAGGCTATGTGCTTAAATGCTAAACTGCATGAATGCTTGTGGATGAAGGCTTGTTGTTTGAATTGGAATGATTCAATAAATGTGCATTTTAAGCCTACTTTGTTGAGTGGCAAATCATGTTTTAAGCCCACTATTTTTGGTGGCAAATTCGCATTTTAAACCCACTTAAGGGTGGCAAATTCAAACCATTTTAAAAAACAAACATGAGTTGAATTATTCCAAGTCTTGCGACTAGTCTATACTTGCTTGTGTGCGTCACATAGTAAAGCTAGTTTAATAACCGGAATAAGAACACATAATGTTTATAAAACAACATATCATGATTAGTAGATGCCGATCTTTGATTGGGTGAGCGGGGTGCTCATTTCAGGACCTTCCCCTTTCGTACCTAAGTTCTCGAGTCGAGGCAACTTTGGTAATGACGGACACATGGCCTTCAGCACGAGTCAGGGTTTCCTAAATTTCCCAAAAACAAAATATTTAGGTGGCGACTCTGTAATCTGGCAAAGCAGTCCAATTTTGGCATCATTTGATTTAAAATCAATTTTCCAAAAAGATTTTCCGGATTTGGACTCTTTGGTGTTTATTAGTTTCACATTGCACTTGTGAGACTAGATTTAGAACCGCGGGAGTTCTAATGTGAGGCCTTCTTTTCAAACCCTTTCTGAAAGGCGGGGGCGCGGAAAAATGCGAGTCCACAATCACTACCATCACTACCTCTTTAGATCTGATCGTGACAAAACAATAGAAAAAAGAGAAGAATAAGGAGAGAGAGGAAGTTGATAAAGAGGAAAATAAAAGGCCTTACTAGAAAATAGTTGTCCGTAGTGTCATGAATCAACATAATTATGCCTTTACTATCTGCTATCTGTCCTCTTTTCAGCGATAAATTTATCACTGGCAAATTTGTTAAAAAATTTATCACAAAGTATACAGCATATAACACCAATCAATAATAAATTTATCACTGATTGATTGACCCATCCAACATATATTCATCTTTACAATGACAAATCAATGATAAACTTATCACTGTATATTTATGAAAATTTAGCAATAGTATACAACATATTCAACAAATCAATGATAAATTTATCACTAATAGATTGACCATACTGCATATTTACTTCTCTCTAGTGAAAAAAATGATAAATTTATCGCTGCTTTTAAAAATTCATCAAAAATAAGTTTCATCTCAAAACAAAAAACATCACTTAAAACTCACAAAAATGACATAAGTTTTAGAAAATAACAGTGATAAAACTAATCAACACAACAAACAAAGTGAGTGTTGTTGACAACGAGGGAGGATGCCGGTTGTTGAGGCGAGTGATGTTGATGGCGATAGAGGAGAATGATGGTTGACAATGATGGCAACAACAGAGGAGGATGGTGGTGTGAGGCAAGCAACAACGTCGGCGTGAGGCGAGCGATGACGGTAGCAAGTGAGAAAGACAATGATGAAGTGTAGATTTGCAATGGTGGAGGTGGATATGAGACGGAGGTGGTGGATCTAAGATGGTAGTAGTGTTGATAGTTGATGAACGATAGCGGCGGCTGACCATGATGGTAGTGGTAGACGACGGCAGTAGTGATGGTGGTAGATCACAACGTAGCGATGTGGTGGTAGTAGGCAGCAACGGTAGTGGTGGCTGGCTAGTAGTTGTGTGAAGTTTATGGTTTTTAGAAACATGGTGAAAAGAGAGAAAAGAGATAGAGATGAAAAAAGAATATGAAAAGATTTGATAAATTAGAATTTAATGAGGGCAATAAAGGTAATGGAGAATTTATTGGCGTATTTAAAAAGTCAACAGGACTTAATGGTATTTAAGTTCATTAAATGGGACTATCCCGCAATTAACCCTTAGATTTTTTGTCAAGTTGTGTGAGAATTTTTTATATTTTTTTTGTGTTAATTAGGGCATCTCCAACGGTTCATCAGAAATTTCATCAAATCTGAGTAAAAAAAAAGACGAATTTCTCAATTTAATATCAGTCACTCCAACGGTGAGTACTGTAACTTTTATCAAAACGCAGTGGACGTCCTGGGGGACGACCGGCCGCTCGACCGGAAAGAGAAAACTGAATTTTTCCGTCATCAATTTCTGTTTCCTCAATTCCTTTCCTCAAAATGCTGATCCCTTGTTAGGTGATTCTTATAAAACCATTCCACAACACTGCCACTGTCATCTGTGATGAAAATTCTTTTTTTGTAACTTTCCTGGGAATCTTGTAACAAGTCTGGCAGGAATTTGGGTTTTTTCAAGTAATCACTCGACTTTGCCAATGCTCGTCTAGGTGGTGGCTCAAACAATACATCTTCTAAACCCTTTAAAACCTCTTTTTTGGCTTCCACCATGCTACTACAATGTTGTAGCTTTCTTGGCAAATTCGCCGACTCAATCATCAAACCTGTTTTCCTCATTGCAACCACAGTGGAGTTGTTGAATCGCCTAATATACACAATTTTATAATTTGAGTCTTGTTGGAAAGTATTTGAAGGGTCATTGTTGTAATTTGAGTCTCATCTGTAATTTGAGTCTCAAGCTTGAGTCTTGTTGTAATTTGAGTCTCATCTGGAATCAAGCTTTGGCTTTCTAGATCGAATTCGATTGCCAAATCAATATCATTCTCGTTCAAGAATTCTGAATAATCCATACAATTCCTAACACAAGAGCTCACAACAAGAGCTCTGTTGCCTTCTATGAGCAATCCTTTTTCCTATAAATCGTAAAAAAACAAAGGCAAGAATTCGAAACCCGATTGAATCAGACCCAATTGCTTCATAGTCAAACAAAGAACTCGGGGGTCCTCTCATGATGGAGACAAATAGAAGGCAATGCAAGTATTAGAAAGGCTAAAAACAGAGACCGAGACGTAACCCTTAAAACCTGTGAAGTTGGAAGCTTTATCACCAAAAGGGCATCGGAATTCAACCTGATTGTCTCCGATTTCAATTGTTTCGTCTCGATTTCTCTCTTGGATCAATGCCCACAACCTAATTCCATTGCAAAAATACTCAAATTTCTTGTGAAATTCGATTGATTTATGATTTCAGATCAGAAATGAGATTTAGAAAACAACAAGAGCTTGATTGTTTGGAAGATCTTGGAATTACCCAGGTAGAGAAAAGATAGGAAAATCACAAGGGAGAGAAGAGGAAGGAGATTAGGGAGAGCAAAACCTAGAAGCAGTGTGATTGCCAACCACGAGCATTGGCAAAAAAGACAGGTCAAAAAAGATGTAGAGTTGGTCATGTGGTGGTCGACCGGGGGAGTCGACCAGGCTGTCGATCGGTCAATGTAAATTTTTCACAAATTATATCTTGAGGTGGTCATTCGGAGGACATCTGGCCGGACGTCCAGTAGGTCCACACTCAATGACTAGGCACTATAAATTGTTAAGAGGTGCAAAACATCCTTAGTCTGGTGAAAATTTTGGACCGTTCTTAATTTGATATGATTTTGATAAAACTGTTGGGGACAAAAAAAATGTGTCTTTTTTCACCTAATTCAAATTTGATAATAAATCTGGTGAACCGTTGGAGATGGCCTTAGGGCTGGGTTTTATGAACGGGACTTATTTATAAGGAATGTTCAATGATAAATTTATTATTGTAAAAATATTTAATAAATATAATTTAATTACTTACATTTTTTTACATCATAATTCAATACAAATTAACATAACTAAATTAAAAAAATTCATAAACAAAAATTAAAATATTGTAATTATCTATCACTATGATAAAACTTTTAGTATTATTACAAGTATTAAATGATCATTTCATAAATATAAGACATACTTCTAAAAAAGTCTTTAAAAAAAAAAAGGGAGATTTACCAATAAATTCCAAAATTTGAACTTATGAACCAGTTGGTCCCATTTTTATTCTACTAAACCGTTTAGTTCCATTCAATTGTGAGGGACGTAATTACCCTCATTTAACCGTTATTGATAAGGCTGTTAGGGGAAAATTGGGTGTGGTGCATGTGTGTCTCACGTGCATAATTAGTGAATGGATGTGTGGTGTGTTGCATGTGATACATTGTGAGGGTGTCACAGAATGGCAAAGCGCTGTAAGGGGTTTTTGTTTTGGGCTGGGTTGGTGTGTTTGGGGGTTCACACAGGCAGACACACACACATTCACAACACACAAACAACACCGAGATGCATACACATTGATAGATTTGGACACACACCCAAGGGACCATTGACACACACATGGTTGAGGGAGGGAGAGGATTACACACAGCGTCGTCGTCGTCGTCGTGGAGGGTGGTGGTGCACCGTGGTGATTCGAGAAATCACAAGAAAAAGCAAGCAATTGATGGCGAAGAAGAAGAAGAAGACAGAATCAGCACTTTACCAGACTCAATTCTTCACGAAATCCTCTCTTCCATGGACGACCTCAAATCGGCAGTTCAGACCTCCGCGCTATCAAAACGATGGAGGTACGTTTGGACTTCGTCGTTGTTCTTGACGTCGGTTGAAGCTTCGGTGACAGGGGAGTCCTCGATGGTCTTAGATTCGTCGATCGAAGCGTCGTTGCTAGGAGGATCTAAGGGTGGCTGGTCCTGTAGTTGTTCTGGGTCAGGGATTTTACTATGGTTTTCCTCTTTCTGCGTGGTTGGGATCGGGGTCGAGATCGGGATCGCGGTCGCCATTGATGTAGCTGATAACTGATGTGACAAGAGAGAGAGAGAGAGAGAGAGAGAGAGAGAGAGAGAGAGAGACGAAGGAGTGATACACACACACAACACTGTTACACGATACACACACACAACACTGTTGCACGAACACACATTGTTACACGCACACACACACAGTGCTGGCTTCAACACACACACACACACACACACAATGATACACACACACATCACACACAACGCACACAGTACCAAGGGCACTCTCATCCACACAGTTAAACAAAAATGGAAAAAAAAACAAAAAGTATCAAATCAACCCACCAGCAGGACTATTTGGTATAATAGAATAAAAGTGGGACTATTTGGTATAATAGTTTGTAAAGTAGGATTTATTGGTAAATAATCCTAAAAAGGATTCATTATTAAAACAAAGGATAGATAAATAAATAAAAATTTATGTAAGACTTATTAATAAGTAAATTTGGTTCACAGGAACCGCCGCTGGTAATTATCCTCAGATTTTTGGATAGATTATATTTATCTCTTTATATTTTTAAAAAATACAATTAGTCTCATATTTTTAGAATAATTACATTGATTTTTTTTGTAAAGATTTTAATTCATTATTAAAACAAAGGATAAATACGTAAAAGAATTTTTTTTTATTAATAATTTATTAGTCATATAAATAAAAAAATAATATTATCATTTATTTCTTATTAAAATGAATGTTTATCTTTGTTTATTTCAACATGTATCTACTATTGGCATTAGTTTCAGTTGCTTTAATCATGTTAAAAAAAAGGAGATTTTTTTTTAAGGTCCCTGGTATTAAAATTTTATAGTATAAAGGACACCAAATATTTTCATAATGTCTAAGGTCCCTCAATTTGATCCAGAGAATTTCTCTGGACTTCCCAGAGAAATTTCATCTAGAGAATTTCTCTGGGAGGTTTCTCTATTTCTCTGACCTTCTAGAGAATTTCTCAGAGAAAATTTACACAATGGCCAAAATCCCAAAGAATTTCTCTGGATCACTTTAAGCCAGAGAAATTCTCTCAAAATCAATGAAATTCCTAAAGAAACATTTCCAGAGAAATTCTCTTTAACCCAGAGAAAATTCAGTTCAAATAAAAAAAAAATTCAGTCCAAACCAAACAATTTCTCTGGACCAACCCAGAAAAAATTTAGTTCAAATTAGAATTTCTCTAGTCCAAACACACACCATATATATATAACACATTTATATATATTCATACATATTTGAGTGGGTTAGCCAGGAAGCGGTCTGAACCAGGCCAGGAGTAGGACCCGTGTGGAACAATGATGAAAGTGCCGAGATTGAGCTTGTTGTTGAGGACTGAGTCAATGTCCCTAGGGAAGAACTCAGTAGTAGAAAATCGGCGGCGGTAGAGGGACTTAGCGTCGGAGGGAGCGAGTTTGAGGATGGCGACTCGATTACTGAGCCGGATACGGTTGGTGAAGACGTGGTGGACCAGGATTGATGAAGTACAGAACTTAGAGTCACTGCATTTATTGGTGAAGAGCTTGACGGAAGGTTGGTTGCCATTTTCAGTAACAATGTACGAATACTTAGCGCCGGAATAGACCTCAGCGACACAGAGCCTTCGTTTCGGTGCTCTCGATCCACTGCGATTCCATTCTTCTGTCCTCGATTCGCCGGAGTCAGCAACATGATGATCATGAGTTCGAGATCGATGAGAGCGAACAGAGATCTCTCTGTGTGACGATCTCTTCGACGGCGAACTTGGCAATGACGACAGTTGGCGGCGGACTGGCTCCTCTAAATCAGTGTTGAACAACCCTCCGAATCGGTGTTGAAACGGTTCATGGTTGATTGAATTAGAGAGAGAGAGAGCAAGAGAGAGAGAGAGAGAGAGATTACATCTAATGGTGGAAGTGAAAAACTTAGAAATGTGTTCATGTGTGTAGAAGGAGAAAGCGAGAGACTGGAATTTCTCTGGATATATGGGTGTAGGATTAAGGGACCTTAGACATTACAAATAATATTATGGATCTCTTCCATCACCAAAAGTGGAAGAGGGACCTTAAACTTATTTTCCCTAAAAAAAATTGATATAAATTAAATTATGGATAAACTACTAATAGATCTTAATAGTTGAACTTAATTATCTCAAAGTTCTAGTGAAAATAAGTCTTAGTAAAATTGTCGCTAAAAATAATTTTTTATAACAAATTTTTACATATAGTGCTAAAAATTAACAATTAGTGACTTTTTTTATCACAATTTTTATAAATTGTAACTAAAACTTACAATTAGTGATGTTTTCTGTGATGATTTTTTTAAACTATCGCTGAAAGTTGTAAATTAATGACTTTTTGTGACTTTTTTTTAAATTGTCGCTAAAACTTATAATTAGTGATATTTTTTTGTGACAAAAATTTCAAACTATCGTTGAAAATTAATAATTATTGACATTTTTTAATAGTATTTAATAAAAAATATTATTAATTATCATAAGACCTATTAGATAATAAGTTCATTTATTAGGCCTATAATAAGTCTTCCAATAATTATCTATAAAACTGATTGTATTTTTTCTAAATCTCCTGGGACGGCTGTTGACTTTTTTATGAGTTTTGGGAGAATTATTTACTTATTTTTGGTTATAGAGAGATGTAATGGACAACAAAAGCTAAATATAAATAGAAAGAAGGGGCATGCACCAATAATTTCAAATTTGTATCTTGTAATCCATTTGGTCTTATGAATTTTCTTATGAACCGTTAGGTCCTATCCCAATGTTAGTGACCATTGAACATCATCGACATCAAACATTATCCATCAAATATCAAAACATCAAACATCAAATTTATGAGTAACATCATTGAAATAACATCAAACATCATCATCAAAACAACATCAAACATCAAACATCAAAACATCATATAACATCATCAAAACAACATCAAAAATAACGATTAAATAATTTTAAAATAACGATTAAATATCAAAATAAAGATTAAACAATTTTTTAAATAATGATTAAACATCAAAATAACAATTAAAATAATATCAAACATAAAAAATAACGATTACACAATTTTTTCTGATCAAACATCATCATCATAACAATTTTTTTTGATCAAACATCATCCTAACAATTTTTTGAACAAACATCGTCATAACATTAAAAACATCTCAGATCGAAACCCAAATTTGATTCGGAACACATCTCAAAAACCCACATCTCCTCGGCCTCTTTCGCATCTTCATCTTCTTCCGATGACAACAACCAAACCCATATTCCACCATCATCCCCAACTCCTTCCCAAATCCCCATCTCTTATCCCTCCGATGGAATCCAAACTCGTGATTGGGTCATGGACCTCATCATCGCCTTCGATTGGGCTTCTCGAAATCTTCACAGGCATACAGCCGCGGCGGTGTGGAAGAGCCACAAGAGGCGCAACGCGGCACCTCGTTGGGGTTCTTGCGGATCACCGCACGGCCTGGTGGCGCACCCTCAGACACTCCTGCAACGCCCTGAACGGCTTCGCACCACCACGCCGCGATCGGAACTCCGCCAAGTGAGGGCACGGCTCCGGCACCACCACTCCTCTCCGCCGCTGATACGAATGATCCATCTCCGCCACATCTCAACACCAACAGCCAATATAGATATATATGTATATAATTTGATCGTCGACATTTAGGGCTTATATATATATATATATATATATGATCGCGTGTATGTACGTGTTCAATCTGTTTGTGTTTTGAATTGTAATCGAGACTGGATGAGGAATTGATCTGGAAATTAATGATGTTCACATTTTTTTTTTTATGATGTTTTGTTAATGTTTGATATTGTCGATTGGTGCAGTTAATGTTGCTAATGTTTTGATCATGTTAATGATGTTGTTGATGTTGCTGATGTAGATAGTAGGACTAAATGGTGCATAAGAAAACTTGTAGGACTAAATGGTTTAACTTTCTACCATATAGGATTTACTGGTAATTTTTTCTAGAAAGAAATATATAAACTTAAAAAAGGAAGGGGGAATTATCCATTCGTGATAGTCAGAAAAATTATTTATAAAAAAGTAAATATTATAAATATTAATAATTATAATTATAATTTTTTTTATTAATATGTAATAATTTTTGAAAATTTTCCTAAATGGTAATTTTTCCAAAAAAAAAAGGGATGAGCTACTCTCCGTACATTTATTTCTTCATATCTCTCTTGTGAACCTAATTCAGATCCACATCAATATCCGAACTAGCTACTTTGTAGATCTTGCAATAAAGGTTATCAATGTAAAATATTAATTTCATCGAATATCTATAATTATTTAACCAAATCACATTTTATTTTATAAAATAAATAATAAATATAATTATAAACTTAAATTATCTATTTTATAAAATAAAATAGGATTTATTTCGTATTTATAGTTGTACGATTAAATTGAATTTTTTTATATATTTTTTATTTTTCAAGATAGATAGCCTTTACTATGAGACCTTGCCTTCACTATATGAGACCTTAAAAACCATTCAACTTGTTTAGTTCTGGTTTTTAGAAAATAATTTTGAGAAAATTTTATTTTTTTTATTTTTCATATTTTAATATTTTTAATGAATTTTTAAAAATATTTTAAGCATTTTTTTATAAAAATTTTGAGACACATCTAACCTAAATACACTTAAAAAGTATAATATTTGTAGAAAAAATATTTTAAAAATACACTAAATATCAAAAAATACGAAAATTTAATACATTTTTTTATATTTTTGTGTATTATTAACTTTTTTTAAATATTTATTCACAAATATATTATTATTTAAATATATCTAAGTAAGATACATCTTAAAAAATAAAAAATTTACTTAAAATTTTTAAAATATTTACTAAAAAAAAAAAAAAAAACGTAAAAATGAAAAACTCAATCTTAAAAAAAACTCAAAACCAAATTTTCCTTCGAATTTGGCTATTCGTGTCTCATTCTGTCATCGCGACAACACCCCCAATGGCCAGCCTCCCCAACTCTCATTCCAACCACCACCACCACCTTCTTCTCCGGCAAAGCTCTCCGTCCTGCTCCGGCGACCACGGCAGTCACGAACCCTAGTTTACCAATTCAAGCGCAAAGTTCTACGACAATCAACCTCTCTTCTTGCTCTCCCTGTTTATTTTTCCTTCTCCGCCACGACCACGACCACGACCACGACCACGACCACGACCTTTGAAGCAACAAACACAAAGTGTTCGTCAACATGTGTTGCGGATTTGATTCCACACTCTCCACATAAACCCTATATCTCCAAACCCATCTTCAATTGCTTCTCAAAGAGGTCTCTTCCATTACCATTAACTTCTAAACAAGTGGGTTCTAGAAAAATTACAAAGGGTGGGTCAATTACGGTCTCAATGTCAAGCTCAAGCAACAACCACAGTGAAAGTAGTGGTAGTAGTGGTGGTGGTGGTCTTACATACGAGGATGCTGGTGTTGATATAGATGCTGGGTCTGAGCTTGTTAGGAGAATTGCAAAAATGGCACCTGTGACTGGCGGCTTCGGAGGACTTTTCCCTCTTGGTACGTCTTTTTCTGTTCTTTTGTATTTTCAATTCTTAGAGTTAGATATAGTATGTATGAAATTTGGGATCTTGATTCAATTCAACACTGCTACTAATGGATTTGGTAAGGAAAAGGGGAAGAAATTGTAAAGAAAATCATTTTATTACTTTGGTTACCATGAAAACCATGAAGAAAAATAACCATTAGGGAAGTTTAATGCCTGTTCTCTTTTTCAATTTTATTTCATAAAAAAATTTGTAATCTATTTTAGTCCTTTTCACAAATTTTTTTTTTGGACCTTAGGAATTGCAAAGACAACGCTAGGTAACAAATATTTTTTCAGCCATGCATTCAATTTGATATGTATACTCCTACAAAACTTTTGCAAACTCTTATAGGGTCTTTGTTCTGGAACACCAGGATTACTTTAATGAAGTTGGGTGTCTATTATCTATATACTGAGTCACATGATGAAGTGGGATGAGTTTATGTTGAATTTGATTGGAGGATCCAGACTAGCAAGAGATTAAACACTGACCTACTCGTGCAAGCAGATAGTAAACTGTAATGGCTACATAGTCATGCTGGTTTTTGGTCAATAATATAATTCTTTAACCATCTCTTTAATTTTATCTCTTAGAATGCCAATGTTAGGCTGATGATAAATCTATGACTTGGGATATTGACCAGCTCCAATGCCTGTCACCTATGAAGCACCGACAAGGACAAGGACAAGGACAAGGACACGAGACACGGCAATTTTCAAAAAATGGAGACATGGACACGGCGGGAGACATGGCGAATTTTTTTATTTATTTTTTATTTTATATATTTTTATGTGTTATGTAGATTCATATTACATTCATCCTAAATCAAAATTAACAAACACTAACATAGTAACATTAATTTAATAAATATAACAACTACATTTAAACAAATTAATAGATCATTCATTCACAAAAAAAATCATAATAAACGATAACAAGAACTAAGACGAGAAGAGAAAAACATTCAACATCCAACAATATTCTTTACAAAAACACTAAATAAGAGAAGCAAAAAACGAAAAAAGTGAGCCCCGCCGTGTCCCCTACAAAAAAATCATTAAATTAAAGGGACACACCATCTGGCGTGTCCCGTACGTGTCTCCGTGTCCCCGGTGTATCAGACACCGCCACGGCACCGATTTTGGAGTGTCTATGCTTCATAGCCTGTCACATAGCTGTAAGAGAGGATTTCTTTACCTTTCATTATCTAAGGTGACAGCCTTGCTTTGGTCCGCCATTGGTCAATTAGGAAAAAAAATAAACACAAGAAAATATGATTCTATTGTGTTTTCAAATGAATCCATTGAATTGTTGATTTTTTTTTTATTATAAAATTTTATATTATTATTAGTAAAAGCGATTTTTAATTGAAGATGATATAGTTTACATGTATTTCACCAGAAAATCATTGAGAAACAGAAGGTTTGGTAAATGTTATCAATGTTACGATAGTAATCTATTCCATGCTGCATTGATAAAACTTTTTACTGTTATATGCTTTAAATCAATTAAGCACTGCACACAATCAGTGTGATAAAAGTTTTGGAGTTGCAAATGGTTTGAAATCAATTCCTTTTCAATATTTGCTGCCATGCTTTTTCACATTTTTTGTTTGTAGATGTCAAGGTATTTGCAAGGTAGTTCGTATCATGCTTCATGTCATGGTCCATTTGTTTCCGAATTGTCTTTTACTCTTTTTGTACTAACTGAGATGACCAATGAAAGATTTCCCAACACAAGAGTTCCAAGATTACATTTTCTCGTGATTTGCATGCTTTCTTTTCTCAACATGTATAACATAGCAGATGTTTGGGTGTTTCATTCTGGGTATTTTTGCATTAAGTCTTGATTGATCATTCAGATTGCCCCTAACTGTGCATGTGTAAACCAGGTAATCATTAAGTCTATGGTGTGTTTGTTTGATTTAATGGCTGACTATAGATTTTTTTAACCACACTTAAATCGACCCATCTTAAAAAATACTTCAACCTGCCCAACTCGCACTGCTAATCCTTCCAAATTGCGCGGGCAGATCATATCAGGGCTGTTTGGGCAGGTTAGACATTATTTTGCATAGCCCTATCCATTTTCATTTTTGTGCTGATGATGTCAATAAGATTCCCTCAACGACCTCAATGGGAGGGGTAAAACTAAAATGCCGTTAGAAAACTCAGGAAGGGGGTACTTATCCCCAAAAAAAAAAAAAAAACTTAGGAAGGGGATGTAATTTCTAGAACCATATGGGTACTAATGTATTAGCTAAAAAACCTCTTTGAGGTCAATGTAATTTACCCAAAAGCTTTTTACTTGCAAAAAATGTTATGTTTTTGCTACTCATATGAAGCTTCCTAACACTTTTCCTCTCTAGGTTGCAATGAGTGTCAATGACATCGTTACTTCTGGAGCAAACCTTTATTTTTCCTTGATTACTTTGCCACAAGCCGTCTTGATGTTGATCTTGCTGAAAAGGTATACATACATTTTTGTTCCTTGGTTTCTCAAATTGTAATTATTTATTTTTGTGCTATTCAGGTTATAAAAGGTATTGTTGATGGTTGCCAACAATCTGACTGCGCACTTTTGGGGGGAGAGGTATTTTCAGTAACATTTTTAGAGCCTTTCATATATATATATATATATATTATTTCTAGTATATATACATGGCAAGTTGGTGTGCTTTTTAGTGTTGAGCATGATGGAAAGGAAAATGTTAATGCCAGGCACTAGAGATGGAAAGGAGCAGCGACGTAAAAATGACCTTTTGCATATGTTTTTAACTTGTTAATAAATAAGTTCTTGAACAACATTTTCCACTTAATGGAGTTAAATGTAATAAGTTGACACCATTCACTGTCTTAAGTGTAATAATCCCTTTTTTTTTTTATTAAGGTCACTGATGAGCGCCTCAATTACTCAATATCTAAATTGATATTTGCCACATAAACTTTCTTTTAGACCCTTTGTGCTAAAACTTAATAGCTTTACTTATGGTGGATATTTATAGGGTTCTGGCTCAAAGTGGCCTTTCTCTGAACAACCAACTTCCTGGTGAAACTGTTACATTAGGGGAAGCTCTGATGGTCCCGACTGTTATATATGTTAAGGAGGTCATCACTCACATCCATTCCGCTTAATTTTGATCCATTTTATTGCCTTTATTTGTTGCTATCTTCAAGATCCAACATTTTGTTTCTCTTGAAAAAGGTGCTTGACATAATTAGCAAGGGAGGCGTGAAGGGAATAGCCCACGTCACAGGTGGTGGTTTTACAGATAACATACCTCGAGTGTTTCCAAAAGGCCTTGGAGCTCTCATTTATAAGGACTCTTGGGTAATCCTTCCAGTGTTCAAATGGAAACAGGAGGTAAAAAAAAATTCTCAACCTTCATTTGGATGATTGAACATATTTTTTTCCAGCAGTATATCGTGCTCGACTGTCAGATTTTTGATGAGTTATGTGATAGTGACTTGATAATACTCCAATCCTTTATTGAGAAAAAACTATGGATCTTGTATACAAACAATTGATGCGTCGTTGCATATAAACTTCTTGCCTTTAAATTTGTATTTTTTATTTTTCTCCCCTCTTTAGGCAGGAAAAATAGGAGATGCTGAAATGAGGCGGACTTTTAATATGGGTATTGGGATGGTTCTCGTTGTCAGTCAGGAGGCAGCCCATAGAATACTAGGGGATGCGAAGGGGGCATATACAGCATACCGCATTGGTGAGGTTTTAAGTGGTGACAGTGTTAGTTATCAATAAAATGTCTCTGACTTTTATGTCTTGCAATGCTGCTAAGGTTTTTTTGGGGGAATCAGTTTGATGAGTTGAGAGATACAATGGATTTTGGTCTTTTTATTTTTATTTTTAATTTTTATATGGCTCCTACTTAATTTTGTTGTTTTGACTTGAGCAGTTGTGTCTGAAAATGCTTGAAGATGGTGTATTTTACTTGTATCATGGACAATTTTTGATTTGTCCCAAACATTGCCAAATTGTTCTCTCCCCTCCACCGGATAAACTAGCACTGTGAGATGTTAATTGCGTTTAGACTGTGAAAGTGAACCTGAGGGTACCGGATCTGGGGTGCCTGCTGTGTGCTGTTTTATGGGCTCATTTCGGAGTTTGGTTCGATAATCTGAACCGTTTACATTTTAGAATATATCAAATAGAACATATCTATAAAAAATAAAATTAATCGGATATCGTTAACCTTTTCATCTTCTCATATTTGTTTCTACAAAATTAAATGATATTGCGATTTAAATTATTAAAATGAATACAAATGTGAATAGATGAAAAAGTTAAAAATATCCGATTAACTTGATTTTTTATAGGTATGTTCTACTTGATGTACTTTAAAATGTGAACGGTTTGAATTATCAAATTGGACCTCGAAATGAGCCCATAAGGCAATACAGCAGTACCTATTGTGCTGGGTGCACAACAGGCACCTTAGATCCGAGGGTACCATATCGGTTAGCTATTGATTTTTTTATCTAACGCTTTGGATAGTAAAAAAGAAAATATGTTTTTGTGATATTTTTAAAATAGGAAAAAAGTATTACACACCAATGGAGTTCACATTAAAATATAGTATAGATACTATCTGCATGTATAACAAACCTAAAGGCCTTACTTAGCGCTTATGAGCCAAATACATGGTGTTTTAACTTAATTTCTATGATCTAAGTAAGTGTCCATTGCTTTTTATGTTAGATTTTAGGAGACAACAAGATGAGTTTTACAACGTAAATAGTATGGATCATTCAAAGCATCTCTAACTCACCTTTTATATTGACACTTTTTATATCTTCATATTTGAAGGATTTTCATTTCCAACCCATCTTCTAAAATTATCTCCATTTAAGATAAGTGATTCTTCCTCTAAATATAGAGACGAGAGAGTATAAAAAATGAAGAATGATCTTCAAAACACTATTCATTTTTGTAAATTCCAATTTTGTCTTCAATACATTTTCTTTTCACCAATCATATCTTTTTGTATTTTTTGTTAGTTGTTATAAAATACAGATAACTTTTGATATGTACATCTAATTTTTATAAATTTGGTATCATTAAAAAATTAAAATCATATCTTTAAAATGAATATAATTTTTAATATATTTAACAAAAATTTGAAAATCAAACATTTATTATTAGTTACTGGTTGGAGAATCTAAATTCATCACCACCATTTATGATTTTAGTTAATTTTAATGAACAAAATTTACTAATTTTATTAATTTAAATAATTTTGGTTAATTTCAGAGAGAAATATTAAGAGGAGAAAATGGAAGAATTGTGGTTGGAGTTTGGATGAATATTAAGATACTCTATATTTATTTTTTAAATAAAAAAAATTAAAAGTATTAAGTTGGAGATGCTCTCACGTAATGAATCTTGGGTCAAAATCATGGGTGAAATGATGTTAATGAAACCTTATCGTAAGTATTAGTTTTTTTACAAGAATATATAATTTGTAATGATTTTTTGGTTTAATCTAATGCATAGAATTCTTTCCGAAGAAGACTAGCACCGAGCATGTTGAGCAAACTCAGAGCGAAATGTGGCTATTTTAGTTAGGAAAATTTACCCATAAGTCCTAGTTTTTGAAATGTTGAACCATTTAGTCCTAAAAGTTTTCTTATGCTCCATTTAGTCCCATTTTTACATCAGCATGATGTAAATGATGTAAATGATCTGATATTTCATTCTATAATTTCAAAATTTATTGAAATCTGATGAACATTAGATGTTTTTCATCTTATATTTTCAAACATTATTGAAATTTGATGAACATTAGATGTTTAAAATCTAATGTTTGTAACATGACTCTGATGTTATTAACATTGTATCTGATGTTATTAACAGTGTAATGGGACCTTTCAGTCTATAATAAAACTTTTAGGACTAAACAGTGCATAAGTTATTAATTTGGGATTTATTGGTGCATTCTCCTTTTAGTTAATTTTTTAATTTTTTTATAAAAAAAATGGATACAAAAATAAAAAGAGTAATATGATTGAGTGTTTTAGCCAACAAATCAACATCCCAAACATCCCTATTGTTGTGGTGTTTTTTATCACTTTAGTCCTACTCGTTGCAAATTAAATAGGTTTCTTAGCAAGGACGGAATCAGAATTGTATTATCGAAGGGGCCAGCTTGCTTGGTTAGGTTTTTCAAAAAATACTTTTCAAAAAATTCTACTTTCTTGTTTTTCGTATTTTTTTGTTTTTACTAAATTTTTGAAATATTTTCAACAAATTTTTATTTTTTATTTTTTAGACATACCTAACATAAATATACCTAAAAAGTAAAAAATTTATGAAAGAAACCTTTTAACAATTCACTAAATACCAAAAATACAAAAAAAAAAAAACGAGAATTCGGTACATTTTTTATATTTTTATGTATTTATTAATTTTTAAAAATATTTTTTCACAAATTTTTTACTTTTTAAATATATTTAAGAAAGGTGCATATAAAAAAGTAAAAAAAATGTTTAAAATTTTAAAAATATTCACTAAAAACAAAAAAATACGAAAACCAAACAACTCAGTTTTCAAAAAACTTAATCCAAAAAACTCAAACTAAACACACTGTAATTTTTTTTTAACCATATACACAAATACACATGTATGTACAATATGATATATAAATTGTATATATACATAGAAAAAAAATTATATACCATAGAAGCAATCTCTAGCGGGATGAAAAAGTTTTTTTGCTAGAAGATAGAAAGAGAATGCAAGATGAGAAAAGAATGAGATATATATATATTTTTATACTGGAGAGCCATTTTACATATAAAATGATATATATATTCTTAAACTACTATGACAAATAATATTTTTCACAGAAACAGGGGGCCATAGCCCCTATAATCTTCTCCTAATTCCGTCCTTACTTCTTAGATCACATGTTCAACATCAACGTAGGAATGAGAACAAAGATTTGCTTTAGCAATTTTGTGTTCTTGATAAATTGTTGAAATTTTCCAAGAATTCAAGTCTAAGGTATATTCTTAAAAATTATGATCACAAGAATACCAACCATAATGCTGAGGGGAAGTCTAGAACACAACCCAAGAATAAATATAGATCATATGTGAATTTTTTGAACATTTTTGTGTCTTTTATTCACATAGCATTACTGATTCGAGATATATATGGCAGGTTACAAGAAATTTAAGATGATTTAAAAAAAAAATACATGCATAAATATAAATAAAAATAGAAAGAAAGAATGTTAGAATGATTAATTTTTTATACTGATCTTTCTTATTTGACATGAAGTCTTTTTTTTTTTTTGGGGGCAAAAATCAGTTGATAATTGTTAGATTAGTACATATGGGAGTTAAGGACAGTGGTTGCCCCCTTAATTCAACTTCTTCAAGGAAAGTTAAACTCACGACCTTACCTTAAGGGCTAAGTTGTAACGACTCAGATACATTCTCATTTAATTAGTTGTTATTTATTAATTAATTTCATGGTAATTGCATTTTATGTTTTAATTGATCTTACTTCTGATTTAGTAATGTTGGCACCATAAATCTGTAATTTTATTATTTATTATTTATATAATTGCAGGATATGTGGCACCATTCTACTCATTTGGTGGTTATGAGACGTTACGAAATATGAAAAGATGATGGAGAATAAAGTGAAGAACATGGAGTATGAAATGAAGGAGGTGAAAGAGTGGGTAGTTTTAGGTAGTTTTTTTCTTATAAATGTTTGCTTATAAATAGTCATTCATAGCTACATTGTAAAGCGATCCAAAATTCAAATCAAAGTCAATTGATGTATGTTTTTCTTGTCATTTATATTTCCTGCACTTAATTTTCTGCACTTCATTTTCGAAGCATAGGAGTAGAGGTAAGTTCTCTTCACTTTATTTTATGCACTTCCTTTTCGAAACATAGGAGTAGAGATAAATTAATGGTTAGTTTGATTGTTCACTCAATCATCTTTCTCCGTCTCCTTCTTTCTTCTTTTAATTTTTCTTTTCTTTACACTTGGCAATTTTGAAGTCCTCTTCGTTGAGGCAAAAGAACTATCAACACAATCGCTTGATAATTGGCTTGAATTTAATATGTAAGGATTTTTCAATCCTTGCTGGCACGCTCGCATTTATGATATTTTCCTTCGTAAGAAAAATAAGCCAACAATTTTTGGCACGCTCAGTAGGATGTCAAGTGTAAGAAATAAAAAATGAATTGGATTCATCCATTTTAAATAGCTTAGATGAAATTTTTTGGCATATACAAAAAATTTTGAATCTTCAAGAAGAGATCCATTTTCTTGATAAAATAAACTTTCATCCTGTAACAACCCTGTTAGGTTTTTTCTCTTAGCAATCTCGTTTGATAAAACTCCCTTCCGTTGTACTTTTATTCGCTCTTTTTATTTTAGTGAAGTTATGAGTACTTAGATGCGAATCCAACCCAAATTGTGCCTTGCAGAGAAGTTTCAGAAGATAATTCTTTCATGTTTGCCACTTCGCTGACTATGACGGGGATCGAGCTGCCCGGTCAGCTTGCGGGGGTCCAGGGCACAGCGTCTCTTGGTAGGTCTGGGGCAACGCCACGGCGGGGTTGAGGGGCAGCGCCCCCGAAGCAAAATGTAAAAATGCATTCGAAGTTGCTTGTCTGCTCGAGCGGACATTCCCCCGCTCGAGCGGTGAATGTTGGGTTCCATAAGTTTGACTTGTCTGTAAAATATACTGAGTGGTGTGTTTTTACGCTCGAGCGTGGGATCTTACGCTCAAGCATGAACCCTAGTTTGGAACACGCGACATAGAGTCTCCGCTCGAGCGTCCATTCCCACGCTTGAGCGGACCTCGCAATCTCAACCTCTATAAAACCTCTAGTTGCTCCAAATCTAGGGTTACGCTTCCAGATATTCTTCTTGGATATTAGGGTTTATATTTGGGGCTATTTTGCTAGTTTTCTTTGATGTTTGATTGAGTATTCAACTCATGGTTTAAGAAGTACACATCAAAGTATTGTTTGTTTATTCTATACAAAAGAGAGAGTTGTTCTTCAGTGGATTCTGTGGAATTCGGGCCTGAAGCTTTAGTAGATTCCGGAGTGGCTCATTGTCGTGATTTGACATCAGTGTTGTGGATTCAACGTTGGCCAAGACAATTCCAAGGTGAAGACGGGGCTGGAAGACTTAAAATTGATACATAATCACAAATCAATATCTAGGGGACTTCTAGATTTTTCAATCTGACCTATGATTACCTGTTAAACCATGATTAAGAATGCCTAATAAGTAATTAAGGTGAAAATTTTGCATTAATTGCATGTGTTATGTGGTATATGAGTTTCTATTTGTTTTGCGTAGGAATATCTGTCTCTAATTTTGTTCTGTTCTGCGAATTGAAGGCTTTATCGGCATCCGATCACGAAATTGACTTGGTTTCTGAGTTATTTGGAATTTTTAGAAATTTATAGTAAGTTTAATTACAATTCGATTCGGAACGATTAAATTAGAATAATTAATGCCCATTTGATTAACTTTAATTAATCACAACTAAGTAACCCTATATAAGGCTCTTTATGTGCTTCAACTCATTCCTTTTCTTCATTTTTGAGCCTATACACACAACAAACATAAGAGGGAAAGAGAGACCAAGAAGGAGATTAAAGTCAAGAAGAATAAGAGAGAATTGCTAAGGGTGCTCAAGAATTGGAAGGAATTGGTGATAGTTTGTTGAGCCTACCTAGAATCTAAAGCGAATTGTGGACTTTAGGTAAGAAATTAACTCACACTCTATGAGTTTAAGTTACCTTATGCATTATTCAAAGAGAATTAAGGCTAGATGGTAGAATTGAACATGATTCATGCATGCATGCCCATTTTCTCATGTTTTGAGTTTGATTCCAAGAAATTTATACATGCATGTGCTCACTCCAGCATGGTTTTGACAACTGGTCTCATTTCACACCATTTGACATCAATTGGTCATGTCTTTAAAGTGTAGAACATGAATTAACAAACGCATGTTATGAATACATATTGTTCAAGTTTAGTTTTGAAGAATTGATATGCTTTTGGGCCTTGATTTTGCGAAATAATCTTGAATTCACAAAGTTTTCCAAGTTTCCTTAAGGTTTTGACCCAAAAGAGCATGAATTTCAGCTTTGAATTCGAGTTTTAAGCTTGGGAGTGCAATATGGAAATCCCCGAATTCTACCTCTCCGCTCGAGCGACCACATTTGTTTTTGCACCTATGCTTGAATGACCAAAAGTTGGCTCAAGTGTAAATTGCATGCTTCCAGAAGTTTCCATGTTTTGCAGACCGCTCAAGCGACAAGAGTTGCACTCGAGCGAAGACCTTAGTCTCACGCTCGAGCGACCGTCGAGTGTGCGTTAAGCGAAAAAATCACACAACCAGTACTTTTGCAGAGTTTACAGACCGCTCAAATAAACGAAGTTGCACTCGAGTGACCACTCACATTTTTGGACCTCCGCTCGAGCGAAGGAATTTGCGCTCGAGTGAAAACCCTATTTTCAGCAAATTTGACTAAGTGTTGAACAATATGTTTTGGCATCCTCATTGCATCCTAGCCATTCCTAGGCCAAGATTAAGACATAATAATGAGGATAAAGGCTAGAAACACACTAAGAACGAAATGGCATAAATTAAGTTCGATCCGGGTGTGTGTTTCAGTATGTGTATCTGTTATGTTTGTGTCGGTCATGCGCCGTAGCTGTTGATCCATTGGTTGCTATCAAGCTATCTGTGCCAATTATATGTGATTAATAACTTAGTAAAGCTATGTGTAATATGAAATACTTTCTAAACACTATGATATGATATGAACTATCTTTGAATAATACAAAAGGCTATTTTGGGATTCCATGAATGATAATCCATATTTTTGAAATGTATTTGTGGTATCCTTAGCAGAGGCCCTTGCCCAGGGGATATAATATTGTGGCTTATGGTCATGAGGCCCTCACCCGGGAGAAACAATACCATGGCCCAAGCCTTCGCTCGGGGGAAACAATACCGTGTCCCATGTATGAGATATGTTACCTGGTACCAGAGGTTCCTTTATGAAACTTGATATGCTTGACCAAAGAGATATGTTAATGCTAATGGATGTAACACACATGATTTGAATGTAAATAAGAATATAACTCTGTTTCTGATACGAGCATGAATATGATTCTGATTTGCTATGAGATTCGAAAATTGTTCTGGACATCATTCATAAAACTCTTTACTTTGTTATTATTCACTGGGCTTCCTTTCACTCTATTATTTATGTATGTAGGTAACCAAGCGCGTGGCCAAGCTCAGAGTTGATCGCCGAGACTTTTGTTTTGTTGGCCACCCTTTGTGCCTCTCGATGAGGTTCCGGAAAGAGTCGAGTGGCCATGTTTTGTGAACGTTAAGACTTTATTTTCTTTTTTGGAATATGAACAAGTTTTCTGTTTATCAGTACATTGGGCTAAGTCCCCTTCTGATTATATCTGTAATGAATGTGACGTGAGACTACTGTAATTATGACGTCACGTGTATGTATATATAAAGTTTGAAATTTTTTGTCTCATGTATGTTTGCACAGCTCATTGGACGTTGTATTTTGTATATTTACTTCCGCTAACCTCTTAATTCTATGTTATTCTATACAGAGGCTTTTGATAATCCAAGGATTACTGGCCGGTTACGACGCCAAATCTATAAGGACAGGTTTGGGTTGTGACACATCCCTTACAATATTATTTGGTGGAAGAAAAGACGCCATTTAATTGGAGAAATTCATCAACTTGATATAAAAATTTGCCAATGGAATAATGAGTTGTCAACTCTCACTACCAAGTTTTTAACTAAGGCTTTAATGGCCGGAATTGGTGAATTTTTTCAGAATTTTTCCATGGTTGAAAATAACAAAAGCAAAAGGTTGATTTCATCAATGGCTCGGGAGATAAAAAAACTCATTTTTAAAGAGCTAATTTATGAAAATAACATAGCTAAAAAGCATGTTGTTAAGCCAAGCATGGTCAAAAATAATGTTCCATATACGACTCGGGGGTTGAAAAATCCCATTAAAGAGTCAAACCATGGAAATAAGATATCTATGAAGGATTTTTATAAGCCATGAATGGCTAAAATGGAACAGCCCATTAAGCCAAAAAATGATGAAACTCATATGGAGGATTTTCTTAAGCCATTAATGGCTAAAATGGAACAACCCATTAGACCAAGAAACGATGAAACTCACATAGAGGATTTTCATAATCCATGAATGGATAAAATAGAAAAACAACTTTATTTGTCAATGAATGATGAAAGTTATTTGGCCAAAGAACATATTCTCAAGCCAAACATGGCTAAGAATGATGAACAATTTAATATTCATGAATCTGAATTTTTTGAAATTATTCAAAATGTCAAGTTGTTTGAATTTTTAAGGCCATCTTGTACGATGATTCTTGGTGTTCAAAATTCTTTTTGGATTTGTGGTTCACATCAAAATTTAATTTTGATGAAATGGCTAATAAAACAATTATCTTTAAGCATTGTTTTGAATGAGTTTGATACACTAAAGAATAACTTAGCCATTTGAAATGTTGAGCATGGCTAGGAAAAGCCTATGCATTTAAATCAGTGGTTGAGAATGGCTCATCTTTTCAAATTGATGGCCAATTTTTTATTTTTTTATTTTAAGGCACAAAATAATGACAGTATGTGTGCTTCGGTTGTAGTCAAACAATGGTTCTTGCATTCAATTGACAAAATTGTGAACATTTGGTACTATTATATCATTTGAAGCACTTTGTTGATATTATTTGAAGCACTTTGTTGCTTAGATTAGTCATGTGTTTGGTTCGGCCGTTCAAAAATTCAAGTAAATATCATTTTAATGGCCACGGGGGGTAATGTTGGCACCATAAATCTACAATTTTATTATTTATTATTTATATAATTGCAGGACATATGGCACCCTCCTACTCATTTGGAGGTTATGAGAAGTTATGAAATATGAAAAGATGATACAGAACAAAGTGGAGAGCATGGAGTATGAAGTGGAGGTTGAAGGAAGTTATGGAAGATCATAGAGTATGAAATGGAGGAGGTGGAAGAGTGGGTAGTTTTAGATAGTTTTTTTTCCTACAAATGTTTGCTTATAAATAGCCATTCATGGCTACATTATAAAGCGATCCATAACTCAAATCAAAGACAATTGATTTATATTTTTCTTGTCATTTATATTTTCGCACTTAATTTTCTGTACTTCATTTTCGAAGCATAGTGTAGACACCCCATTTTTGACAGCCCTTACAACTTGGATGTCCTCACATGCACACTTGATGATGAGTCTGTTTGCTCGACAAGTGCTCAAAGTCCTCAGCGGAATGCCACACTTTGAGCCTTTCAAACCCTACATTCTTTTTGTCTCATTTTTGGACTATGCCTTGGTCTTTCCAGCCTGCAGCTTTTGGTGGCCTGCCGGCCATTGATGTGGTTTGTTGGCCACCAGTGTTTTCTGTAGATATTTTATGCCAGCTGTTTGCACAGATGTACCCATCTATCCCCACGTGTAGGGCTGGATTTGCTTGAGGGAATTTCATGTTTTCTATATATAGGGACCCCCTCTCTTTTGTAGTAAGGTTAGAAAAATTTAGAACTCAAAAATTTTCCTCTCTCTCTACGATTCTCTCTCTCTCTCTCTCTTTCTCTCTCTACAAATTCTCTACACTTTAGCCTCTAATTCCTTAACCTTTGCCTATACACCCTTAACCAAATCTTCTCATCTTGAGTTGAGGTGTTCTTGAGCTTGGTTTGAGCTCTAGAGGGCGTGCTTGCTTGGCTTTATAGCTTGGAATTACTTTTCTCTTCAAGAGGTATAATACTTGTTTTATTTGCTTGCTTTGCGTACTTGTTTTTCTATCTTTTTCCCACTGATTTTGGGCTGTTTTCGGGCTATAAAAAACTCTGTTTTGTGGGCTAAAATTGATGGTTTTAGGCCATTTGAGGTTAGGGGGTGGCTCACATTTCTTTATTATTTGTTTGTAAGGCCTTTCTACCTTTGTTTATCACTTTCAAACTATCTTTTTTAAGCTTTTAAACACTATTTTTTAGAGCTTTTTCAGTGGTGAAAATCATGTTTTGAAGTCTAAATTTGGAAGGGTTAGCCTCCCTTCCTTATGTCTTGTTTGCTAGCCTAGGTTGTGCCATGCTTTGGCTTATTTTTCTAGCTTGTTTTAGCTTAATTCCAGCATGTTTTAGCCTCTGATTTGGACTGTTTTAACTTTGTTTTGGGTTGGTTAAGTTATTTAAGTCTTGTTTTGCATGCTTCTAGTGTAAGTGTCCTCACAAGCTTGGTGTTTTAGGCCCTTAGACACCACTTGTTTGAGTTGATTGCATTGTTTTAATGTTTTTCTCACTTAATTTCAGCAAGCATAATCTCTGTAATCTCCCTCATTTCTTGACTTTTAATTTTGCTTTGAAAGTGGTTTCAAATCATTTGCTTGCTCAAGTATGAAATTGATGTTTCATACTTAATGGTTTAATCCCTTAGGGGGTTCATTACCAACGGTATGATGCTTCTTTCATACCCAAAGCAACTTGTGTTTTGAGCCCTCTTTCCATTAGAGGACTTTAATTCACCCAATGGACTTAATTGGTTAAAGAATGAAAGGGTAATTAAAATGAGTAAACTTGGGATTAAAAGTGAGCAAGATAAGAATTTGATTGTGTTTTGGTGTGTTCAATAGGGCATTAATTGAACACATGGAACTTGGACCATTTCATACTTACTAGTGATGAAATGATCCAAGTCTCCAAGGTCAACTTCTTTCCTTGATCTTTCATGAAAGGGATGAGATTTGTGTCTTATGTTGCATTTATTGAGCTTGCACATCTTGAGTCACAAGCTATCATGCAATGAAATTGCTTGAGTTGGTGGTTTGTGGCTTAAGTTCACAACTCCTTGGATTTGTTTATGAAAAAGAGGGGTGAATTGTGCAGACAACCCTTGAAAATATCCTGTATATGCTCTGTTTGTCCTCTGTTGCAGCAAGATGAACCTGTGCATCAGTGGCCGGCAAGCCATTTTTCATGGCTGGCAGACCACCTTTGATGGTCGGCAATCTTTACTAGTGGCTGGCTGGCCATTGATGCAAATCTCAGCAGAGTGTTGGTAAGGTGGAGTAAAATGGTTCTGGAAATGTTCAATTGTGCAAATAGAGGCATTCGGGGAGCAAAACGGTGGTCTTTTCGGGTGGAATCTGAGCATGCGCATGCACATCTCTTATTTCCCGAGGTGGAGTAGTTTTCTTAACTTAATTATTAATTGCAATTATGTTGTAATTCTTTAATAAGTTAGTTAACTAGTTAATTAATTCAAGTGTTGTAATAATTAGGTAAGTAGTCTAGCTATTTATTCAGTTTGTAATAATTAGCTTAATTAGCTTAGCTTAGTTAGCTAGTTAGCCTAGTTTATTTATTCGAACTCTCCTTCGTGAGAGCGTAATGTAATAATGTGTATGTCTTCCAATCCCACGTCTTTCTCCCTTTTATTTATCCGCTTTTGATGGTTAGTTTAGGGGCATCATGCTTCGTTTAGCATATCGCATGTTTGCATCCATTCATCTTGTATTGCATGCACTAAGGCTCGACGCATCATTCAAACTGTATTGTCGTTTAAATACTTCTTTGAATACGTGCTTAGACCGCATATTATGTAATTTAGTTGATCCATCTGTCATATTAGTAGCCGAGCCTATTAGTTGCATATTGCATGCATTGCATTAGCCATCTTGTATAGTTAGGAATCATGCATTTTTCTAACTAGTTTCTCTTTTAGTTTGGAGTACTTGTATGAGTATGAGTATGAGTGATTGTCATGACTAGCATGCTTGCCATGAGGCTAAGCGCTTACTTGTTAAACTGTTTGAGTGTCTGTGAATGAAGGCTTGTTGCTTGAATTAGAATGATTAAATGAATGTACGTTTTTTAAGCTCACTTTGTCAAGTGGCAAATTCACAAACTTTAAGCTCACTTTGTTAAGTGACAAAATCAAACAATTTTGCAAAACAAACATGAAATTGAAACGTTCCAATTCTTGCAATTTTAGTCTATACTTGTGTGTGCACGCATCACATAGTAATGCTAGACTAATAAACCAGAATAAGAGCATATAACGTAGATAAAAATCATATCATGATTAGTAGAGGCCGATCTTTGATCGGGCGAGCAGGGGTGCTCAAATGTATTTATGACTTTCCCCCCTCGTACCTAAGTTCCCAAGCCGAGACAATCTTAGTGATGACGGATACGTGACCTTTGGCACGAGTCATAGGTTTCCTAAATTTTCCCAAAATAAAAATATTTAGTTGGCGACTCTGCATCTGGCAAAGCAGTCCAATTTTGGCATTTTTTTATTCAAAATCGATTTTTCAAAAGATTTGCTGGATTTGGACTCTTTGGTGTTTATCAATTTCATATTGCACTTGTGAGATTAGATTCAGAACCGCGGGAGTCCAAACTGTAGGGCTTCTTTCAAACTTCCGAAAGGGGGCGCGAAAAAGTCGAGCTACACATAGGAGTAGAGGTAAGTTCTTTGCACTTTATTTTATGCATTTCCTTTTTGAAGCATAGGAGTAGAGATAAATTAATGGTTAGTTTGATTATTCACTCAATCATCTTTCTCCGTCTCCCTCTTTCTTTTTTTAATTTTTCTTTTCTCTACACTTGGCAATTTTGAAGTCCTCTTCGTTAAGGCGAAAAAACCGTTAATGCAATTGCTTGATAATTGGCTTGAATTTAATCTGTAAGGATTTTTTAATCCTTACTGCTACGCTCGCATTTATGATATTTTTTTTCGTAAGAAAAATAAGCCAACAAGTACATGAAGTTAAAGTGTTAATGATGTATAAATATTTTTGTACATGTTAATACGTATGTATTACAGGGTGGATATATTAGCGTAATTATGTGTTGGTTCATATAGTTAGTACAACTCAATGGACTATTTGTTTTAATTATGTATTAAGCTTCTGCTAGCCCTAATAATTTTGATTTGTATAGTAAAGCCTTTGGTGATTTCGGATTACTGGCCGGTTACCTCACCGACCCTTACGAGGAGAGATTCGGGTCGTGACATAAGTCCTTACGAAAGTCCTAGTGGCCAATTAGATTAGATCTAGTTGGTTTGACATGACATATTATTGTCATTCATGTATTAGTACATTGTTTGAATGTTGAGTTCTATCACTCTAGATTGTGATCGTTTATATTATCATTTAAAATTTATAAAAAAACTCATTTCAGTGGGTATAATGATTTTTTGTTTAGTTAAAATAATAATAAATTTACATAATTGGAGTTTGACTTTCTTCAAATTATCATTTCAATTCTAGAGAGCGATTCGCTTGAGGGGCATGATAAGCTCAATCTTCAAGCTTTATACAGAGGAGAGCAAGCAGCCTTAACACGAGTGTGCACACAATCTAATGGTGTGTCACAGCAGTGGAGCATTGCTCTTGTAACAGAATTACCTGATTCAGTTATACTTGGTGTTGGTTAGATATTAGTTACTAAACTGTGTTAGTTAGCTAGCGAGTTAACAAACTCTAGTTTAGTTAACCAAAGTGTAACAGATGAGTATTGTGGGGATATATTTTCTGAGTACCAAACACGTGGCAAGGTGACGCCGACGTGTCAGCCGAGGTGCCACGTGTCCTGGTCATGACGCCGAGGTTATCTCGGCGAGGCTGAGGTTACCTCCGAAGATATCGGAATCCGAGATAAGCGGATAAGGGACAGGAGTCCTAGAATGAGGAAAGACTTCAAGATGGATAAGGATAATTTTCTTAGGGAGTCTATCCTTATCTCTTGAGGAGTCCAAGGTAAGTACTGAATGGGAGTCCATAGAAGTCAAGCTTCCATAGGGACTAGGATTGAGTTAACTATAAAAGAGAGGCACCCCCATGGGTCTAAGGTACACAATTTATATTCTGAACAGTGAGTTTGCACTATTGATTATCTTTGAGAAATATACTGACTTGATCGTCGGAGTGCCCCCGGGTGGACGAACCACTGCCGGAATCTTCTTTTTTTGTTGCAGGTTAGCCAGGTGTCATCTATTCTGCCAGTTCTCTCCAGCTGATCACTGAGTTGGCAGTGTGGTCAGAAAATCACTCACACAATTTGGCGCCGTCTGTGGGAAAGAAAGGAGAATAGATGGCCAACGACGGACATAAGGAAAAGATTGGGGACGACACTCCTGCTGGGAGTGGGAGACCTATTGACCTTGATGTCACAAGAGATGAATGCAACGCAGAAACTCGTGACCAGAATCACGAAGTGAAAGACGTCGGCCAGACTGGCGACGCACCAAAGAAACCAGATCGAAGTGGCTACTACAACGAAGACGACCTCTAGGTATGGAAGGATAGGTGCCTACGGAGGGACGAAGAGGTAAAAGAGATGGCAAACAAATTGGTAGACCTGCAGTCGGTCGTCAATTTCATGATGCAAAATAACGTCATGCAGCCACCGTTCCCGCTGCAAGACACGCCGATTCCAGCGGCCAATACCCAGAAGGGAGGGCAGAGAACAATCCCCATAGCCCCTCAGCACAACGGGAGCGAAAGACACTCTCATCGACCTTCCAAGGAGGTCGGACGAAGGGAGTCGAGAAGAGAAGAATCACGGAGGACGCATCACACAAAGGAGGCAGCCCCAAGGGACATCGACATGTTCAGGGGCAAGCGCTGTGCTTCGACACAACTTATGGAGAGGGGTCGAAGAGGACTCACCACGAAGCTGAAAGTAGTGCACCAAAAAGACTAAAAGCAGGAGATAGCCGAGCTCCTAGGAGGACAAAAGAGGACTTAAGAGATTACCTCAAGAGGAAGCAACAGAATGCCTACACCGAGGTAACCTCCCCAGATAAGCCGAGGACACCATTCTCGGTGGAATTGGACAGGTTTGAGGCGCCGAAGAGATTCAGTATGCCGAGGTTTCAAATATACGATGGTAAGTCAGAGCCCAACTTCCACGTCGGATTATATTTGAACTCAATGGCATTATATAGTGGAACGAGCCGTTGCTCTGCAAAGTGTTCCCCTCATCCTTCGGGGAGATTGCATCAGATTGGTTCCACAAACTACCAAAGGGAAGCGTGAAGACTTGGGAAGGCCTGGCTGAGATGTTCGTGGCCAGGTTCGTGACAAACAAGCTGTAGCCATTAAGGGTGGACGCATTAATGGCTCTGAAGATCAGTAAGGATGAAGGCCTTAGGGCCTATGCAAAAAGATACTATGAGGTATTCAACTGAATACCAGAGTGTAATCAAGAAGTGGCGGTCGTGTCATTTAAGAACAGCCTAAAGGACAATTGTCCACTACGGAAGTCTTTGGCAAAAACTTTGCCAAAAAGCATGGAAGAGCTCATGGCGAGAATCGAGAAGTATGCCAAAGTCAAGGAAGACATGACGGGGACTAAGGAGATAAAGCAAGAGAAAGGAAACAGCTCGCCGAAGCGAGGCCGAGGTAGCAACGGATAAAACAAGCAAAAAGCAGAACTGAGGGCTGCCCAGGCAGTGACAACTGTGTTCCGAATCCCAATTCACAAAGTCCTGGAACAAATTCGGAATCAACCTTATTTCAGAGCGCCAAAGAGGACTCCAGGAGAATTCATGGGAAGAAACATTGGCAGGCATTGCGCCTACCACAATGAAGATGGGCATACAACTCAGGGTTGTAGAGCCCTGAAAACACAATTGGAAGACCTGGTAAGACGAGGACATCTGAGAGACCTTGTCGATGAGACCAGGACAAGAGAAGAAAGGGCAAGATTGCCCCAAGCACCAGCAGCTCCGCCTCCCCCAGTACAGCAACCTCAAGCAGGAGGACCTCGGGTAGTCAATGTGATTCACTCAAAGGTCAACGAGAACGAAATCAGAGGGGAGACCTAGAAGGTAAAACACCTACAACATGTCTACCAAGTCGGGGAGAAAAGACATCGGGCAGAAGAGTGCCAGGGACCAATGATAACCTTTACTAAAGCCGACCTAGAGATGGTCTAGCATCCGCATAATGATGCCTTGGTAGTATCCCTCCAGGTTGGGGAGTGCCAAGTGAAACGCATCCTGATTGACCAAGGCAGCTCTTATGACATCATGTACGTCCGATGTTACAAGGAGCTCGGCCTTCACCCGGATGATATGGAACAATCCAATGGCCCAATGGTTGGGTTCAATGGAATGCCGACATGGCCATTGGGAGCAACAAGTTTGGAGGTGCAGTCTGGCACCAAGAAGATCAAGACAGAATTCACCATCATCGACACACCCTCCCCTTACAACATCATCTTGGGAAGGCCATGGTTGCATGTGATGGGGGCAGTTCCTTTAACGTTGCATCTACTATTGCGATTCCCAACAGAGCATGGGATAGAGGAAGTCAGAGGCGATCAGCTGCAGGCGAAGAATTGCTCCATGGCAGCAATGAAATCTACCTGTAGCATACGGGAGCTAGAAAAGGCAGAAATTGAAGATGAGGACGTGGAAGTCCTAGAAGACATCGGCAAGGAGCCAGCCGAGAAGAGCGAAGAGGCACTGAAGAAAATCCTCGTCCAAGATGGGGATGAAGAACGCTTCTTTCTTCTTGGCTCGGGCTTAGCTGAAGAAGAGGAAAGAGAGTTGGAAGCCTTTTTGAGAGCAAATATTGAGGTGTTTGCTTGGACACCTTACGAAATGCCTGGCATTGACCCCGAGGTCACTTGCCACAAACTGAATGTTGACAGGTCGGCCAAACCTGTAATTCAACGAGCCAGAAGACCGACGTTGATGCACGTCGACGCAGTAGAGGAAGAAGTAGACAGACTTCTGGAGGATAGGGCCATTAGAGAAGTTCACTACCCGACATGGCTATCCAATACAGTGGTGGTAAAGAAGAAGAACGGTAAGTGGAGGGTCTGCGTAGACTTTACCAGCCTCAACAAAGCCTGTCCCAAAGACAACTTTCCTCTATCCAAGATTGACCAGCTAGTAGATGCCACTTCAGGGCATGGAAGAATGAGCTTCCTAGATGCCTACAGGGGGTATCACCAGATAGCCATGGACCCTACGGATGAAGAGAAGACTGCGTTTATCACTCCCAAAGGGCTGTACTGCTACAGAGTGATGCCCTTTGGGTTGAAAAACGCAGGAGCCACTTACCAAAGATTGGTAACCAAGATGTTCAAACACCTGATTGGCCGAACAGTAGAAGTCTACATCGACGACATGGTTGTTAAGACCAAGGAGCCTGAGGGTCATCTCACCGATCTAAAAGCAGTCTTTGAAATCCTTAAAACATATCGGCTCCGACTCAATGCATTGAAGTGTGCATTTGGAGTTGGATCTGGTAAGTTTTTAGGATATCTGGTGACCAGAAGGGGCATTGAGGCCAGCCTAGATCAGATCAAGGCCATCCTAGAGTTGAAGAGCCCGACATCGGCAAAACAGGTGCAGATGCTAACTGAAAGGGCCGCAGCCCTGAACAGGTTCATAAGCAGAAGCTCAGACAAGTGCAAATCTTTCTTCAACTTAGTGAAGAAAGCCACAGACTTTCTTTGGACAGAGGAGTGCAAAGAAGCATTAGCCGATCTGAAGAAGTACCTGACCACAGCTCCAGTTCTTTCGAATCCAGAACCCGGGGAGGAGTTGTTCCTGTACTTGGCAGTTTCAGAACATGCGATAAGTGCAGTATTAATCCGAGAAGAAAAAGGGGAGCAAAGGGCTGTTTACTATGTAAGCAAAACCCTAGCGGACGCAGAAACAAGGTATCTACCTTTAGAGAAATTAGCACTGGCCTTAGTAATGGCTTCAAAAAAGTTGAACCATTACTTCCAGGCCCATAAAATTGTGGTGCTGATAGAACATCCATTGAAGTCCCTATTGTAGTAGGGAGATTTAACAAGATGGGCAGTCACCCTAGGCCAGTATGATCTGGAGTACAGGCCCAGAACTGCAATCAAAGGCCAGGTTTTGGCCGACTTCGTGGCCGAGTTCACGCCAGAATCCATCGAACATCGGGCTCCGTTGAGTCAGGATAAACGATGACCGAACAAGCAAGGAGAAGCCCAGCCAAAGACAAAAGAACAAAGGAAAGAGGACAAACTCAGACCCTGCAGCATTTACATCGGCGACTCCTTTCGACTGTCTATTGACGGGAGTTCAAACCGACAAGGAGCGGGGGCAGGAGTAGTACTAATATCCCCAGATGGGCAGGTACTAGAACAATCAATTCGTTTGGGGTTCAAGGCCTCAAACAATGAAGCAGAATACGAAGCACTCATTGTAGGACTGAAGCTGGCAGCAGCAGTACAAGCAGATGAGGTAATAGTTTTTTGTGACTCACAATTGATAATTAACCAGACAACGGGCAAGTTTGCAGCCCAAGATGAAAGAATGTCGGCCTACGCAAAGGAGGTCATCAGGCTGGCAGCCTTATTCCAGAACTGTAGACTACTTCAAGTCAGCCGAGATGATAACAACCATGCCGATGCATTGGCCAACCTAGCTAGTGCAATACAACCAGGAAAAGCAAGGACAATCATGATTGACTACTTGTCGGGCCCGAGCATTGAACCAGTAACCACAGAGCGTGAAACAATGTGCGTAGACATGGGACCAAGCTGGATGGACGCAATTGTTGCGTTTCTAAAAGAAGAAAAGCTGCCAGATGACCGCAAGGAGGCACACAAGATCAGATTGAAGTCGGCAAGATTCAGTTTGACAGCAGAAGGACATCTCTACAGAAGGTCCTTCACTAGACCCCTTTTAAGGTGCGTACACCCTTTACAAGTTGAAGATTTTTTATATGAAATACATGAAGGAATTTGTGGAAGCCACACTGGGGGCAGATCACTCGCCCATAGGGCCATCACCCAGGGGTATTGGTGGCCTTACATGCAGAAAGATGCAGAAGCCTATGTAAAGAAGTGTGAACAGTGCCAAAAGTTTGCACCTCTGATACACCAGCCAGCAGCAGACCTAAACCCTGTATCCAGTCCTTGGCCATTTGCCCAATGGGGCATGGATCTCGTCGGGCAACTACCCCAAGCAACTGGACAAAGGAAGTATTTGCTGGTAGCAACAGATTACTTCACTAAATGGATAGAAGCTGAACCTCTTGCCAGGATCCGAGATGTGGACGTGAAGAACTTCATTTCGAATAACATTATCACCAGATTTGGAATTCCAAGAGCAATTGTTGCAGACAATGGAACTCAATTTGACAGTAAGCTAATCAAGAACTTTTGTGCAAAGTTCAAGATCAAGAACTACTTTTCAACCCCAAGCTTTCCACAAAGTAATGGACAAGCAGAAGTATCCAACAAAGTAATTCTGGATGGGATAAAGAAGAGGCTGCAGGCAGCAAAAGGAAAGTGGGTAGACGAATTACCCAATGTACTCTGGGCATATCGGACTACGCAGAGAAGATCAATAGGGGAATCCCCCTTTGCCATGACTTATGGTACAGAAGCAGTCATTCTGCTAGAAGTCGGCATCCCTGGGATCAGAACCCAGGGGGTAGAAAACGGGACTAATGATGTACTCTTAGCCTGAGATCTAGATCTTATAGAAGAACGAAGGGAGAAAGCTGCAATTCAGTTCGCAACATACCAGCAACAGCTTGCCAGAGCTTACAATAAGAAGGTAAACCCAAGGGAATTTCAGATTGGTGACCTCGTCTTAAGAAAAGTCGTCGGCAACAAGAAGGATCCCAGAGAGGGCAAGCTTGGCCCAAATTGGGAAGGACCCTACAGAATCATCTCTGTCACGACCCAAACCCGCCCCTATGGGTTTAGCACCGTAACCGGCTAGTAATCCGAGATTACTGAAGGCCTACTTAACAGTAAGACAGTATAACAGAGTACAGGGGCATGGCGGAAGCCACTACAGTAATAAAAACAATGTCTAATGAGCTGTGACAGTCTGTATGCCAAAAAGATTTTTCATACATTCACATATATATATATGGTACGGAACAGTATGCAGAACATTTACAAACATTCAGAACAGGGATCAAGTCCCTAGTAACCAGTACAGTGCAGTCTATACAGTCTATACAGTAAACAAAACAGTGCAGGAGGGGGAAAACTAAAACACCCCTAAGCCTAAGCTTGGCAGGCTCGGAACCTCGCAGTGAGGCACATTGGCTGGCTTGACAAAACTGGGAATCTACCCCGATGCTTCTAGCTCTGATCCGGTGCCTGTACACCTACATATATATATGAGCAGTGAGCTAAAGCCCAGTGAATAACATAAAGCGTAAAGAGGTTTAGAATGAATGTCCTTACAGTAATGAAAATAGTTCATTTCAATTAGTATAACAGTCGTTCAGTACAGTAAACAGTTATATGTGGTACATCCATTAGCATAACAGTAAACAGTAGGTCTTAAAAGACCGAACAGTAATGATGGCCATCAATCAGTAAACAGTAGTGGTTCCAACGAGGGAACCGACAGAGATCTCTGTAACAGTAACAATAACAGTAGGTGCTAAGGATGCCACAGTACAGTTCAGAAATAAAGGACATACATTCATTCCGTAATCAATATCAGTTCAGTAAGCAGTTCAGTTCAGTATTCAAAAGATAATCATTTTGAACATATCTTTACACAATTGTTACTCACAGAGTTCTGGGCTACAGTGAACTAGAGCGTCTCCTCGGAAAGCCAACCCTACACAGTTTACAGATTGAACACACACTAAGCTACACAGTTGGGAAAGATAATAACTTAATCCCTAAGTTGCCTCGGTGTGTTCTACATCTATATCCTCTTTAAGATGCCTTAAATATGCCCTAGGAATGCCTAGGATGGAAAGAGGATGGAAAGATGTACACAGAAAATATTTTTAGAATTTTCAGTGAAACAGAGCCCCGCTCGAGCGCAGGTTTCTCCGCTCGAGCGGACATGCAATAAAGGTCCCCGCTCGAGCGTAAACTTTCTCGCTCGAGCGGACCAAAAAGTACTGGATGGGTGAAATCTCCACTCGACGTCCGCTCGAGCGTGTCACCCAATCCTCCGCTCGAGCGCTCAATCCTTCGCTCGAGCGGACTGAAGCACAGTGCAAGATGCTGGGAGCTCGATTTTCCCGCTCGAGCGGCACTTCCCCCGCTCGAGCGGACGACTAAAATCTGGAATTTCCAGATTCGAGTCCCAAGCTCAAAATCAAGTTTTGATGCATAAATTTCGATCCTCTTGGGCTAATTTTTTGGAAAACATAAGTAAACTCATAGAACAACATGTTACGAAGGTCAATTTGAGAAATCAAGGCCCAAGGGTGTCTCAATTAAACCCATTTTCAAACCCAATTTCATGAACATGCACGAACAATATTCAAACATGACATGCATGCATTCAAACCAATTTAACACTTCAAATGCTAGCTCTAATGAGCTCAACTCTTCCAAAAACATGATGATAACATGAATTAAAACCACATTATGCACATGCATGTGAGGAATGGTGAATCACAACCTCAAAACTTATCAATATGCACATGCATGCAACAATTGAGCTTCATGGCAACAATTTAACTCCAATTCAAGGCTTGAGGCTTTAATCTAATATGAACCATGCACAAATTAACTTGAATACAACAATGAAAGGTTGATTCTCCTACCTTAGGTCTTGTAATCCAAGTGTAGAAGCTTAAGGTTGCAAAACCCTTCAATTCTACCAAGTTCTCTAGCAAATCAACAAGAACAACTCAACTCTCTCTCTTACTCTCTCAAAGGTCGGCAAGAACAAGAAATGAGCTGAGCAAAATGTTGGCTAGGTGTATAAGGCTCAAATATTATAATAAACAAAGGCCCACTAACAAGGGCAATTTGGTGATTAAGTCAACCAAGCAATTGAACACTATTTTATTCTAATTTAATCCAATTTAATCATACCAAATCAGTTTTCAATTAAATATACCATAGAATCATATAAATTCTAACGATCCTAAATCATCGATCAATTTTTGATTCGGCCGCCGATAAGGCCTTCAATTTACAGTTTAAACATAAAAACTGTACAGATAATTAAACACTCAAACAGATAAACATGCAATTAAACAGATACAGGCAGTCAATTCAGTTCAGATCTTAGTCAGTCGGTTCAGTATTTCGATCAATTCAATTATCAGTCTTAATCAGTCTTAATTTAGCAGTAATCGGTAATCAATCAGTCATTAATCGGTAAACAGTATGAGGGTTGTTACAATCTCGGTGCTAGGCAATGGGGCATATCGGCTTGAAGATAATGAGGGCAAAGAGTTGCCAAGGCCTTGGAATACTTGTAATTTGAAATTTTTCTATCATTAGAATTTCTTTGTTCCTTTGCCATTTGCCGAAGTAAATAAATAAAGATTCAGTTGGTTCTCTTTTCAAGATACTTGACATTGTCTCTAGAATGCATACATAATGAGAACCCAAGTGGAACTCAGGTTCACATTAGGGGGCAGAGAGAAGAAGAATATGTTTAACACTTGTTGAAATTTGTGGACAATTTACAAGTTGAAGTTAAACCGAAATCATTGTTTAACACTTGTTGAAATTTGTGGACAATTTACAAGTTGAAGTTAAACCGAATTCATTGTTTAACACTTGTTGAAATTTGTGGACAATTTACAAGTTAAAGTTAAACCAAAATCATTGTTTAATACTTGTTGAAATTTGTGGACAATTTACAAGTTGAAGTTAAACCGAATTCATTGTTTAACACTTGTTGAAATTTGTGGACAATTTACAAGTTGAAGTTAAACCGGATTCATTGTTTAACACTTGTTGAAATTTGTGGACAATTTACAAGTTAAAGTTAAACCAAAATCACTGTTTAACACTTGTTGAAATTTGTGGACAATTTACAAGTTGAAGTTAAACCGAGATGATGTCTAGCACTTGTTGAAATTTGTGGACAATTTACAAGATTGAAGACTAAGGTTAAGCACTTGTTGAAATTTTATGAAAAATTTACAAGGTGAAACCAAGCTTATGCCAAGAAAGATATTTGGGTATTTGCCGAGGTAAAATCATCAGTTGTATAACCGAGGTGTGTTACCCTGAGAAGATTGTACAAAGATTGAAGTGTATACTGAAGGTATATTCTAAGTATGGAATCATACAAGAGTAATACAGAGAAGGCAAACATACAAACATTCAAAGAAAGAAGGAAGTTGTATTCATTAAAAGGCACGTCGGCCAAAAACTTACAATTGTTCCCAAAAAGAAGAAAAGCAAAAATACAAAGTACGGAAGGAATAAACTTAAGGCTAAGACTTCTCAGCAGTAGCAGTTGGTTGAGTTTGAAGATTAGACGATTGTTGGGAAGACATCTTAGCAGCCTTATCCGCCGTGAGCTCAGCATCAATCTCCTGAATAGTCTAGTCAAGGCTCTTGTCAGCAGGAAGCACGTCGGCCAATGCTTTCTCAGCAACAGCATCTTTAGGAACCTCCTCAACCTCCTCATCTTGAGTCAAGTCTAGGACTTGCTCATTTTGAGAAGAAGACTTGGCCCCAGCAGCCTCCTTGGGCTTCCTCACCAGAACCTCCTTCTCAGATTCAGAATCGTCATCAGATTGAGGTGGAGTTGGAGGGAATGGTAGGGGAATGGCATCGGCATTCTTAAAAGGAGAGTCCTCTGGGACATCAAGTTTCTTCAGCAAGGTCATCCAGCCAAGGGTGAAACCCTTGTTGCATGCTTGCTTGACTTGCTTTTCGTAGGCCTCTGTAATATCGGCCATGCCCTGAGCATACGCCTTCTCATCGGCATCTTTGATTTCGGCCTCTTTGGTGGCCAAGGCATCTTGAAGCTCCTTCTGGGCCTGGGCCACTTTGTCCTCGGCCTCTTTCAGCTGGGCTTGAAGAACTTTGTTTATTGCTTCAGCGGCACCGACCTTTTCCTCGGCATCGTCTGTAACAACCCTCGTTACTGTTCACCGATTAATCATTGATCACTGATTGACTACCGGTTACTGCTATACTGAGACTGATTATGATGGATAACTGAAGTAATTGAAATACTGAACTGATTGACTAAAAACTGAAACCGAATTAATTGAGTACATCTGTTTAAATGCATTTCTATCTGTTCGACTGTGTGATTATCTGTTCATGTTTATGTGTTAAACTGTAAATCGAAGGCCTTATCGGCGGCCGAACCAGAAATTGATTAGTGATTTATGATCACATAATTTATATGATTTTGTGGCATATTTATCTGAAAACTGATTTAGTATGATTAAATTAGAGTAAATATTGATAAATTGTAAGTTGGTTTTAATTATAACTTTGCCATTTTGAGTGGGCCACTATCTAACATCTATAGGAGCCTTATTACACTTGAGCTAAACATTTCATCAGCCACATTCTCTTATTATTGCCGACCAAGAGAGAGAGAAAGTGAGAGACTTGAGTTCACTTGTAGATTTGCTTGGAAATTGAAGGGATTGAAGTATTAATTTGCATAATTGAGCTCCTACTCTTGAACTACAAGGCTTAAGGTAGAATTTCATCTTCTCATTCTTGTGTTTAAGTCGACCCTTGCATGATTCATGTCAAATTGTAGAGCTAAGGCATGATTTAGTTCTAGCATGTTGAATTGAAGCTCAATTGTTGCATGCATGTACACATATTGAAGTTTTGAGGTTATAGTTCATGATTCCTCACATGCATGTCCACATTTTGAGAGTAGACCATGATTTCATCTTGTTTTGCAAAGAATTGGCTCACTAGAGCATGTTTTGAAGCTTCAAAATGATTTGAACTCATGCATGTCATGTTTGTAGCATGTTCATGAAAATTGGGTTTGAAAATGGATTTAATTAAACTACCCTTGGGCTTTGATTTCACAAATTGAGCTTTGAATCATGTTATTCTATGTGTTTACAAATGTTTTCTAGAAATTTGGCCCAAGAGGATCGAATTTAGTGCATTTAAACTTGGTTTTTGGCTTGGAGGTGCAATCTGGATTTTCCAGATTTTGCACTCCCGCTCGAGTGGGGAAAGTGGCGCTCGAGCGGGGAATTCGAGCATCCAGTACTTTGCACTGTTTTACAGTCCGCTCGAGCGTGGTATTGTGAGCTCGAGCGGGATCATGTGTCTCACGCTCGAGCGGGTGTCGAGCGCCCAATCGAGCGTGAATTTCACCTATCCAGTACTTTTTGGTCCGCTCGAGCGGGTAAGTTGACGCTCGAGCGGGTACCTTTGTTTGCCTATCCGCTCGAGCGGAGTAACCTACGCTCGAGCGGGGCCCTGTTTCACTGAAAATTCTGAAAATGTTTTCTGAATACATCTTTGCATCCTCATCCCATCCTAGGCATTCTTAGGCCTAGTTTAAGACATCTTAATGAGGATATAGATGTAGAACCACACCGAGGCAAATTAGAGATTAAGTTATTATCTTTCCCAACTGTGTAGCTTAGTGTGTGTTCAATCTGTAAACTGTGTAGGGTTGGCGACTGGGGACGCGCTCTAGCTTACCGTAGCCCAGAACTCTGTGAGTAACAACTGTGTAAAGATATGTTCAAAAATGATTATCTTCTGAACAATTGAACTGTACTGTTTTCTGAACTGCTACTGTTAACTGAATGAATGTATGTCCTAAATTCTGAACCGTATTGTGGCATCCTTAGCAACTACTGTTTACTGTTACTGTTACAGAGATCTCTGTCAGCTCCCTCGTTGGAACCACTACTGTTTACTGATTGATGGCCATCATTGACTGTTCGGTCTTTTAAAGACCTACTGTTTACTGTTATGCTAATCGATGTACCACATATGACTGTTTACTGTACTGAACAACTGATATACTGATTGAAATGAACTGTTTTCATTACTGTAAGGACATTCATTCTAAACCCCTTTACGCTTCACGTTATTCACTGGGCTTTAGCTCACTGCTTATATATATATGTAGGTGTACAGGCACCAGACCGCGGCTAGGAGCGTCGGGGTAAACTCCAGTTTTGTCAAGCCAACCACTGTGCCTCACTGCGAGGTTCCGAGCCTGCCAAGCTATGGCTTAGGGGTGTCTTAGCCCTTGTCTGTCTCTGTATCTGTTATGTTTACTGTATCTACTGTATAGACTGTTACTACTGTTTATCAGGGATTAGGTCCCTGAACCGAATGATTGCATATAATGTACATACTGTTTTGTCACTGTATATATATATATGTATGAAAAGTCTTTTTGCATACAGACTGTCACAGCTCATTGGACATTGTTTATTTACTGTATTGGCTTCTGCCATGCCCCTGTACTCTGTATTACTGTCTTACTGTTAAGCAGGTCTTCGGTAATCTCGGATTACTGGCCGGTTACGGTGCTAAACCCATAGGGGCGGGTTTGGGTTGTGACAGAGTGGTATCAGAGCGATACTTACCACGAGTTATACCGCACACACGTGTCCAAATGAGCTATAGGGTGTCCTAGAAAAGCAAATAGGGCATCGCATGAGCATGAATAGTGTGTGTGGACATGATTGAATATGTGTTAATGTGATAAACTGTTTAAGTATGCAACCGCTTATGTTGATAACTGTTATAACTGCTTATAGTGAAATGGATAATACAAGAACTGCAAATGAATCTGAATCTTCATCCTTTGAGGCAAGAATGGCAAGACTGGAAAGAATGATGGAACTAATAACTGAAAGACTAGATCAACAACAGAACCAACAGCCCCCACCTCCTCCTCCGGTACAGCCGGAACAGAATGTGAATGCTAATGATGGGGACATAATTGCTCTTACCCAGAAGTTCAGCAAACTGAAACCGCCATCCTTTCAGGGAGGCCTTGAACCGTTAAAAGCTGAAGCATGGGTTTTGGAGACCGAAAAATTGTTTGAAGTGTTTCTGTGCTCGGAGGCACATAAAGTACTGCTGGCCACCTTCACTTTACAAGAAGAGGCTAGAAGGTGGTGGATGCTTACCCGTGATGATAACACTGTTATGACTTAGGCTCAATTCAAAGGAGCCTTCTTTGAAAAGTACTTCCCTCAGTGTGTCAGGGACAGAAAGGTGACTGAATTTGAATAGCTAAGACAGGGCACAATGTCTGTTGCTGAATATGAAACAAAGTTCACCGGGCTTGCTAGATATGCACCACACATGGTAGACACGGATTACAAGAAGACCAGAAGGTTTGAAGGCGGCCTGAATGTTGCAATACTGGATAGAATAAGTGTTCTGAAATTACCGACTTATGTGAATGTTCTTGACCGAGCCTTGATGACTGAAGCGAACATCGAGGCACTGAAAACTGAAACACCAGCGTCTGAGTGGCGTGGTAAAAGGCAGAATTTTAAATTCAAGAAAGGCAAGCATAACCCATTGAACAAGAAATAGAATACGGGGTCAACAAGTAGCCCCAGCCAAGGGAGTGGTTCCATACCGCCCTGTTTCGAATGTGGTAAGAATCATAAGGGAGTTTGTTATAAATATCTGGTACTTGTTACAGGTGTGGCAAGGTGGGCCACATGGTGAAAGATTGCCCTTCCACTGCTCGGGCGATAGTAAAGCTGCAGGCAGCACCGCAGCATCAACTGTTGCACCAAAACCGAACCCCAAAGCTACTGGGAAAGAGCCATGAGGCAGGGCCGAGTGTTCGCCCTAGTACCGGGAGATGTACAAAATACCGAGACCGTTGTGTCAGGTATCCTCTCTATTTGTACTCAAAATGCATATGTACTGATTGATTCGGGGTCTACACATTCTTATGTATCGCATGTTTTTTTGCAAAAATTGAATAGACCCTTAGAACCCATGAACTATCTGTTAGTTGTATCATCACTCGTTGGGAGATCCATGATTTGTGCATACATGTACCCTGCTTGCGAAATTATTGTCGGAGATGCACATCTGTTTATTGACTTACTGCCACTGAATATTGATCATTTTGATGTAATATTGGGGATGGACTGGTTAACGAAATATCATGCCACCATAGACTGTGTAACGAAACAAGTAGCTTTCCGTCCACCCAGTTTACCTGAATTTGTGTTTAATGGGGTTGGAGTAGTACCTCCTCCGTATTTGATTTCATCTGTGAAAGTTGTTAAATTGATTAGAAAGGGGTGTAAATGGTATCTGTGTTCTGTATTGACTGTATCTACTGATGATAATGCTAATGTGAACAGTATTCCCATAGTCAGAGAATTCCCAGATGTTTTTCCAGATAATCTGCCAGAGGATTTAATTGACAGGGAGATTGAATTCACCGTTGATGTGATTCCGGGAACACAGCCAGTATCTAAAGCTCCTTACCGAATGGCCCCGACCGAATTGAAGGAATTGAAAGTGCAATTGCAGGAACTGTTAGATAAGAAGTTCATCAGGCCCAGTACTTCACCGTGGGGCGCACCTGTCTTATTTGTGAAAAAGAAAGACGGCTCACTGAGACTGTGTATTGATTACCGCGAACTGAACAAGGTAACTGTGAAAAATAAATACCCATTGCCTCGAATTGATGACCTATTTGATCAGTTACAGGGTGCTCAGGTGTTTTCTAAGATTGATCTCAGATCCGGATATCATCAACTGAAGGTTAAACCAGAAGACATTGATAAAACTGCTTTTCGAACGAGGTATGGACATTACGAATTTTTAGTTATGCCTTTCGGAGTTACCAATGCACCTGCTGCATTTATGGACCTCATGAACAGAATCTTTAAACCATTCCTCGATGACTTTATTGTTGTATTCATTGATGACATTCTGATTTATTCAAAGAGTAGAGAAGAACATGAACATCATCTGAGACTTGCCCTACAGACCTTAAGAGAACAGAAACTTTATGCTAAACTGTCTAAATGTGAATTTTGGCTTGATCATGTTATGTTTTTGGGGCATGTTGTTAGCAAAGATGGAATTTCTGTTGATCCGCAGAAAATTGAAGCTGTAGTAAACTGGCCTAGACCAACAAATGTGACAGAAGTCCGAAGTTTTTTGGGTTTGGCTGGATATTACAGAAGATTTGTCAAAGATTTCTCCAAAATTGCCTTACCGCTGACTCAATTGACGCAGAAGGGGATATCATTTGACTGGACTGACCAAAGGGAATCAGCATTCCAAGAGTTAAAGACTCGACTCGTGACTGCACCTGTTCTTACCCTATCTTCAGGTACGGATGGTTATACTGTATTTAGTGATGCTTCTCATAAGGGTTTGGGGTGTGTTTTAATGCAGAATGGGAGAGTAATTGCCTATGCTTCCCGACAACTGAGACCGTACGAAAAGAACTACCCGACCCATGACCTGGAACTTGCTGCAGTAGTATTTGCATTGAAAATCTGGCGTCACTACCTATATGGGGCAACATGTGAAGTATATACCGATCACAAAAGTTTGAAATATTTCTTCACACAGAAAGAACTGAACATGAGACAGCGGAGATGGCTAGAACTGATTAAAGACTATGACCTACAGATTCTGTACCATCCGGGAAAAGCCAACACCGTTGCCGATGCCTTGAGTCGGAAATCGATTGGAAACTTAGCTTGTTTGCTCACCGGACAGAAAGAGTTGCTTTGTGACCTTGAAAAATCTGAAATTGAAATTGTTTTGAAAGAACAAGGTGGAACAATAGCTGCTATTTCTGCTCAACCAGCATTGATTGAAGAAATTAAAGAGAAACAGCAACAGGATGACTTCTTGAAGAAGATCATTGAAGAGAGGGAATCTAAACCGAAACCGGGTTTCAAATTTGAAAATGAAGTACTGAAATTTCAAGAAAGACTGTGTGTACCGAGTGATACTGACCTGAAAAGAAGAGTTCTGCAAGAGGGACACAACTCAAAATTTTCTATTCATTCGGGGAATACAAAAATGTACCAAGACCTGAAATTGAATTTCTGGTGGCCGGGAATGAAGAAAGAAATTGCCGATTTTGTATCGAAATGCCTTCATTGCCAACAAGTTAAAGCTGAACATCAACGACCCGCAGGCTTATTGCAGCCCTTACCGATACCGGAGTGGAAATGGGAACATATTACTATGGATTTTATTGTGGGATTGCCTCGCTCCAGTAAAGGTATGGACTCGATTTGGGTTATTGTTGATAGACTGACTAAATCTGCTCACTTCTTACCTGTTAAAACAATTTATAATGCGGACAAATTGGCTATACTCTATATTGATGAAATTGTTAGATTGCATGGAGTGCCTGTGTCCATTGTTTCTGACAGGGATTCGAAGTTTACATCGAAGTTTTGGCAAAGCTTACAGACTGCATTGGGTACTGAACTGAGACTGAGCAGTGCCTATCATCCTCAGACAGATGGCCAGTCAGAAAGGACCATCCAGACTCTTGAGGATTTATTGAGAATGTGTGTCCTTGATTTTCAGGGAAACTGGGAAAGCCATTTGCCCTTAGCTGAATTCGCCTACAACAACAGCTATCATTCAAGTATTGGTATGGCGCCTTTCGAGGCATTGTATGGCAGAAAATGTAGATCTTCGATTTGCTCGGCAGAAGTTGGAGATGGGCTTTTGCTTGGGCCTGAGATTGTATATGAAACGACTGAGAAAGTGAAACTGATACAACAGAGACTGAAAACTGCACAAAGCCGACAGAAAAGTTATGCAGATGTCAGAAGGCGAGACAGAGAGTACGAAGTGGGTGATCACGTTTTTGTGAAAGTGACACCGATGAAAGGCCAGACTCGTTTTGGAGTCAAAGGCAAGTTAGTGCCAAGATATGTCAGACCGTATGAGATCATTGAGAAAATCAATTCGGTGGCGTATCAAGTTGCGCTTCCTCCTGAAATGGAGCATATGCATAACGTCTTCCACATTTCTATGTTGAGGGACTACCTCCGGGATCCTTTCCATGTGATTGAGCCTACTCGTGTAGTGCTGAGTGATGACTACACTTATGAGGAACGGCCCATACAGATTGTAAACAGACGGATCAAGAAATTGAGAAACAAAGAGATCCCGTTAGTAAAAGTTGACTGGCAAAACCATGGTGGCGTGTATGCCACTTGGGAAAGGAAAGATGACATGGCTAAAAGATATCCTGAACTGTTCCCACTGAATCCTGTTTTCTTCTAGAACGAAGGTAACTCGAGTTTAGAGGACTAAACTCTTTTTTCCTCGGCATCGTCTGTAACAACCCTCGTTACTGTTCACCGATTAATCATTGATCACTGATTGACTACCGGTTACTGCTATACTGAGACTGATTATGATGGATAACTGAAGTAATTGAAATACTGAACTGATTGACTAAAAACTGAAACCGAATTGATTGAGTACATCTGTTTAAATGCATTTCTATCTGTTCGACTGCGTGATTATCTGTTCATGTTTATGTGTTAAACTGTAAATCGAAGGCCTTATTGGCGGCCTAACCAGAAATTGATTAGTGATTTATGATCACCATAATTTATGTGATTTTGTGGCATATTTATCTAAAAACTGATTTAGTATGATTAAATTAGAGTAAATATTGATAAATTGTAAGTTGGTTTTAATTACAACTTTGCCATTTTGAATGGGCCACTATCTCACATCTATAGGAGCCTTATTACACTTGAACTAAACATTTCATCAGCCATATTCTCTTATTATTGCCGACCAAGAGAGAGAGAAAGTGAGAGACTTGAGTTCACTTGTAGATTTGCTTGGAAATTGAAGGGATTGAAGTATTAATTTGCATAATTGAGCTCCTACTCTTGAACTACAGGGCTTAAGGTAGAATTTCATCTTCTCATTCTTGTGTTTAAGTTGACTCTTGCATGATTCATGTCAAATTGTAGAGCTAAGGCATGATTTAGTTCTAGCATGTTGAATTGAAGCTCAATTGTTGCATGCATGTACACATATTGAAGTTTTGAGGTTATAGTTCATGATTCCTCACATGCATGTCCACATTTTGAGAGTAGACCATGATTTCATCTTGTTTTGCAAAGAATTGGCTCACTAGAGCATGTTTTGAAGCTTCAAAATGATTTGAACTCATGCATGTCATGTTTGTAGCATGTTCATGAAAATTGGGTTTGAAAATGGATTTAATTAAACTACCCTTGGGCTTTGATTTCACAAATTGAGCTTTGAATCATGTTATTCTATGTGTTTACAAATGTTTTCTAGAAATTTGGCCAAAGAGGATCGAATTTAGTGCATTTAAACTTGGTTTTTGGCTTGGAGGTGCAATTTGGATTTTCCAGATTTTGCACTCCCGCTCGAGCGGGGAAAGTGGCGCTTGAGCGGGGAATTCGAGCATCCAGTACTTTGCACTGTTTTACAGTCCGCTCAAGCGTGGTATTGTGCGCTCGAGCGGGATTATGTGTCTCACGCTCGAGCGGGTGTCGAGCGCCCAATCGAGCGTGAATTTCACCTATCCAGTACTTTTTGGTCCGCTCGAGCGGGTAAGTTGACGCTCGAGTGGGTACCTTTGTTTGCCTGTCCGCTCGAGCGGAGTAACCTACGCTCGAGCGGGTTTCACTGAAAATTCTGAAAATGTTTTCTGAATACATCTTTGCATCCTCATCCCATCCTAGACATTCTTAGGCCTAGTTTAAGAAATCTTAATGAGGATATAGATGTAGAACCACACCGAGGCAAATTAGGGATTAAGTTATTATCTTTCCCAACTGTGTAGCTTAGTGTGTGTTCAATCTATAAACTGTGTAGGGTTGGCGACTGGGGACCCGCTCTAGCTTACCGTAGCCCAGAACTCTGTGAGTAACAACTGTGTAAAGATATGTTCAAAAATGATTATCTTCTGAACAATTGAACTGTACTGTTTTCTGAACTGCTACTGTTAACTGAATGAATGTATGTCCTAAATTCTGAACCGTATTGTGGCATCCTTAGCAACTACTATTTACTGTTACTGTTACAAAGATCTCTGTCGGCTCCCTCGTTGGAACCACTACTGTTTACTGATTGATGGCCATCATTGACTGTTCGGTCTTTTAAAGACCTACTGTTTACTGTTATGCTATTCGATGTACCACATATGACTGTTTACTGTACTGAACAACTGATATACTGATTGAAATGAACTGTTTTCATTACTGCAAGGACATTCATTCTAAACCCTTTACGCTTCACGTTATTCATTGGGCTTTAGCTCACTGCTTATATATATATGTAGGTGTACAGGCACCAGAACGCGGCTAGGAGCGTCGGGGTAAACTCCAGTTTCGTCAAGCCAACCACTGTGCCTCACTGCGAGGTTCCGAGCTTGCCAAGCTATGGCTTAGGGGTGTCTTAGCCTCTGTCTGTCTCTGTATCTGTTATGTTTACTGTATATACTGTATAGACTGTTACTACTGTTTATCAGGGATTAGGTCCCTGAACTGAATGATTGCATATAATGTACATACTGTTTTGTCACTGTATATATATATATATATATGTATGAAAAGTCTTTTTGCATACAGACTGTCACAGCTCATTGGATATTATTTATTTATTGTATTGGCTTCCGCCATGCCCCTGTACTCTGTATTACTATCTTACTGTTAAGTAGGCCTTCGGTAATCTCGGATTACTGGCCGGTTACGGTGCTAAACCCATAGGGGCGGGTTTGGGTCGTGACATCGTCCTTCTCTTTGATGGCGACCTCGGCCTGATCCTCCAGGGTCTTCATCTTTGACTGCAGATTTTTGTTAATTTTCTGAAGACTGGAGATCTCCCTCTTCTTTTCGGCTAGCTTCTCACGGTTCTCAAAAGATTGTATTGAGAAAGAGTGGGCATGCTGGATGGCCTGAAAGAAAACAGAAGTATTAGAAAATATTCTAAGTATAAAATGAAGAGAAAGAAAGAAAAAGTACGAAGCAAAAACACTTACCTGAACAGAGCGTTGAAGCATCAGAGCATAGTTCTCGTACTCACTGAACTCGGCGTTCCGCTCCAGATTGCCTGGAAGAAGCAGAGCAGTACTGAGGGCAACGCCGACTTTCATATCATCGGAGCTATCACTAGCCATAACAGGCTTATCTTCCAGGGTAATCTCGGGGGCCCAGGGGGTATCTGGCTTCTTAGATCCCGAGGTCATTACAGAAGATGACCTCGGCCTTTTGGACTTGGTAGATTTGGATGGAAGTGTTTCAGCAGACCTCTTCGTAGGGACAGAGGCAGTCTTCTCACTCGGAGCCAGCTTGGAAATTGGCAAGGTATCCTCAGAATCGATCTGAGTCACCTTTGCCTTGGGTTGAGCCTTTTTGATTCGTTTTTACTTTGGTGGAAGCTGGGTTTGTGTTGGTTGTGCATCAATGTCAGAAGGAATGTTGGCCAGGAGATCTTTGGCAACTGGTTTTGGGCGATCCATCTCGGCAGAAGAAACTGTAAGTCGTTGACGACGTTTTCGTTGAGATGGTGGGATCAAGTATGGAGCCGAGGTAGACGGCTGTTCTGCTGGATCAGAAGTTGATCCTTGATCTGGCCGAGATTCGGTAGCAACTGAAGGGGTTGTGGCAGAGGGAGGAGATAGGCTCTTCTTCTTTTTCCTCTTAGGAACGTAGGGGAGAGCTGATTTGTACGTCGGGATGAAATTGAGCACTAGTGGGGCCTTTCGCTTATGAACAGGAAGGCCCAATAGTTTCTTTAAACCTGGACTTGGGTAAAAGGACTTGCGGAAGTCTTTTCCTGGCTTTGGAAGAGCTGCAAGGAAAGACAAAACATCAGAATATTTGAAGTATTAAAAATTTTGAAAACAAGTAAGTGTGAAACACAGGGCTCTTACCATTGCCCTCTACGAAAACTGTCCGAGGAAGAGGGTAGAAGTGGAGGTCCTTATCTGGAGCAAATTCCCAGTTCCCCGAAGTAATAAAGTAATCATCTCCAGCTCCCTTGTTGAAGTCTGGGAGGTCGGCAACGATTTTATACTCTGTTGACCTCGGTTTGAGGTAGTAGACATAGCCCGTGTCCTTTTTTAGGCCACACATGGTATAACAATACTGGATATCGGCTAAAGTGACCCTAACGTTTTCTTGTTTTGCTAAGGCTATGATGCCATTAATAACTCGGTAGGAGTTGATGGCGAGCTGCATTGGGTTTAACTTGTAATAATGGATAATCTCGTGAAAAAGAATGTTGAGTGGGAGCCGAAGTCCACACTCGATGAAAGCCACCACAGGGAAAGGCATGGAGTCGTCAGTAGGCATGATGGAGTCATTATCCCCAGCCAACCTCAGATGGACGTCAGCTGGGATTTCAAACTCCTATCTAAAGTATTCTAGTTTGGATGGGGTGTTTACCCCATGTTTCCACATACCCATGATATTGGCTTAATCGAAGAGGTTGGGTTTCAGAAGCTGTTTTGAAAGGGTTATTGGGACCTCGGCAAACACTCAGGTAAATGCAGGTTTCAGTTTTTTCCTAAATTGTGGGTTCTACAGACAAATCCCAAACCTAAGTCTATAGAAACAAAGATTGAAGGCACAAATCTGGAAAAGACACAAAAAACAGAAAACAAGAACAAGTTTCAGAATCAAGAACAAAGATGGACTATCAAGAACATAGTGAGTACAAGTGGTACAAGGTCAAGAACAGTGGCAAAATTACAGAAGAATTGTGAGCAGTACGAGTATTCAAGGCATGGATAAAGAGCAAAATTGTGGAATAAACACACTCAGATACAAGATTCATAAATCATATGTTTGAACAAAACAGTAATGGCAACAAATAGTAAAGAACATCAGAGAATTGAAAACGAAGGGAACTGTGGCTTAACAGAAAAAGTGAAGCCGGTATGAAGATCGCCGAAGTCAGGTGACGGTTGCAGAAGTAACAGAATGGCGAAGGCTTCACCAAGAGGAAGGAATGAAGGCAGTTGCAGAGCTTGAAGTCTGGAACAATGGCGGATTCAAGAGGAAAAAGTAAGAGAGAGAAACAGCAAGAGTATCGAATGAAAAGTGAAGAAATGAAAGGAGAGGGAAAAGTTTTTGTTAAAACTTGAAACGGCGGCAAAAGAGGGCAGTTAATGCGCCTAGAACAGCTAATTCGTCAGACGGCGCACGCAGGCGCAAGAACGGCTTACAAGCGCGTCACAGGCACGATCCAATGAGGATAAGACGCGTGAATGAAGCGATTGAATAGTGATGCATGACAGCTCATACGAGTGAAGGAATTCATTGGAATTCTTGTTCTCTTAAGGGAGACATGTCGACCTTAAACAATGATCTCGGTTAAAATAATTTAAGCCGATGTACTGGTAGGAAGTACCAATATATGTTCCATCACCTCAGAATGCCGAGGTAATAGAACCTAGGGGGCAGTTGTGGGGATATATTTTCTGAGTACCAAATACGTGGCAAGGTGACGCCGACGTGTCAGCCGAGGTGCCACGTGTCCTGGTCATGACGCCGAGGTTATCTCGGCGAGGTCGAGGTTACCTTCGAAGATATCGGAATCCGAGATAAGCGGATAAGGGACAGGAGTCCTAGAATGAGGAAAGACTTCAAGATGGATAAGGATAATGTTCTTAGGGAGTCTATCCTTATCTCTTGAGGAGTCCAAGGTAAGTACTGAATGAGAGTCCATAGAAGCCAGGCTTCTATAGGGACTAGGATTGAGTTAACTATAAAAGAGAGGCACCCCCATGGGTCTAAGGTACGCAATTTATATTTTGAACAGTGAGTTTGCACTATTGATTATCTTTGAGAGATATACTGACTTGATCGTCGGAATGCCCCCGGGTGGACGAACCACCGCCGGAATCTTCTCTTTCTGTTGCAGGTTAGCCAGGTGTCATCTATTCTGCCAGTTCTCTCCAGCTGATCACTGAGTTGGCAGTGTGGTCAGAAAATCACTCACACAAGTATATATCATCTAACTCGTGTGTCTCTTTAATCAAGTTGAAGCAAATACATTATGTAGGTCAAAATCGATTCACTAATTTGAATTATTTTAAGATTTATTAAGTAAAATATTTATATAAAAAATAAAGATAATTGAATATTAATAATTATATGTTTGAATTATATATATATTTTAAAAATAGATGATAAATATAAATTTAAGAATAACTATTCATTTTTCAAATACAAATTTAATTCAAATATAATTACGGTAAACTACTAATAGGTCTTAATAATTGGACTTAATTCTATCAAGTCCTATTGAAAATAAGTCTTAATAAAATCATTGTTAAAAATAATTTTTTGTGATACTTTTGCATATATTACTAAAAATTGATAATTAGTGACTTTTTTGTCATAGTTTTTATAAATTGTTGCTAAAATTTATAATTAGTGACGTTATTCTATGACGAATTTTTTAAATTGTCGTTGAAAGTTAAAAATTAGAGACTTTGTTTGTAAGGATTTTTTTAAACTGTTGCTAAAACTTATAATTAGTGAAATTTTTTGTGACAATTTTTAAAATGTCGCTAAAAATTAATTAGTTATTTTTTTAATAGTGTTTGATAAAAAATATAATTAATTATCATAAGATCTATTGAAAAATGAGTCTATTTATTAAGGCTTACACGTAAGTCTTTCATATAATTACCGATATCTAGTCATCTTGATTTTTCATATGTATATTTACTAATGAGTTTTAAAATGTGAACGATTCAAATTATCAAAATTAATCAAAAAATGAGTTTGCTAAGCCTAAACTCTCTCTCAAATTAAAATGACTAATTTAAAAAAAACCAAACTCATTTTTATAGCCATTGAATAAATAATATAGGCTCTGTTTGGTAGAGTTTTCAAAATATAGTTCCACACTCATTTCCGAGTGTGGTGTTTGTTTAGCGTTTTCACAAATTAATTTCACTCACTTTTGAAAACTCTTTCCAAGGCAGGAAAATTTGGGCTAATCGGTCGTCTGGTTGACCAGAACAGTGTTCAGTTTTTTTTTTTTTTGCACCTGGTATTTTTATGTTACAATATATATATATATTTGTGAAATTTTTTTAAATTTTTTTATGAGTTTTGAATATAATTTTGAGTTGTGTTTGGTTATGAGTTGTGATACGGGTAGGCCCATAAGGGCCACGGCCCACCATGAGTAAACCCAGGCCCACCATTTAAACCCCATTGCATAACCCGGATGGTAGAACTCAACATCACTGGATGCCAGCTGGACAGGAAAGGCCAATGATATTTGGACACACGGCAGAGTCAGGCGCAGGCCACATCAGCAGACAAAGATCTGCAAAGTTATTGCCCACAGCACATCACCATTAATGCAATCCATCACAGCATTTATTGCGACAACACCCCTTAGCCGGGATGGCGCCCCATCACCCTGAACGAGACGAACCACGGCGCAAGCTTTCGGCGGGAAGGTCAGAACGGCCAAGGCAGCGAAATGATTACCAGAGGATATAAGCAAAGATGGAAGACCAAAAAGAAGGTTAAGTTTTCCATCCTCTCTCTCTCTCTCTCTACATCTCTTGTCCATCGCCTTCTCTAATTCACACACCGGAGGGTTCGCCGGGGGACTACCCTGTTCCCCGATTGAACTCACTTGCAGGTTATCCAGCGGACTCAAGGAGCTTGGATCAGTCCGACCCATCCATCTAGACAAACTGCATCATCAGTTGGCGCCGTCTGTGGGAACTCGGTTTATCCGTGCGCCAGTTGTGTTCATTGCCGCCGGAGACCCTGTTCCAGTAATCTTTTCATCCATCCGTCAAGTGTATGGTAATGACTAGATCCATTCCTTCCCACCATAATGCTGCCGATCACCAAACCGACCCTCCCAACCCAAACCAACAGCCATAATATTTCATCGAGCTCACCAATAGCATCAACCGAATGGCCGAGCAGAACCAGGCCCTGATAAATGCCTTGCTCCAAAGAAATCTTCCCATGCCACCTCCACCACCCCCAGGTGATCTCCCCCATCCAGAACAAGCCCTGAGCCACACCATCCCACAATCCAACCTTCCTAACTTGGGAGGCTTACAACCGCCTCACCCACAAGTCATTCCACCACCTCCACCTCCACACCCGTCGATCGCACCACCAGCCCCCGAACAGGAAGCCAGCAGTATCCAGCATCCACCTCAGCTTCCGTTCCCCTCCGGAGGTGACAACATTCCCCTCTGGGACGCTGAACTCCGAGCCATGAAGCTCCAGCTCCAAGGGGTCATGCAGAACATCCAACACAAACCCTCCACCACTACAAACTCGCCGTTCGTTGCCTCCATTCGAGACAAACCTCTGCCCGCCAAGTTCAAAATGCCCACCATTGATTCCTTCGACGGAACCACGGACCCAGTCAATCATCTGGAAACCTACCGCACCCTCATGATTCTCCACGCCTTTCCTGACGAGATCATGTGCCGAGCTTTCCCTGTAACATTGAAGGGGTCCGCTCGGCTTTGGTTCAGTCAGTTACCAGCGGACTCTGTCTCCACCTTCCAGCACCTCAGCGACTCTTTTCTCAGCCACTTTATCGGAGCTCAACGCCAGCGTCGCCCCGCAACCCAACTCCTCAACATCCGCCAGACTGAGGGGGAGTCACTGCGCAGCTTTGTCACTCGTTTCAACACCGAAGCTTTGCAGGTGGCTGAAAATGATGACAAGGTCATCCTCACCGCATTCATGGCAGGCCTTCGGTCGTCCGATTTCCTCTTCTCACTTTCTAAAAACCCCCCGACCTCCATGGCCATCCTGCTCTCCAAAGCCCAGAAATATATGAACGCAGAAGACTCATTAGCCGCTCGGCAAGATCCGATCACTAAAAACCCGACCCCCAGAGATAAGAGAAAAGACCCCGAACCAAGAAACACTCAGTACAACAACCAAACACCCCATTATACCGACCGGCCTCCGCGCACCGACCGACCGGCACCAGCTAGACCACCTGGTCGGTTCGAGAGGTATACCCCCCTTAACTCCCCTATGGAACAGGTCCTCCATCAAATCCAGAAAGACTACCCCCTCAAATGGCCCCTACCTTCACGAAATCCTTCCAGCCGGAAAGACCAGTCCAAATATTGCCGTTTCCACCAAGACCACGGCCATAACACAGACGACTGTATCAATCTCAAGGACCAGGTCGAAGCCCTGATACGTCAAGGGCGTCTCAGCCGATTCACAGATATTCACCCGCAGCGGAGACAAAAGACTGAGCCCCTCAGACACGACCGTCGGCGCACCCCACCCCGACACCAAGCCCCACTGACCAGGGTCGTGATCGTCAACAACCACAACCCCGACCCCCAGGGAATCCTCCTCCACCAGTTGGAGAAATCAGGGTTATTTCAGGCGGGCTCGCCTGCGGAGGACCATCCCGCTCAGCTCAGAGAGCCGAGCTCAGAAAAATCCGGCAGGGCTCGGACAAGATGGTGTCCATGGTCGACCGACCTTCCAAACAACCAAAGCAGTGGATTGAACCTATTACCTTCACAGACGCCGATTGTGCAGGAATCCGCTATCTCCATGATGATCCCCTCGTGATCTCTTCAATCCTCTCCAATTACAAGGTCAGACGAGTCCTCATAGACAATGGCAGCTCTTCAGACATCATCTTCCTAAATTGCTTCCGCCAGCTTAAGGTCGGAGAAGAGAGCTTATCCCCGCTCCAAACCCCTCTAGTCGGTTTCACCGGCGACCGTGTGACCTCGATCGGCTCCATCGACCTACCCATCACCATCGGCGAACACCCCAGGCAGACCACTAAGTTGCTCACCTTCCTTGTGGTCGATTGCCCTTCTGCTTACAACATCATCCTTGGCCGCACGGCCCTAAATGCCTTCCAAGCCATCACATCCACCTATCACCTTGCCATCAAATTTCCTACTGATTCCGGTGTCGGAACAGTTAGAGGAGAGCAGACAGTGGCCAGGGAGTGCTACGTCGCCTCCCTTAAAGAAGTTAAGCTGAAGGAAGCAATGATCATTGAGGGGCTCGACGCCCGGGATGAAGACGAGCTGGTCAGAGGAGAACCAGTGGAGGAGCTCGTCGAGGTCAATATTGATCCCACCAACCCGCTCAAAACAGCTAAAATCGGCAGCCAACTACCTTCCCAAGCCAAAGCCGACCTTACTGCTCTCCTGACCGAGCACAGGGACGTCTTTGCTTGGACTCATGCTGACATGCCAGGCATTGACCCTTCTCTCATAACCCACCACCTCAGCATCGAACCCCACTTCCGACCATACCGTCAAAAGCAGCGTATTTTCCATCCAGAACGCAATAACCTCATAGCCGCAGAAGTCGACAAACTCCTCGCAGCTCAATTCATCCAGAATGTTGACTATCCTAAGTGGTTGTCCAATGTGGTTCTAGTCCGCAAGAACAATGGCAAGTGGCGTCTCTGTGTCGATTATTCAGACCTGAACCGAGCTTGTCCTAAGGATAGCTACCCACTCCCCCGCATAGATCTCCTGGTCGACGCCACGGCCGGTCACCAAATGCTCAGCTTCATGGATGCCTTCTCTGGGTATAACCAAATCATGATGCACTCATCCGATCGGGAGCACACATCCTTCATCACTGACCGAGGTACCTACCACTACTGTGTCATGCCGTTCGGACTAAAGAATGCCGGGGCCACTTACCAACGGTTAGTCAACACTGTCTTCCAGCATCAGATCGGTCGAAACATGGAAGTATATGTGGACGACATGTTGGTCAAGAGCAAACTCTCTACTGATCATCTAGCCGACCTCAGAGAGACCTTCACTACCCTTCGCAAATATCAGATGAAACTCAACCCAGAAAAGTGTGCCTTTGGCGTAGGATCTGGAAAATTCTTGGGTTTTATGGTCAGTCAGCGCGGCATCGAGGCTAACCCCGAAAAGATCAAAGCCTTGATTGAGATGCAGTCACCCAAGACTGTTAAAGATGTCCAAAGACTCACTGGTAGAGTGGCAGCCCTCAACCGTTTCATTTCCCGCGCAACAGACAAGTGCCTACCATTCTTCAAAGTCCTCAGGCAGACCTTTGAATGGACAACCGAATCCGAAGAGGCTTTCCAACAGTTAAAGCAATGCATGGCCAACCCACCCCTCCTCTCACAGGCCATCACAGGTGAACCCCTTTTCCTTTACTTAGCTGTGTCCGGCACCGCCGTTAGCGCAGCCCTTATCAGAGAAGACAGCTCAGTCCAACGGCCAGTCTACTACATAAGTCGAGCTCTGAGGGGAGCAGAGCAGAACTACCCATTGTTAGAAAAGTTGTCCTTGGCTTTGGTCACCGCCTCCCGACGGCTCCGCCCTTATTTTCAAGCCCACTCCATAGTGGTCCTGACAGATCAACCCTTGAAGAAGGTCATGCAGCAACCAGAGCTCTCCGGCAGACTGATGCAGTGGTCATTAGAACTCAGCCAGTTTGATATCTCCTACCGCCCTCGAACAGCGATCAAGGGGCAAGCTGTGGCCGACTTCATCATGGAATTCACCAACCCAACACCGACCTCTACCACAACAACCCCACCAGCTCTTGCCGACCTTGAAGACCCTCATTCCTGGACTCTCAATGTTGACGGGTCATCCCGCAGGGAAGGCAGTGGGGCTGGCATCATCCTCACCTCTCCTGAGGGCGGATATTTTAAGTGCGCTCTTCGTTTCCTGTTTGAGGCTAGTAACAACGAGGCTGAGTACGAAGCATTGATAGCGGGTCTCCGCCTTGCCAAGGACATCGGAGTCAGCCACATCCAGGTATTCAGTGACTCCCAGCTTATCGTTGGTCAGATCACGGGGGAATTCGACGCCAAGGACGACACAATGAGGGGCTACAGGGATCTGGCACTACCCCTCATCCGCCTTTTCAATACCTTCCACATCAGACACATACCCCGGGCGGAAAACTCCAAAGCAGATGAAATGGCTCAGCTAGCCTCTGCAGACCACTCCAACCTCAGCCATGATGTCCGCCTCGAATACCTATCCCACCCAGCCATCTCGCCCGACCTACAAGAAGTGCAGTTCCTCCAGACGGAACCCATTCCTTGGGCTTCTGATATCTTCCTCTTCTTGACCACTGGAGGACTCCCAGATGACCAACAACAGGCTGCTAAGGTCAGAGCTAGGTCGGCTAACTATGTTCTAGTTGATGGCATCCTTTACAAGCGCGGTTTCTCACGTCCATACCTGCGCTGCCTTAACCCCGCCCAAGCAACCTATGCAATGCAGGAAATCCATGAAGGAGTCTGCGGCAATCACTCAGGTGGTAGGTCGCTCGCTCACAAGATACTCCGTACAGGATACTTTTGGCCGACTCTCAACAAAGATGCCACTGATTTTGTGCTTAAATGCGACAAGTGCCAGCGCTTCGCCAATATCCCCCATGCTCCTCCAACTGAGCTGATCAACCTCTGCAGCCCTTATCCATTCGCCAAATGGGGGATCGACTTGATTGGCCCACTTCCCACTGGCCGAGGCCAGACCAAGTTTGCGATTGTTGCCATCGACTACTTCACCAAGTGGGTCGAGGCAGAACCCCTCGCCACAATCACCGAGCGGAATACTACTAAGTTCATTTGGCAATCGATCGTCTGCCGCTTCGGCGTTCCCCAGGCCATCGTCTCTGACAACGGCAAACAGTTCGACAACGCCAAATACAGGAAATTTTGTGCAGATCTCCAAATTCAACCATGTTTCTCTTCTCCCGGTCATCCCCAAGCAAATGGTCAAGTTGAAGTCACCAACCGGTCTCTCCTGAAGATCATCAAAACCAAGCTCGAAGCTGCTAAAGGCCTTTGGGCAGAAGAACTACCGAATGTGCTCTGGGCTTACCGTACCACTGCCCGAACTCCTACTGGGGAAACCCCTTTTCGCTTAACATACGGCGCGGAGGCGGTCATCCCGGTCGAAGTCGGTCTGCCCACCCCCAGGGTCTTACATCCGGATCTTGCCTCAACAGAAGAACTCCGCCGAGCAGACCTAGACCTCATCGAAGAACTCAGGGAGACTGCTGCCGTCAGATTGGCCTCGTACCAACAGAAAATGAGAACACACTACAATCGCAGAGTCCGACCTCGGGAATTCTCCGTAGGGGACCTTGTCCTGCGAGAAGCAACCCTCGCCACAAAGAACCCAACCGAAGGGAAACTCGCAGCCAAATGGGAGGGACCCTATGTTGTGAAGGCCCGCCCACGGCCAGGCACCTACCGACTTCAAGACATGGATGGCCGAGATCTTCCCCACCCCTGGAATGCTGAACATCTGAAGCGTTACTATCAATGAATTCCTACTTTTGTATCGCCAAACTCCTTGTATCTTCTTTCTTTCAATACATAGTACAAATGTCGATTGGAGTTTCAACCTTCCATATTTCAACTGTCTTAATATAGCTTCCACAAAAAAAAAAAAAAAAAAAAAAAACTTTCGTTTGCAGCACTTTCAAAAGCCTCAGTCCGACCTGAGCACTTTCAAAAGCCTCAGTCCGACCTGAGCACTTTCAAAAGCCTCAGTCCGACCTGAGCACTTTCAAAAGCCTCAGTCCGACCTGAGCACTTTCAAAAGCCTCAGTCCGACCTGAGCACTTTCAAAAGCCTCAGTCCGACCTGAGCACTTTCAAAAGCCTCAGTCCGACCTGAGCACTTTCAAAAGCCTCAGTCCGACCTGAGCACTTTCAAAAGCCTCAGTCCGACCTGAGCACTTCAAAAGCCTCAGTCAGACCTGAGCACTTTCAAAAGCCTCAGTCCGACCTGAGCACTTTCAAAAGCCTCAGTCCGACCGAGCACTTTCAAAAGCCTCAGTCCGACCTGAGCACTTTCAAAAGCCTCAGTCCGACCTGAGCACTTCCAAAAGCCTCGGCCAGACCGAGCACTTTCAAAAGCCTCAGTCAGACCTGAGCACTCTCAAAAGCCTCAGTCCGACCTGAGCATTTTCACAAGCCCCAGTCAGACCTATGAATGAAAGCTTATAAAGCAAAACACTCAGTCATAGTCTAACTCTTAACCATAAGTTCAAAATAATTTGACACTTAGTCATATTTTAAAGATGCTCCCCCATATTTCATTTGAAAATCACACCTTCAACATTACATTTCAGTCTACTTTTTCAAGCTAATTTGACACTTAGTCATATTTTAAAGATGTTCTCCCACACTTAAACAAATTTGCCATTTCACTCTGTATTAGAAAATTCCTTGTCCTATTCTGGCTTGGATTCTGGCATGACTTTAGTTTCACCTTGCTCTACTGCCTAGCACAAGCATTTGCTGAAAACATCAGTGCACAAAATAATCCCAAGAAAAACAAAGCAAGGCCAAACCAGCACAAAGGGCAATACACTGGACTCCTCAACTAGAACCATAAATGCCATTTTATTCATTCAAAAATGTGTGTACAACTTACTTACATCCCTTCCAAAAAAAAAAAAAAACAAAAAAAAAACAAACAACAAGACGATAAATCAAAACTCCTAGTCTACTCATCACCCAGCTCACTCTTCTCCTTCACTTGAGGCCAGGTCTTCTTCTTCCACGCCTTCATCTAATGGGGTTTGGGCCACGTCATCTTCACCAATCGTTACGCCACTGAAGTCAAGTTCTGGGAACAGCTCCTCCGCTCTTCGTCTGAACATTTTCCACCCACTGTCCCAGTACTCTGACATTTCATGTTTGTAATAGTCCGACTCTTGGAAGTTTGCAATCACTTCAGCCTCAGACCTCCCCTCAGCGGCTGTCTTTGATGGGCCAGCTCCCCCAGACTCCTCCCTTGCTAAACTACTGGCCACAGCAGCATCAATGGCCATCTGAAAATCTGGCGATGCCTTGAACTGCTCAACAGCTGCGACGCACATATCTGGGTAGGCAGCCCTCTCCGAGGCCGCCCTCGCCCTTTCCTCACCCAACTCCTTCATCAAGGCCCCCCTGTCAGCAGCGGCCTTCTCCCTTTCAGCCTCTAACCCCCTCTTTAAGGCCTCTGCCTCCGCAATCAACCTCCCCTCTCTGCTTCAAACTGTTTCTGCAGACTCTCCCTCTGCTCGCCGCCCCAGCGCGCTCGCCTTCCATCTCTTTTTGAAGAGCTTCCACTTTAGCATCTGCGTCATCTCTCTGCCTGACGAGATCTTCATTATTGGTCATGGCCTCCTCATGACGCTCGATCGCAGTAGCACAGGCCTTTTGGGACTCCTCCAACTTCTTCTGCTCACCGGTCAACTGGAACTCGAGCGACACAACCCTGCGGCGTGTGTCCTCCAACTCCGACTTGACTGATGGCAGCTCGGTATAGGCAGCCCTCCAGGCAGCACTCTCCTTCTTCAGCTTGGTTAAGTCTGCCTTAGCCTCATCAGCTTTGATCTTGGCCGCTGCACCTTTCCTCAGCAAGGCCCCTGCCAGGGTAGTTACCTCCATTTGGGCGGAGCATAACCCCCTGAACAGGTCGGCCTCCCCGAATCCAGAGGCCGAACGCAGAGCTGGCTCCTCCACCATCTTCACCAGACGGTCTGCCACCGCCTTAGCTGGTCCCCCATCTCCCTCCAACCTTCCAGCTACAGCACGCGCATGGTAAATGGTGGCCCCCAGACCAACTCCTCTTTCCTGAGGCGCAGGCCCCCTTGGGGTCTGCTCCCTCCCACTTGGCTCTGCCCCAACCAACCCCACTTCCACTTGCACCACTGGGGCCTTCTCCAACCCCCCACTTGGCTCACCCCCAGCCAGCTCAGCTCCCACTTGTTCTGCTGGGGTCTTCTCCACAACGTCCGTCGTTGGACTGACTATCACCACCTCTGGGGTGTCCTTAGCCACAAAGACCTCTTCCCCAGCCAAGACGCTCACTCCTTCTGGGCCTTGCCCCAACTCCCCCCCCCACTTGCTTGGCCACACTCGCCTCTTCCGTTCTCACCTCCTTTCTTCTCTTTTGGGCTGGCTCTCCATCCCCCCGCCTCAACCTCTTCTTCTTCTTCTTCCCTACGCCCAGTTCCTCCATCTCCTTCAGTGACCTCTCCTTTAAAGGATCTTTGGGGAGCGGTCGCGGCACAAACTCGCTCAAGTTCTTCTCTCCCAGGGACTTGGGGCGAGGTCGAATCCTCTCCCTCGCCACCGGCTGAGACGATCGGCCAACTTGGGCTTCCTTGAACTTCTGAGCTCTCAGTAGCATGGCCTGATCCTCCGCCTCCTGCGCCTTTCTCTTGGCCTCCAACTCCGCTCGGTCGAGGTCCCCCCCGACCGGTTGTGGGCCCAACCCCGCTTCAAACAGCGTAGAGGGCTGAACCAGCTCGTCCCACCTAACTTTTTCCCTCTCCCTCCACTCCTTCACCTTCTTTACTCTCTCCTCCACCGCCGCACCCCCCTTTGACTCCACAAACTTGGTCGGCACCTTCCACGTCTTGCGTGCCCCAGCCCCTCCAGAGTTGGACACGTAGAACCACCTATGCCTCCAACCTTTGATCGAGGTTGGCAACCCTGCCACCAAGCCCTTCCCCGCCACGGCCTGTAGGGTTACCCAAGTCTCCTGCTGCCCTGAAGCTTTGTAGCAGCAAAAGAATTCATCCACTGTCATGGCCTCCCCCTCCATTGCCTTTGGCCAGGCGCTCGCACACGACAGCAAAATCTTCCACGCATTGGGCATCAGCTGCCCTGGTGCCGTGTCCAAACGATTAAGCACATCCACCACGATCTGCGGCAGCGGCAATCGCAACCCACCCTTCAGCGCCTCCTCGTAGAGGGAGAACTCCCCTGGCCTGACGTCAGATGGCCGCTCTGTTGACTTCGGCACCACCAACTCTACCTCCGCCGGAATCTGGTACCTTTCGCGGATAGCCTCCAACTCCGCCGCCGTAACAATGGACCTGTCAGCCCTCGAGTGCCAGTGATCTGGTTCCACCTGGCTGATTGGCTGCGGCACTGCTATCATGACGGAACCTTGGGATCGCGCCGTTGGCACCTCCACCCCCCCTGATCTATATTGCTGCGCCAGCTCCACAGCATCGTCCTCTCCCAGCGGATCCATCCTCACATCCCCAGTCCCTTCCTGCGCCATTGCTAAGCTGTGTTTGCGAATAGCTTCAGATGCAGGCTCCAGAAAATCGCAGAAGTGTTTTAATGGGGTATCGTGAGCAACGAAGGAATTGATACTTCGAATATTTTGAGTTTTTGTAAATAAGTAGGTGAATCGTATGATACCAAAAGCCCACGGCTTGCCCGTATTCCAAGGATCCAAATTAACGTTCGCCAGTTTGAAAACTTTTCACATCATCCGCCAAAACTGTATCATCAATGCCCATAATAATCCCCTGACGTTTCACTCCTAATCTAACGCTTGACCTTTCACCTCCCCCGAAATTTTTCCACGTGTATGGTCCAGATGCACTGACTTCTGCCCTCACCTTGTCTTTTCCACTTCAAATCGCCACGTGACACGCCGCCCTTGAGCCCCGTGCCCTTCCACTCGGCCACCCTCACGATCGGCTTCATCCGCTCGGCGACCCTCACGGTCGGCCTCATCCGCTCGGCCACCCTCACGGTCGGCCTCATCCGCTCGGCCACCCTTACTGTCGACCTCGTCCACTCGGCGACCCTTACGGTCGGCCTTACTTGCTCGGCGACCCTTACGGTCGGCCTTACTTGCTCGGTCACCCCCACATTCGCCCTCATCCGTTCGGTCACCCTTGCGGTCGGTCTAGTCCACTCGACTGACCTCACACCTAGCCTGCCGACCGAATTCATCCTCCTTCTCATTATTCCCTTCGTTGGACTAAAGCTGCACTCGGGCATGGGGGACTACTGATACGGGTAGGCCCATAAGGGCCACGGCCCACCATGAGTAAACCCAGGCCCACCATTTAAACCCCATTGCATAACCCGGATGGTAGAACTCAACATCACTGGATGCCAGCTGGACAGGAACGGCCAATGATATTTGGACACACGGCAGAGTCAGGCGCAGGCCACATCAGCAGACAAAGATCTGCAAAGTTATTGCCCACAGCACATCACCATTAATGCAATCCATCACAGCATTTATTGCGACAACACCCCTTAGTCGGGATGGCGCCCCATCACCCTGAACGAGACGAACCACGGCGCAAGCTTTCGGCGGGAAGGTCAGAACGGCCAAGGCAGCGAAATGATTACCAGAGGATATAAGCAAAGATGGAAGACCAAAAAGAAGGTTAAGTTTTCCATCCTCTCTCTCTCTCTCTACATCTCTTGTCCATCGCCTTCTCTAATTCACACACCGGAGGGTTCGCCGGGAGACTACCCTGTTCCCCGATTGAACTCACTTGCAGGTTATCCAGCGGACTCAAGGAGCTTGGATCAGTCCGACCCATCCATCTAGACAAACTGCATCATCAAGTTGTAAATTTTTGTATCAAATATCATATGTCACATTACTCAATTCAAACTCAATTTAAAACTCTTTTCAAAATTTATAACCAAACAAATTTTCCACACTCAAATCATAATTTCAAAACTCACAAATTCAAAATACAACTCTATTCTCAAATCATAATTCTAAAACTCTACTGTACGGGGAGCAAATATTCCGGCAAGCCCGTACTCCTTTCTCCCAAGCTCCGTTTCTGTCCGATCACCTGAAAGCACAACGGCGGTGAGCTACCCGGCGGTGTGTGGCCGGACAACCCCTCCGATGATCAAGTTAGCACACACCTTGGGATAGAGAAAGAGGGAGGAGAGTGTTAGAGTGTAGGAATGCCTTACAAAAATGTTCGTCCCTCCGTATGGGGGGCGCAGACATGCCTATATACCCTCTGCGTCCCATATCCACTCCCAGTCATCTCCTGACACGTGGCTCTGCTATCCCATCTGTCAGCGTAAACCTTGCTGAACATCACCTAATCTTAACTGCCAGCCTTCTCTGTTGGAGCTCGGCAGCCGAGTTGCTCTATCCGTGACCGGGCTGTGCTTCATATCCAAGCACTCTACTGGCTAAGCTCAGGGAGAACCGGGCTAGATAACATCTCGGCAAGCTGAGCCCGGGACATCTCCTGTGTTCTATCTTCCGGCCGAACAAACGGTTACCTCGGCTGACCACGCCTTCCCGGGCGCCGGTCACTTTACTTGACCCACTTCATCATCGCCAGAACACGCTGCTCGGCCCAAATGCTAGCAGCCTGATACTAAATGGATCGCAAGTCATTTCGGCCCAATGATCCACTCGGCTGCCAATCTTCTCGGTCTTTACCTCGGCCCACTTCAAGATCATAAATATCCCTCTCATCTACCAAACACTATCATTGATCTTCTATAAATATAGAAATATTAAGTTATTTGATTAAAAAAAATGATCATTACAACATTAGTTTCGAATTTTTTGATCTATAGTCACAAAACAATAAAAAATATCATGTCATATACGAAAAAGTCAAAAAAAGAAAAAAAAAAAGAAAAAAAGTTTATATTCTCTTCTGTCCATAAAGTGGATTGGAGGTGTTATTTGAGCCCATGGAGCTCACCACGAGTCCAATTTCAAAAATCTAAACTGTCAATATGTAGAGTTCATCGAATATTTCATCTTTATAAAAAATCATATTAATCAGATATTGATAGCCACTTGATCAGAATATATTTTTGTCACTAATTTATTTTTAAAATCATATTTACCATTGACAAAAATATGATTTGATCAAGTGGCTATCAAAATCCAATTAATTTGATTTTTTGTATGTAAATAGTACTCGACGAGCTCTACATATTGAATGGTTCGGATTATCCAAAATGGACCTTTGGTAAGCCCCATAAGTCTAACAGTACACTCTAATTTTATTTTAGATAGAAGAGAAGTCTCATCTAAAAAAAACAAAAACCACGATCAAGTGCTGTTCGAAATTTGAGAGGTATTGGCCCATTTAGGGAGTTTTTTTTTTTTTTTTTTTAATATTCTAAAAAAAAAATTTTTTAGAGAATTGATCCACTTTTCAAATTATCTTAAAAATTCCATTAAAAGTTCTACTAAATGTCTTACATGGGTGTGAGACCCACATTGTGTGGGTCACATACTCATATGAGACATTTGGTAAAAACTTTGGTAGAATTTTTGGGATCTCTAGCATTACTACTAAAATAACACACTTTTTTTTTTAAATATTTTTTGAGTCATATCACCTCTTTACTTTTTTATACATCTTTTCGTAAAAAGTCAAAAAATGAACTTATTAAGATCATTCCAAACAATTATGATTTGGATGTGATATTTTATCTTATTAACTATTTTAATTAATGTATTTCTTAACTATTTTAGTCTAAACCCAACATCCCAAACGGGTCTGGATCCTCGGCTGTCCATTCCTGCGGCGTCTCCAAAACGACGTTGTTTTGGGAAAAATTTCAATTAAAAAAAAAAAAGAAAGAGACAAAATAGAGGCAAACCAAAGGGAGAAGAAAGAAGGAATAACATATTCATAGAACAAATTTGATGGAACAGATCTGTGTTTGCCTGCTATGGATCGAACGAAGTCGAGAGTGAAAACCAAATCGTTCCGATCGAACGAAAAGAAAGAGAGTGAGTCGCCAAATCGAGCAGTGGTCTTCGCACCCTGAAAGAATGATTACATTTGAATAATAATCTAAGAGTCTCATCTTCTTGAAATTTATTCAAGCAAACAGAGCACTCTAGAAGGAACAGAGCACTCATACAAGCAACCCATATCTGTGATTTCAAAATTTTTTTTTTGGTAAAATCGTTTGTATATTTGTGTGTTTTGATCTATAAATATATATATGTATATATATATCCTCTCTATGTTTTGTCTAGATGTTCTTTCCATATAGATGGTCCCTAAGAGGTCCATTCGTAAACCAAGATCATTTCTGAGTTCTCATCACAATAACCAATCAACGACACCAAATGGCGATGCCTGAGCTTCGATAACATCTGAATCTCTGTTTGGAACTCATTGATGCCTTGTTCAGATTGTGGGTTGCCTCGTTTGACTATTGCTTCCTTCTTCTCCCTCTGTTGCTCCTGTTCTGTCTTTTTTTTTTATTTTTTATAATTGAAATCTTGCCCCAAAACGACGTTATTTTGAGGCGCCACAGGACGAGTCGCAGGAATGGGCGGTCGAGGATCTGGACTCCATCCCAAACACCCCATGTGTTGGCCTTGTTTGGGAGGAGGTCGAAAGACCAAATGTTATATCTAATTCATAAACATTTCACTTTGAGGGTGTTTGGAAAGAGGATTGCGCTAAAATAGTCTACTAAAAGATAAAATATGCTAAAATAATCAATAAAATAGAATGTCACATCCAATTCATAATCATTTTCTTTTTTCTCTCACAACCATTAATTCAACACACACAAAAAAAAAAAAAAGAAGAAAGAAATAAAGCAAACTAACCTCTCAACTATAATTATTTTAATCAGGTTAAAATAGCAAAAAAACTAAATAGCCAACTTTTTAAACAAAATTTTTTTTTTCCCCTCACAACCATCAAATCAACTAAAAAAAAAAAAATCAACTCCCCCAATGCAAAATAACCAAAAAAACTAGGAGTGTTCGGCAAAGGATTTTTTTTAGCTTTTTGGACTAAAATCCAAAAAAATAAAATAATAGAATAGATTAAAATAATCAATAAAATAAAATATTATATCAAATCTACAATTATTTCACTTTTTCTCTCAAAAATATCATATTTAATTATAAAAAAATTCAATCATCTTCTCAAATACAAATATTTTAACTTACTAAAATAAATAAAAATTAAAACAATCTATTAAAATAATCGACTTGCTAAATAAAGCTTGAATAAAAAAACTAAAAAAATAAACTTTCCAAATAATGCGGTTAAGTCGCTTACGTTACGTACGTAACGTGAACGTGTCGAAAAATGGAAGTCAGAAAAAGCAAGAGCCAACCACGTGGGCAACGGTTCTGGAATAAATTGGCCGATTATTGGTTTCATAAACATAAATAAACAAACGCACACCTACAACACGCACACGTACGCAACATTCATTCCTACCCCATTCATTCTTACGCGTTCGGGTTACCCACCTTCCACATGAGTAGTCCTCCCTCCCTGTTTTATTTATTCATTCATTTATTTTTAGGATTGTTTTTTTGACCCATATTAATATTTTTTGCCTCCCTGTTTTATTTATTCATTCATTTCTAGGATTGTTTTTTTGACCCGTATTAATATTTTTCATTTATCTCTAGAAGAATAAAGATAAACAATTTTATAGTATTAGCATAAGTCTTCCAACAAAACAAGAAACGAATTTTAAACAAAAATGTCCTAACAATTATTATTATTATTATTTAACTAGATTGACTTGAAAATATTAGACAAAAACTACATTATCTTAAATGGAAAATAAAATTATATTAGTCTTAAAATTTTATTTTATATAATTTTTTATTTGCCTTGATTGGGTTACCTAATGGATTAAAAAATTGTCATAGCACTTCTTAGGTAAAATAACTTGAAAATGTGAAATTATTTTTTCACTAAACAAGTTATTCATCTCAACTTCATTATATAATTTAACTCGTTCAATATATTTATTGGATTGTATTCATTTTCATGTAAAAAATATCAATTCTAACTTACTAATTTCATGTACTATTTGAATGGTGTTACTATGTCTTGTTGGAAATTTTCACCTTTAGTAATAACTTTTCTTCAGAATTTAATTAAATTTATATTATGTTTAAATTTATTTATTATTTATTTGTTAAGTTGATAGAAATGAATTTAAATTGAGATGAATTCGACTAACATTATTATGGTAATATTAAGAGGTAGTCCTTTTGTTTTAATGTGCTTATTGGATTTTTAGTTTTTGGATAAAATACATTTTACATCCTTTATATTCACTTTTCCACTTTGACCCTTAAAGTTTATTTTTTTTTTCTATTTTGACCTTTTATGTTTTAAGTTTTTCTCAGTTTACTTCTAAAGCTAATTTCTATTAAAATTGGACACAAAATGACACATTAACAATAACGTGGTATAAAAATATTTTATTATGTGGCAGTTATTATAGTATCTTCTCTCTAATTTTGAACAGATATTAATCTTTGGAGTAAATTGAGAAAAACTTGAAACATAAAAGGCCAAAGTGAGAAAAAATAAACTTTAAAGGCCAGAATGGAAAAGCGGTCAAACATAAAGGGGGCAAAGTGTAATTTACCCTTATTTTTTCATATATTTTGGGAGTTTTTTTTCTTTTTCTTTTCTTTTTCTACTTTTTTTTTTTTTTTTTTTTTTTTGTAGAATGCTAGTTTGTTAGTAAAGTTAGATTATTATAAGAGAGATTTATTTATAAATCCCATTTGAAGGACTTATAAGCCAATAAATTCATAAAGTTTTCTTCTGTTCCACCTAATTCCATATATTTAGACTTGTATCTTAGGAGATCCTTTTTTTCCTTATTTATAATATTTTTAGGACTAATATACCCTTTATTCTATTTTTGATAGTAAGTATTACACACAATTGTAATCTTTTTATTTTCTTTTTTTGTTTTGACAGTTTTAAAATTAGTGGGATATGTTTCTTTAAAACCTAAATATATATTATTAAATTATAATATTGACAAGAAAACATGGTTGAAAAAGAATCTTGCAGCACAAAAAAACTTCCTCCAATACTCTCTCTCTCTCTCTCTCTCTCTCTCTCTAACTTGCTTATTTGAGAATTGGAAAAAATCACAAAACAATAAAAATTCAAAGAGATGAATTGGGTGATGATAATCACAGAAAGAAACAAAATAGAAAAAAAAAAAACCCAGAAAGGAGCTCATCATCATCATTCTTCCATTGTTGCAGTTCCAATGTGTTCTTCCATTGTTACTGTTCGAAACTCTGTGGTTTTTCATTATTGCAGTTCTAAACTCTATTTTCTTCCATTCAGATATCGTAGGGGCAAGGTTAGCACCGTTTTTGTTTTGCAACTGCATATAGGTAGCGTTGGTAAGGATGTATGTTCAGAATTGTTTAATAATTTATTACAGTTGGATTCAACTTTTTGTTTCAAGATGGATGGTGTTATATATTCGTGTATATGTATGCTTATTGATTGGGTATTTTTGTGAATGTAATGTACACATCCATTGAAATTAATATTGTTGTAAATTATAAGATTTTAATATTTTGCATTTGATAATGTGAACTTCAATATCAGAAACGTGTGATGGTTGTATGGTGTGCATTGTAGACTGATGATTACATGATTGTTGTATAATGTGAATGTTCACGTTCACATATCACTGATCATTGTATGAGTTTTCATTATTTTTATATGATTATTGCATGATGTGAAAGTTTACATTGGTATTGTGATTATCACGTCTTTAATGAATACTAATATCCACAATTAGAAATAGTCATACAAACGTAAACAACAATGTGATATTTTGGTCACAACATATTGTGCATCTTAATAATATAACATAGAGATGTGAATGTTCACATTAGAGGTGTTCGCGGTTCGGTTGCGGCTGGAGAATCTCCAATCCGGCATCTGTTCACCGGATTAGTGGATTGGAAAAAATAATCCGCATCTGTCTGCCAGATTGACAAATGCGGATTAAGCGGATTGACAGATGGATGCAAATCGGTTTGGTGATTTAAACTTTTACAAATTTTGAATATAATACAACAACTTGTCAATATATATATATATATATATATTTATAACAATCTAACTCAACATATCCAAAGGATTATTAAGTAAATTGTCAAATACCAATAATAAATACATATAAGAAAACCATACATTATCAAAACTATTTCATTACTTTTTTTTTATTCAAAAATTATTTAATTTGATTTTTAAAAAAATGACAAAATTAGGCATTATATTTTCCACACAAAAATACCAAATATCAACACTTGCCATTTAATAAAAGGATTTCCAAATTGAAAACACAACAGCATGTCTAAACTTTTTTTTAATTGAAAACACAAATATCTTAACAAATTAAAAACATAAAGTTTTACACAGTACTAGGGGTGCTCGCGGTTTGGCGGTTCGGTTGCGGCCAAAGGAACTTCAAATCCGCCATTCATCCAAAACTAAGAGGATTAGAAAAAATCAATCCGCAACTATTTGCTCGTCATCATGCATCTGTCTAAAATGCGATAGATCAGTTTGGTTCGGTCAGTTTGGACGGATCGAAATATCCGCTGCACACCCTAGTTCACATCAATATTACATTTACCACGATGCACACTAAATAGTTATATGCACACAATAACAAATAATTCCTAACAATATGAATGTTCACAATGTCTCTATAATACCAAAATAACATGACAACATTAATTATGCATTACTAACAACAAATCATAATTAATGTTAATATTCACATTAAAAATAGTCATACTAGCACAAGCAAATGTTCTATGAGGGAATATTATTTACTAGCATGCATTTGTAATATGAAAGCTCACATTAACATTTAGTGAGAAATTTTTAAAAGATAGACGATTTAAGATTTTAAGAATGTGAGAGATTTTTTCTGTGGAATAAAAGAGAGATTTTCTCCATAATGAGGGAGATATTTTCTTTATAGAATAAGGAAAAGATTATATCCTTGAAATATAGGGATTCTCCCTAGAATAAGGAGAAATTTTCTCTATAAAATAAAGGAGAGATTTTCTCTATGTAATGAGGGACTTTTTTTTTTTTTATTGGGTATTGGTTTCGAAATGAAAACATCTGGAAAAAGTTAGAAGGGTGATTTGGTCATATTATTCTGAACAGAACCTAATGGAATATTAAAAAGAATATGGATTAAATGTATAATATACCAATTAAGAATAGGACTTTTTGAAAAACGACCCTTATTATAATTTACAACTAATTAAAGGATTGCCGTTACTCTATCAATTTGAATCCCTAATGTTCTTCTCACTACATCTTAAGGTGTGGCTACAAGACCACTAGAGGTAGTCTTTTAGTATTTTATTTTCATTTTGTTTTATTAGTAGTGAAAATTTTCTTATGTCAATTTTTTTTATAGAGTTTTTAAAAAGTTTCTTAAATAAAAAATTTCATCTTTATTGAATTTTAAAAAAATTATTTTTTATTTTGTAGGATCGTAAAATTTGAAAAAAAAAAAATGAGAATGAAAAAAAGCTAACTTCCGAAGTTCCGTGGTGAGAATGAAAAATAAGTGTCACCTCACTTAAAATTTAGAAAAAATACAATGAGTTCTATAATTTGAACATAATTATATTAAATTTTTTTAAAATTTTAATTTATATAATATTTATTTTCATTTTTATTAATAATTTATTAGTTATATGGATAAAAAAATAATATTGTCATCATTTTTTATTTATAAAAATGTATATTATATGTTATTTATTTTGTATTTTTGCATCATCTAAATTAAGTTTGGTCTATTTAATCATCTCAAAAAGAAAGTCAGTATAATAATATTAAAATTGTAGATTTTTTTGTTAATTTTTTCAAACTTAGAAAAAAAATATCATTTGATCGTTGACAGGTGGTTTGGTCCGATTTCATCAAATGTTGATGTGATTATTTGATGCGGTGATCAGTGGCTATGAGGACAAACTCGTGGTAACATTTCCCACAGAGAAAAAAAAAAAAAAAAAGAAAAAAAAGAAGAAAAAAAAAAGATTCCACATAAAAGAAATAATAAAAAAATAAAAGATTCGACCCGCCGTCCAATACAAAGAATTCATGAAATCAAACTTTTTTTTATCTATTTTTCTACCTGATGTAGTTTTTTCCCCTTATTTTCCATTTAATTTGATGAATTACAACAATTCCTCTTTTTCAAAAGAGAAAATTAATGAAACATTCAGCTTTAATTTTGGATAGTAGAAGTGATATAATATATTTTTTCTTACTTGCTAAGATCACTCAATAATATTATTAGAAAAATTTTAACTCATTATAGAGTAATTTTTCTATGAAACTATAAATTTTCTGTTTGAAAAGTGGAAAAGAGAAATTTCTGAATGGGAAAAAAAAAAATTCTCTATAAAGAGCTAGAAATGTTGAAAAATCCAAACTATTAGGGATGTAATGGGTTCAGTACGGTTGGTATTTAGGTAAAAAAATTCACCGAACCGATAATATCGATTTTATTATTTTGACCACCGATACAGATTGTTTCTCCTATCAAATTTTACGAAATTGAACCGATTGAAGTGGTGTGGTTCAGTTCAGTTCAATTTAACCAATTTAAGATTTTTCAAACTTGAGTCACTTTTTAATATAGTCACTAATTTATATAAAATCATTAAAATATTACTTCAAACATATCGAATCCATCTATTTAATAAATACTTTTCAATTCCTAAATTAACAAAAATGAAACAAAAAAATAAAATAAAAAATACTAAGGTTTCAAGAATAATGAGTTAGAGTTAAGATTATATATAATAAGAATTTACAAATTTAGGTTATAGAGATGATAATGTTAATTAACTAAGGTTAATAATTTATTATACTTATTAATATAATTATATTATTAAATTATATATATACATATATATTAAATACAATATATATTGAAGCGGTCGGTTTCGGTTTTGCTCAATGCACAAGATGTTTGAACTGATACCAAACTGAACCGAAAATCAAAAAAATCAAATTGAAAAATCAGACAGATTGATTCTTATTAAAAACAAAACAAATATAATCGATTTGATCCGGTTCAATTTTTTCGATTTTTCTTGTGTCTCTACCAACTACTATAAAAATATTATATATTTTTTATCTTATAAAATTCTAATAATAAGGATTTTAAATTAAAAATCACTTTTTAAAAATTGTTCTTGTAAAAGAGATAAACATAATTGTAATGAATATCCCATCAAAAAAAATAATGAATAAAATAAAATTAAAATAAAAGTGGCAAGTAACACTTTATTTTATTTATATATTTTTTTAATTGGTCCTTTTGCTTTTGTCCTTTGTCTAACCCTTTCCTCTACGCGGTGTCGCCGTCCTCGTCAGGATCGCCTGCGCTAAGCAAAAAGATAAAGTCAACAACTCCACACATCGCCGTCCCCACTTTCATTTAAAGTCTCTCTCTCTCTCTTTCTCTCTCTCTCTCTCATCAAAATGATCATAAAAAAAATTTAATATGCTTAACATTTTTCAATGTGCTTAGCATTTTTCAATATAAATACCCCACCACCCACGTCTACATCTCATATATTTTCTACAACCCTTTTAATTCCAACTTTCTTCACCTTCTGCAACTCCAGCAATCCGCCTTCTCTCTCTCTCTCTCTCTCTCTCTCTCTCTCTCGTGCTTAGATTTGTATTTGTAATCATCATCATGAGTCAATACAATCAAAACCAGCCACAGGGTATATATGTTTTTACATCTTTATTTATTTACTTATTTATTTCTCTATTATGTGAGAGATTGTTTCTAATTTTTTATTAGTATTTAATTTAATAGTGTGTTAACTTCTTGAATTTGTTAAAAATAATTTTGGCAGTATCATATGCATATCCTGCACCTAGCAGTACTGCAGCAGCAGCAGCTGAGGGTCCCTACGTGGTTCCACCGCCGGTCGGTTATCCGATGAAAGATGGTCAATCTCAACAACCCCATGACAACCGACCTCTTCCCTACAAAACTCAGTCTAGGGGCGACGGCTTCTGGAAGGGATGGTCAGTTCTCTCTCTCTCTGTCTCATCTACAAGACAGACAATCGTAGTCCTATAATCAAATTGAATTTGTATTAAAAATAATGAATGATCTCTTTCATCTATTTTTATTTTTTTAAATTATAAACGAAATTTTATCATATTGTTACGATTGTCTAAATAATTTTATTTTATTTTTTTATGAGTAATCAGTTTAGAAAATCCTACAATCTAATCGATCATCCACGTGGGTCCAACACCTCCAATTATAAGTCTCTCTTTTTTAAAATCGGAAAAAAAAAAGAAGTATATAAATCAGTTCTTGACTATACACATCTAATATGATCATGTACTAATATGATGTATTCTGTTCTGTTATGCAGTTGTGCTGCCCTGTGTTGCTGCTGTGTCCTGGACGCATGTTTCTGAGGATTGATTGATTTGTATTTTCATAAATGAGTATTATTATAGAGAGACTTGATTGGTTTTTTTATTTCTAGTGTATTTGGATTGATATTATTTGTGTAATAATAAGAATTGGATTGTTTATTATCCATCGATTGTTTCTATATATCTTTGTGGTGCTTCTTGTATAGTGTATTGTTCCATTAGCCGATTACCTTGTTTGGTATATATGTTTCATCAAGTCGCAATCCATTTGTCAATTTTTAAGTTGTCTCAATTGAATTCAATTGATAATACTCCTTAATAATTTTGATAACACTTGAAAAACCTAAGTGATTTGTGATTAGATCAAGATTTAATTATTTCAATTCCCAATCAAATAAAACTCACAATCTAAATCATTAAGTACTTACGAAAATGATTTAGATTGTTATTTTCGAAAAATAATAAATCGACACAAACGATTTTTACGTGGAAAAACCACAATTGAAGCACCTTTAATTGTGATAAAAAATTACGGGCGAAACGCCACTAATTAATCCACTACTGAAGAAAGAAAGATTACAAAGATAACAAACAAATTATCCAAACGCTTCCAATTTGTCTTCAAATCTTTTGTATATCTTTCACTACAACCTTCGTCTCGGAATTGATTAGATTGAAGTTGAATCCACAACTTCTATTGTCGAATCAATAACCACACACAGTATCAAACTCTTTCGACACTCCACGCTTGAATCTCCGGATTCCACCAAAGAAGAACACTCTTGAATGTGAACAATAAACTTCCTTGATGTGTGCTTGTTAAAAACATGAGTTTAATACTCAATCAAAACATTAAGGAAAACTAGCAAAACAAGCCCCAAAACAAAATCCGAGAGTTCCCAAAACAGATCTAGAAGACTTAACCCTAAAATAAGACTTAAACACATATATATAGAAAACAGGGGTCACGTACTCCGCTTGAGCACAGAACATTCCGCTCGTGCGGAGTCATTAAAACACGTGTGCGAATAAACAGGTTTCTGCTCGAGCGTTGGAACCGACGCTCGAGTGCAAAATCACACTTCCCAGTATTTTTGCAGACATGTCCAATTACTGAGATAGTGCACATTCCGCTCGAGCGCAAATGTTTCCGCTTGAGCGGGAATAAGGAAAAATTACAACTCTATAAAACAGAGTTTGTTTGCGGATTTGGCAACAAAGGGACCTACCAACAATTAAAGGCAAAATAATCATGGTAGAAGGACATAATGATGTGGGAAGATGAATGCCAGAGTGAAAAATGATTTGAATCATTTTATCTTAACTTTTATTCAATTTGTTAATGAGTGTTATTAATTGAAACAAAGTGACACACTATAAAAAATTTAAAAACAAAATTAAAATAATTAAAATTACATGAACCAAATTAATCCAAGTTATAAATTACAAAAAAAAAAAAGGGCTGCGGCCTCCATCTTACCCAAAAAAAAAAAAAAAAGTGATGTAATTGGCCCCGTCAACAAATAACAAGACACTATCTCCTACAATTTGTTCACAAAAACTGTCTCCTACATGGCTGAAGAAAGTTCAATTTTCGAAGAATAGCTTGCCATTTATTTCTGCTGAAACATTTCTCAATATGTATGATATGTTGACTAGTATATTTGCTAGCGACAAATGAAATATCAATTTTGCTTTGAATAATACTATACGTAATTTATTTTTTTATTTTATTTTTTTCATTTTTAAACACAAAATAATAAAACTCATATCAATAAATATAACAAGTTTATTTTGCATGTTGCATACCATGTGCAATCGGACTGATACATATATTTATACTAGATCCATATCGGGTACAATTTTTGAATTACCCAGTTTCATAACACGGAACATTAGTAATTTTATTTAGCAGATAGTGAACAAGTCATATAACAACACTCCAAGAAATGGAGACCTTTATTCAAATTTTTGTTTTTTTGTTTTGGACCTTGATAATGGAACTTAAGCTGAGAACGAAGGAGTTCATATTCATAACCACCCCCACAGGCAATGGAGGACTTTACTTGGATTAGATATTTATTATGTATTCCAATCGATTATCAGATATTTCATCAAATTTGAATAAAACTTTGATATGATACAATACACTCTAACCCTTTCATCAAATCTGGCCGGTCATTTGTTTAAAGTAAATTTTCATCAAATTCATCCCAAAATTGGTTGTCCGGGAGAATGTCTTGGAGGACATCCGGACGAATAGTCACCTACAAATTAGATTAAAGGATAAGCGCTCAATTCATTTGATAAAAAAAGTATCGCTTCCTTCATTTGATACTAAACTGATGAAACTGTTGGAGTATCGTTTTTATCAAATTTTTAGATCTGATGAAGGATTGGATATGATTTAAGATTAGCATTATTGGATGCACATACAGCGGCGTCGAAAAGTAGAGCATATACATTCCATTCCATTCACAACCACAACCACAACCACACACCACACCAAATAAATTAGATGATTACTTCTTTATTATAAGACCCATATTATGAAAATGATTCATGTAGATAGAAAGTGGTTTAATTTAATACTTGCGAATCTAACTCACCCAATTTAAACATTGGGTGAATAAATTGAAAAACATTTTATACATTAGAGATTAGATTGACACAATTTAAAAATTGAGAACTAAATTGAAATATTATTATACATTGGGAACCAAATAGACATAATTTAAATATTGAGGACTGAAATAACACAAGACTCATATTTTAGGAATCAAAACTGTAATTAAGCCTTTTTTTATTTTAATTTACATAACACTTTTAATCTCATTTTCATCTGTAATTTAGTAATACTTACTGTATAAATCTACCAAAACTATAGGATTGGGTGTATTATTTCAAATTTCAAACTAGATTAGCGTAATTTAACCTAATTAAATTGTTAGGTCCCAAAATTTGGCTTTTTGACTTTTTAGTTATTTTAGCTTAAGGCTAAAAAGGCTCGTTTGGGATGGATTTTTTGATTTTTTTTTTTACTTTTGTAAGAAAAAATGAAACAATTATAATTTGGATGTGACATTTTATTTTATTGACTTTTTAACTTATTTTTGTGACTATCTTAACCTTTTAGTACAAAAAAAACTTTATACCAAACGAGGATTAAAATATAGTTAGTAATTTTATTATTATTAATATTTTGTGAAAAACTTTATGAAGGATTTGACAGAGTCTCATGCAAAAACAACACAAGTTTATTAAAAGAAGATGGGAATTTAATACTTTAAAACCGACCTAGTAACAGTGATGCTCTTCCTTGTCGGGGCTCCTTTTTAATATTCTATTCGTATAATTTGATCGTTCATCCATTTTTGACTTGCATCAATAAAAAAACACAGCTAATAACAAAGAGAGAGAAAAGAAGAAGAGAGAAACTCGCGAGAAGCCAAGAGAACGATAAGCAATAAGAACCCAAACAACCTATTATCCACGCTTAGCTCTCTAAATTTGTTCGCTGATGTCTTTTTTTTTTTTTTTGGTTGTGAAATAAGAAGGCACAAAACCCAGCATTTATAGGGTGGAAGGTATGGAATCTGAGAGCCTGCAGATGACAAGGGCAGCCATGGTATTGTCATGAGCAAAGTTTCAAAAAGTGATTGTGGTCGTTGTAACGATTGTGACAGCGCGGTTGCAGAGTGTAAAAATCATAGTGTAATGGTTGTGATAACTAGAATCGTAAATTTTTAAAATTTCGTACAATTTGAAAAAAAACTTATTGATACGCATATATATATATATATATATTTGTCAAAATCACATTTATTAGGGTTTAAAATAGATTTGGATTAATTTTGTTAAATTTTAAGTATCATATTTTTAAATCAGTAGAAAATCAGTTTTTTTCATTTTATTTTAATAATTAATGACTTTAAGAATAATTGATTTTAAATGTCTATAAAATTATTTTTGACCAATACCTGAACTAACTAAATAAAAAAAATATTTACAATTATTAAATGAAATGATTATTAAAAAAAAAAATTATGCCATAAATAAAAATTATTTTTGAACTAATGATTTTTTTAAAAGATATTTTTTTAGACAATACTTTATAGCTAACTAAATAAAATTATTTACAATTAAGTATTAAATAAAGTGATTATAAAAATAAAAACTGTTCCATAAGCAAAAATGATTTTTAAGCTATTGATTTTTTATTTTTTTTTGACAACACATTATAATAACAAAATAAAAATATTTACAATTAAATTATTGATTATATGAAATGATTATAAAATAAGGGGATGCACCAATAAATCCCAAATTAATAACTTATGCACTGTTTAGTCCTAAAAGTTTTCTTATAGACTGAAAGGTCCCATTACAATGTTAATAACATCAGATACAATGTTAATAACATCAGAGTCATGTTACAAACATTAGATTTCAAATATCTAATGTTTTTCAAATATCTAATGTTCATCAAATTTCAATAATGTTTGAAAATATATGATGAAAAATATTTAATGTTCATCAGATTTCAATAAATTTTGAATTATAGAATGAAACATCAGATCATTTACATCATTTACATCATGCTGATGTAAAAATGGGACTAAATGGAGCATAAGAAAACTTTTAGGACTAAATGGTTCAACGTTTCAAAAACTAGGATTTATGGGTAAATTTTCCTAAAAATAAATACAATCACTGCTTATATATATTTTTATTTTACATGTAATGTAATGAAATAAAAAATTAAAAAATAAATTATAAAAAAAAAACCATCTAAAATTTTTCTTTGGGTTTAGATCACTTGAGTATTCATTTTTTTTTGTAAATTTTTTTTTTCAAAAAAAAAACTATTAAAATATTATAATAGTATGTAACGAACCGTTATAACCGTTATGATACTGTTGCGGCTGTTACATACGTGAATTGATATCACACTACAAAAGTAGGTGTAACATGTAGTACTTACCACCATAATCATTATGTAACTTCCGTTATGTTTTACTGCTTTTAAAAACTTTGCTCACATGTGTGCCATGGATATTACAAACATATTTTATATATAAAACTTTTATAGCGAATGATGTAACTCATTTGTGGCCGTGTATTGAAAGTTAAAAAGTCTATTATCGTGAATCGTAATTATGGGGTATATTTTGTGAGTAACAATACGTGATTAAGATAACGTCGAAGTGTCAGTCGAGATACCATGTGGCATGGTCCTGATGTCGAGGTGATCTCGGCTAGGCCGAGATTATCTTCGGAGATAGCGGAATCCAGAATAAACAGATAAGGGACAAGAGTCCTAGAATAGGAGAGGATCTCAGTCTGGATAAAGATAGAGCTCTTAGGGAGTCTATCCCTATTTAGTTGAGAGTCTAGGATAGGCATTGAGCTTGAGTCCATTGAAGTGAGGCTTCTACAAGGATTAGGTCAGTGTTGGCTATAAAAGTAGTGTACCTCCGTGGGTCTCAGGTATGTGTGATATACAGTGAGCAGTAAGTTCTTTCTTGTGAGTTAAGCACAATTTGCTATCTTTGAAAGATATATGATTATTGACTTGAGTGTCGAAGTGCCACCAGGTGGATGAACCACCGTCGAATTCTTATTTTTCTGTGATAGGTTGTTCGAGCTTAATCCATTCTGTCAGTACTCTCCAGCTAATTTCCTTGTTTGGTTGTATGGTCAGAAATCAACACCCACAATTTGGAGTTGTTTGTGGGAACGTAAGGAGAATAGATAGCCAACAACGAGCATTGAGAAAAGATTGGGGATGACATCCCTAGTGGGAGTGGTAAACGTGCCAATCTAAACATGGAAGAAGAAAACCGTAATGAAGGAACACGGGATCAGAATCTCGGAGAGAAAGACGTCGGCCAAGAGGGAGACGCACCGAAGAAAGTAGGCCGAGACGAGTATTATGACGAAAGCGACCTTCAGGTATGGAAAGATAGATGCCTGAGGAGGGACGACGAGATGAACGGAATAACAAATACGTTGGTAGACCTGCAATCGGTTGTCAACTTCATGATGCAGAACAACGTTATGCAACTACCATTTCCATTGAAGGACACGCCGATTCCAGCAGCTAAGAACGACGCCCAGAAAGGGGGGCAGAAAGCAATCCCAATAGTTCCTCATCATGACAAGGTGAAGGAAAGCTTACATCGGCCTTCATGGGATGCTGGGTGAGCAGAGTCAATGAGAGGAGAGTCTTAGAGGACACCTTGTACCAACGAAACTTATGTCAAGGAACATCGGCATCTTCAAGGAAGGAACTTTGTTTTGACACGGTGAATGAAGAGAAGTCCAAGAGGACACATAACGACACTAGGAGTAGTGCACCAAAAAGGCTGAAATCCGTCGACAACTGAGCTCCTGGTCAGACTAAGGAGGATTTGAGGGACTACCTCCAGTGGAAGGGGCAGAATGCCGAGGTCACACCACCCGTCAAGCCAAAAACGCCATTCTCAGTAGAATTGGATAGGTTTGAAGCCCCAAAAAGGTTCCATATGCTGAGATTCCAAATTTATGACAGTAAATTCGATTCAAACTTTCACGCCAGCTTATATCTGAATTCAATGGCCTTGTATACTGGGAACGAACAGTTGTTGTGCAAGGTGTTTCCCTCATCCTTTGGGGAAATTGCATTGGATTGGTTTCACAAGTTGCCGAAAGGAACTATGAAGAGTTGGGAAGGCCTGGTCGAGATGTTTGTGGCCAGGTTTGTCAGGAACAAGTTGCAACTATTAAGGGTAGACTCCCTGATGGCTTTGAAAATAGGTGAGGGTGAGAGCCTCAGGGCTTATGCCAAAAGGTATTATGAGGTGTTCAAGCGAATACTAGGATGCAATCAAAAGTTGGCGGTCGTATCTTTTAAGAACGGCCTGGAGGATGATTGCATGCTTCGGAAGTTGCTAGCAAAGACTCTGCCAAAGAGTATGGAGGAGCTAATGGCAAGAATCGAGAAATATTCTAGAGCAAAAGAGGATACGCTAGGAACGAAGGTATCGAAGCATGAGAAAATAAATAGCTCGTCGAAGCAAGGCCGAGGTAATACTAGCTTTAATAGGCAAGAAACAGGGCTGAGGGCTGCATAGGCTGTCACCACTGTGTTCTAGATCCCGGTTTATAAAGTTCTAGAAAGGATCAGGAACCAACCATATTATAGAACGTTGGAGAAGATTCCTGGCGAATTTATGGAGAGAAGTCTTGGGAAGAACTATGCTTACCACAATGAGGAGGGGCACTTGACTCAAGAGTGCAGAGCCTTAAAGACGCATTTGGAAGATCTGGTCAGATGGCGTCACTTGAGAGACCTGGTAGACGAGGCCAAAACGAGGGAAGAGCAGGCGAGACTGCCCAAGCACCACCTCCACCACCACCACACCAGCAAGCCAATGGACCTCGGGTGATCAATGTGATTCACTCGAGGGTCAATGAGAACGAGGTACGTGAGGAGACTCAAAGGGTGAAGCACTTATAGCATGTTGTAGACACCCCATTTTTGACCGTCCTCAAGACTTGGACGTCACCGCTTGAACACTCGGTGATCATCCACGTTTGTGTTTGTCTTGAGTTCCTGGAGGTCTCGGCCACGCGCCTTGCCTCAAGATCTCTCGACTCGACTGTTTTGTGTCTGGTTTTGCACCAAACACCTGTGTTTTGCCTTTGAGGGGCAGGGAATGGCTTGTTGGCCATCCCCACACATCACCGGCCATGGCTTGAGGCCACCGGCCACTGGTTTGTTGCCACCGGCCAAATGTTTGGCTGACCGGCACTATTTGTGGCCGGCCGACCATCTATTTTGGTCAAATTTTATTTTTGGCTGGCCGACCACTGTTCATCTGCTTTTGCAGATATTTTTATGCCAGCTGTGTTAGTTGGCATACACTTTGCTCCCCTCCATACACGTGTATGGAGGGATTTCCCTTTTGACTAGCTTACTTGAGAAGCTTTGCAAGAGAGAGCTCTATAAGAGGGAGCCTCTTCTCCCTCCATTAGGGTTACAAAAATTTATAGAGGGAGCTCTGAGTTAGGGTTAGGTCACAAGTGTATCTATTTATCTCTATCTCCCTCTCTCTTTTGCCTTAAGGTGTTTTGTGCTTAGTTTTGCACACAAACACCTAGAGTTACACTTTCCTTGAGCAACTGAGGTACTAAGGAGCTATTTTTAGTGGTTTTGAGCTAAGGAAAGCAGCTGGAACTCCATCCTTGAAGGAGTCTACAAGGGTAACAATCTTACCTCTTTTTTCCCATTTTTGAATAGTCTTTTAGCCTATCTTGCAACTGTTTTTGAGTTTTGTGTATAACATATAAAAGTCTTGTTTTTGCCTGCTCTAAATAGTTGTTTAAGAGTGTTTTGTTATTTGGAGGTGTTTGACCCCTCTTAGGCCTTGTTTGGCCCTATTTTTGTGCTATTTTGGTGAGCTCCGGGACCACCTTGTTTGGGCCTCCTCACCACTAAGATCTTGAGGGATTTCAGTGGTGAGGATGGTGCCTTGAGGTCCTAAGAAGGAGAGGGCCACCCCCTCTCCTTGTTGTCCTTGAAAAGGGCCATTTTTGCCTCATGTGTGAGCATCTTGTTTAAGTGTATGATGGCCATGCCTTAGTTGTTTTTTGTGCTTATTATGTCATAATATAGCTCTGTTTTTACTTGGTTTAGACACACCTTGCATGCCTAGCATACATGTCTTGTAATGCCATCATTTGCCTTAACATGTACTTAGCATGTAGATGACCATGCTTGCTTGTTTTGGCCAAGCTTTGTGAAGTTTATAGGCTTGTTTTGCCATGCTTAAGGTCTGATGTAGGTTGTTTTAGCCATGCTTGCCATGCTTTGTTTAGCCTCTTTGCATTCTTGGCTTGTAAGCCTCAAGTGTATGAACCATGAGCATGCATTACTTGCATCATTTCAGTGGTTTGGAACCATTTAACGTGTCATTTTAGTCCTCATGACATGCTTGCATTTGATGCCCCTTTAATGTGTTAAAAGGTTGTTGTCTTATGCTCCTGGTTTAGGCCCTTGTGCATCCTTGCATGTTTAGACCATTTAGATGCCATCTAGATGTGTTTTTGGCTTTGTTTTAACATGCTAAAACTCTGATTTTGGTTGCTTAATTCATGCCATGTTTGATTTTTGCTAAGTGTAGTTCAATACATCTTTGGCTTGCCTTGAGTTTTGGCTATGCTTGCATGCTTTGCTTGTGTTGATTGGTCGGTTTGGCACCTCTTTTCCATGCAATTTCAGAGCTTATAATGCATGCTATTTGCCCATGTTTGTCTCCTTTTAAGTGAGCTTAAAGGTTGCTCTTTGATGCTTAAGTGTTGGCCCATTTGCATGCATGCTTGTATGTGCATTTGGCCCCATCCCTATAACTTTTGGCCACTGTTTTAGGTCTATTTGAGGGCTGCCTAAATTAGTTTAAGACCATTCTAGCATATAGTTGCATGCTAGTCTTGCATGTTGTTGCATACTTAACCTTCATGCCTAGGTTGCATTGCATGAGCATGCATGCCTTGCCTCTTGACTATCCATGATTGAGGTTGGGCCTCATTTGTTTGTTTTGTGCATTGCATTTCATTTGTTATCAAAATGCAAACTTGGTTTCTTGGGCCATCATGCATGGAAATGCGCGATTTTTGGTCTGAGAACCAAGAACCATGTCCCTTTGAGTCATAAACATGATAAGGGATGTGTTGGTGCATACATTTGCTTGAAATGCATTGCCATGCCTTGTTTTGCCCTCTGCTGCTGTCAAAACAGGTTTTGCAGGAAGTTTTGGCCGGTCGACTAAATGGAATGCCGATCGACCAAACATCTTTGGCCGAGAGCTCAACCAATGGTCGATGGCCATCCGGGCATGGTCGGTGGTGCTCCCCAGTGTCCATGGAGTGTGCTTTGGGACTTGTACAAGTTTCAGAGGAGGAAAACAGTGAAAATAGAGGCAACTGGTGCATGGCAGTGGACTTCCGAGCAGAGCCGAGCACGCATTGCATTAGGCCCTCTTCCCGAGGCTGTTTACTGTGTTATTAGATTAGTTAATTTGCTTAACTAGTTTAACTGGTCTGTAATATTTAATTAGCTTGTAGGTTAGTTAAATTTGTATTATTCTTTCGGTCCCTCCGAATGAGGGCGTATTTGTAATAAGTGTGGGTGCGTGTGTGCATGTCTTCCAACCCCCACTTCTTTCTCCCTTTTACTTACCTGCTTTGATGGTTAGTATTAGGACATGTTTAAATTAGCATACCTTAGTATTAGGACATGTTAGTATTAGGACATGCGTGCATACATTCATTCGTTTTGCATGCACCGGGCTCGGCGCATCATGCTAACAGCATAGTATTCCAAATCTAACTTGAATACGTGCTACTTGTTGCATCCCACATGCCATCCTAGGATTAGCTGAGCCTATTCTAGTGACATTCTGTATACGTTGCATTAGCCACTTAACATGGACTTGGATCATGCATGATTGCTAACATGTTCATTGTTTTGGCTTGGAGTACACTGTAAGTGTTTTATGTTTTAGCATCTCGCATGAGTGTGAATGTTAACATGATAGCATGATTACTATGAGGCTAGCTGCTTATGTGATATAAACTGCCTGAATGCCTGTGGGTGAAGGCTGGATTGTTTGAGTTGGAACAACTCATTGAAATCCGTGTTTTAGCCTACTTGCGAGTAGCAAATCTCAAATCCTTTTCCAAACAAACGGATATGCAATGCTTCGTTCAAAATTAGGCGATCTAGTCTATACTTTTGTATTGTGTGCATCACATAGTAAGATTAGCTAATTAATCGGAATAAGAACGCAATGTGTTTTCAAAAACAAGATATCATGGTTAGTAGAGGCCGATCTTCGGATCGGGCGAGAGGGGGTGCTCATAGCTGACCTTCCCCAATCGTACCCAAGTTCCCGAGCCGAGGCAACTTTGGTGATGATGGACACGTGGCCTTAGGCAAACGAGTCAGGGTTTCCTAAATTCCCCCATTAAAAAATTTAGGTGGCAACTCTATATCTGGCAAAGCAGTCCATGTTTGGCACTTTTTTACAAAAATCTATTTTTTCTCAAAACGATTTGCCGGATTTGGACTCTTTGGTTCAGATTAAGAACCGTGACAATTCGAGTCCGAACTGTGGGGTGAGGCCCTCACGCGGGGCGCATCCACAAATGTGTATCAGGTCCAGCAAAAAAAGCCTAGAACTGACGAGTGCCAGGGACCAATGGTGTCCTTTACTGAGGCAAACCTAGACATAGTGCAGCATCCATGCAACGATGCTCTAGTAGTGACCCTCAAGATTAGAGAATGCTAGGTAAGGCGCATTTTGATCGACCAAGGCAACTGTTGTGACATCATATATGTCATATGTTATAAGGAGCTTGGCCTTCACCGAGATGATTTGGAGCAGTCCGACAGCCCAATGGTCGAGTGCAATGGAATGCCGACATAGCCTCTAGGAGCAATAAATTTAGAGGTGCAGGCAGGCACCAAGAAGGTAAGAACAGAGTTCATAGTACTTGACACTCCCTTCCCTTATAATTTTATCTTGGGAAGGCCATGGTTGCATGCAATGAGGGCTGTTCCCTCAACATTGCACTAGCTGTTGCGGTTCCCAACGGAGCATGGAATTGAGGAGGTCAGAGAGAATCAGGTGTAAGTAAAAAATTGCTCCATGGCAGCAATGAAATCCACCTGCAATGTGCGAGAGACAGAAATAATAGAAATTGAAGATGAGGACATGGAGGTCCTGGAGGACGTCGGCAAAGAACCGGCCAACAAGAATGAGGAAGCCTTGAAGAAGATTCTGGTAAAAGAAGATGAAGAAGGGTGCTTCTTCCTTCTCGGCTCAGGCTTAGTTGAGAAGAAGGAGAGAGAGTTGGAGACTTTCGTGTGAGCAAACATAGAAGTGTTTGCTTGGACGCCATATGAAATGCCTGGCATTGACCCCGAGGTCTCCTGCTATAGGCTCAATGGAGATAGGTTAGCTAAACCTGTCATTCAGCTGGCAAGGAGGCCGACGTTGATTCATGTGGAGGCAGTAGAGGAGGAAGTGGACAAAATGTTGGAAGTCAAGGCTATTTGGGAGATGAATTACCTAACTTGGTTGTCCAACGCAGTAGTTGTGAAAAAAAAGAATGGGAAGTGGAAGGTCTGTGTAGACTTCACCAGCCTGAATAAGGCTTGTCCCAAAGACAGTTTCCCACTGCCTAAGATTGATCAGTTAGTAGATGCCATTTCAGGGCATGGAATGATGAGCTTCCTGGATGCTTATAGAGGGTACCACCAGATAGTGATGTACCCCCATGACGAGGAGAAGACTGCATTTATCACCCCGAAAGGCTGTACTGTTACAGAGTGATGTCTTTCGGGTTGAAAAATGCAAGAACAACTTACCAGAGGTTGGTAACCAAGATGTTCAGACATTTGATCGGCAAAACAGTAGAAGTATATATTGATGACATGGTCGTAAAAACCAAAGAACCTGAGAATCACCTAGCTGACTTGAAGGCAGTTTTTGATATCCTGAGAACATATCAGCTCCGACTCAATGCGTCGAAATGCGCATTTGGAGTCAGGTCTGGTAATTTCCTGGGATACTTGGTTACTAGAAGGGGCATTGAGGCAAGCCCAGATCAAATCAAGGCCTTCCTTGACTTGAAAAGCTCGACATTGGCAAGACAAGTACAAATGTTGACCGGAAGGGCTGCAGACCTAAACGGATTTATAAGCAGATGTTCAGATAAGTACATGCCATTTTTTAGTTTATTAAAGAAGGCCACAGATTTTTTGTAGACGGAAGAGTGCGAAGTCACCTTGGCCGACTTGAAAAAGTACCTGACAACAGCTTCAGTTCTGCCAAATCCAATGCCTGGAGAAGAATTGCTACTATACTTAGCAATTTCAGAGCACGCAGTAAGTGTCATGATAATTAGAGAAGAGAAGGGAGAACAAATGGCAGTATACTATGTGAGTAAAACCTTAGCAAGTGTAGAGACCAGGTACTTACCCTTGGAAAAATTGACACTAGCCCTGGTGATGGCTTCAAAAAAACTGAATCACTACTTCCAAGCCCACAAGATTGTGGCACTGACTGAGCATCCTTTACAGTGCCTGTTGCAGCAAGGAGATCTAACAGGCAGGGTAGCCAAATGGGCAGTAGTGTTGGGCCAATATGACTTGGAGTTTAGGCCCAGAATAGCAATTAAAGGCCAAGTTCTGGCTAACTTCGTGGCCGAGTTCACCCCTGGTGCCATCTCGCGTAGGACACCGGTGAGCCGGGCTTGGGATGCCCAGGGGAGTAGGAAGAAACCAACTGGGGCCCAAGAACCCCACTCAAGAAAAACAAGAGAAAGAAGAGAAACCAAAGCCCTGCGACATCTACATCGGTAACTTCTTTTTCTTGTTTGTTGATGGAAGTTCAAACTATCAAGGAGCGGGGGCAGGAGTAGTGTTAGTATCGCTAGATGGGCGAATGTTAGAGTAATCTATTTGTTTGGGGTTCAAGGCCTCAAACAATGAAGCAGAGTATGAGGCACTGATCGAGAGGTTAAAGTTAGCAGCAGCAATGGAAGCCGATGAGGTAGTTATCTTCTGTGACTCCTAACTTATTGTGAATCAAGCAATAGACGAGTATGCAACTCGAGATGAAAGAATGATAGCTTATGTCAAAGAATTTATTAGACTGCTAACATTGTTTCAGGATTGCCGACTACAGCAGTTTAGCCGAGATGATAATAGTCACGTCGATACCTTGGCTAACCTGGCTAGTGCAATGAAATCAGGGGAGGCAAGTGTGGACACCCTATTTTTGACCACTCGCAAGGCTCAAGCGCTTTACTCGGTACACTCGATGATGAAGGTGATATTATGCGTGGTTCGAGGTCTCAACGAAGAAGCCTTATTTAAGCTTTGAAATAACCCCAAACCTTCCATATTCCCACTGATCATACCCAAGAAATTCATTTGTACACCTTGTGTTGAGGCTGAAACAAAAAACAGGGGAATTCATTGAGGCCCAACCATGCCTCATTGAGGGCCGGCTGTGGCTATTGAGGGTCGGCCGGGCTTCAGTAGCGAGAAATACTGTTCTGGGCGGGAGGCCGCCAGCTGCCCATTTTTGAAGATATTTGTGATGTTTCTTGCTTAATTTTTATAAATACGACCATATACCTTTGTTTTGGGGGTTGAGCAATTGAGAGAAAGCCTATACACATAGAGAGATCTCCTTCTTCCTCCTTGTTCCATTGCAAGCTATCTTTGAGTTAACCTACCTTCCTTGTATTATCTATATACACCATACACAACCTTGACTTGTCATCTTAGAGCCTTGGTTGACCCTTGAGAAGTATAATTTAAGTTTGAGAGTGTGTCAAGAGTGAGTTTGATCATCAACCAAAGCTTACTCATTTTTGAGAGGTATAAGCTTGTAACTTTTGTTCTTGCTTTTGTTTACTTCATTTCTATCTATTTCTTGTATTCTTGGGTTGTTTTGCATCCATTTTAAGTGTTGGAACTTGGGTTTCGATAAACTACCAAAGGTGGTAAGGTTAACACCCTTGCTTACATCTATCTTCATAGCTTAACCCTTGGTTCCTTTACACTCTTTTCCTTTGATTTCTGAACTGATTTTCAAAGTTGAACTAAGGCCAAAAAATATGGTTTGAACTCTTGAAATTGGAGGGGTTGGCTACCCCTCCTTGTTTTTGCTTACATAGCTTTAGTGTCTTCACTTTTTTGTTTACGCTTTTTGAGTTCTTTTCTTGCATTTTCAGCCACTGTTTTGGCTCATTAGAAACTATTTTAGGGATGTCCTAATCTATTTAATTGATTTAGGTTTTAATTAGTTCCTTTGTTGTAGCATTGGTCTTTGTACATAGCTTGTATTATGTTGTTCTTAGCTTTTCTTTGTCTAACTTTCATATTAATAACCTCATTTTAAGAATCAACTTGCCGTTCATTTCTTTCGTTTGAGAGTTGTTTCAATCGGTTGACGGTTATTCAACACATAAACTAGAGATTCATGCTTAATGGCTTAATCTCTACGGAGATTCATTGTCAACGGCATAATCTCTCTTTCATGTTGAGAATTACTTCCCGTTTGACACTTCTCTCCTTTTAGAGGACTTAATCATCACTTCGGACAAACGGACTAAAGAATGGAAATGACTAAGAGAATTGGCTTAAAAGCAACTAACACATATGAAGAAAATGTGTCATCTTGCTTGGGTTTGGTTGGACGTTATGCCAAGTTTATCGAGTCAAGAGTGGTCATACGCTAATTCATGGCGTTTTGATGATCCTTGAAGCATCTCTACTTCCTTTTTTTTTTTTGAGTTCATTCCATGATAAAGAGGGAGGAGTGGTCATATTCATTGTATTCATTGATTTTTGTCCAAAATTGTATCGGAAATCATCAAGCAATCAACTTGCTCATTGATGGTTTTGGAAACGATTCTAACTTTCTTTCGAGGCTTTCCCATGACAGAGAAGGAAGGAAGAGAGAAACAAAGCTTGAGCAACTCTGTTTGCACTGTTTTCACTTCAAAACACAAAATAGAGTTTTACACAAAATTGAGGCACGACCGACTTTCTTTAGGCCCGATCGGGCTTCATTGAGGGCCGACCGATCCTCAATGTTTGGTTAGTAGTGTATTTTTAAAGAAAATAGAGGGCAGTGGCTGAGGTGAAACAGAGCAACCCTGGGGCAGACAGAGCTGTTCTTGAACATTGTGCATGTGCATGCACGCAATCCTTGCGCATCCTTACTTACATTATGATCGTTGTTGTAATTAATTTAATATTGTTTATTGTAATTAGTCTCGTTAATTATTAAGTTTTGTAATTATTATTGTCCTTTTGTAATTATTGTAGCTAATTAGTTTAAATGGCAAGTTTATTTATCGTGGTTATCCTTGTTGTAATAGCATAGTTAGCTAGTTAATTAGCCTCGCTTATTTATTCATTCGACTTTGTAATATTTAGTCTAATTCGGACTTTTGGGACTTTGATTTGCACCATCTTGCATGAGGGCAATGTTGTAATAAGTTATATGTCTTCCAAACCCTACGTCTTTCTCCCTTTTACTTACTTGTGCAGCTCGGCTTTTCGCGCTCCCTTTTGGAAGAATGAATAGCCCTTACAGTTCGGACTCCACTTGTGGTTTTGAATTTGATTTCACAAGTGCCATGTGAAATACTGAAAACACAAAAAGAGTCCAAATCCGGCAATTCTTTTTGGAAAATCGATGTTTGAATCAAATGCCAAAAATGGACTGCTTTGCCAGATTTACAGAGTCACCACCTGAATATTTTGTTTTGGGAAATTTAGGAAACCCATGACTCATGCCGAAGGCCACTTATCCGTCATCACCAAGATTGTCTTGGTTCAAGAACTTAGGTACGAGAGGGGAAGGTCATGAATGCATTTGAGCACCCATGCTCGCCCGATCAAAGATCGGCCTTTACTAATCATGATGCAATTCTTATTCACATTATATGCTCTTGTTCCGATTATTAGGCTAACTTTACTATGTGATGCATACAAGTATAGACTAATTTTGCAAATATTGGAATACTTGATTCATGTTTGTTTTGAAAAACAAAAGTGCTTTGAATATGTACCACTTGAAAAAGTGATCGCATATGAACATTATTCAAATTATTCCAATTTAAGCAAATAGCCTTCATCCACAGGCATTCAAGCAGTTTATCAATTAAGCATTTAGCCTCATGGCAAGCATGTTAGACATAGCAACAATCACACTTATGCAATGTGCTAAAACATAAAAACTTACCTCGTACTCCAAGCCAAAAGAGAAACTAGTTAGAAAAATGCATGATCCTAACTATGCAATATGGCTAATGTAACACATACGATATGCAATTAAATAGGCTCGGCTACTAATATGGCATATGAATCAATTTGATAGTATGCAGTTTAACATGTATTCAAAGAAGTATGTAAACAAGCAATTTAAAATGATGAACTGAGCCCCGGTGCATGTAAGACAAGTGGATGCAAACATGAATAATGCTAAATAAAACATGATGTCCCTAATCTAACCATCATAAGCGATTAAATAAAAGGGAGAAATACGTGGGATTGGAAGACATATACATTATTACAAAATTACGCCTTCACACAGGAGGGTTCGAATGTCTGAGTGTCCAAATTAACTATTTATTACAAATCCAAATGAATAAACAATTAAAAGGGCTGTCTAATTTATTATAACAACAATACATATGCAATGTGTGACAACCCTCACCACTGATTAGTGCTAATCTATGATTAAGCATGTTAACTGACTGATTGACTGAAATTCTGAACTGATTGATTTAGTGTATTAGTTTAAATGCATTTCTATCTGTTGACCGTTAAATGATCTATTCATGTTTTATGTTTTAAACTGCAAATTGAAGGCCTTATCGGCAGCTGAATCTGAAATTGATTAATGCTTTGTGTTAATTAGAATTAATGTGATTTTATGGTATATTTAATTGAAAATTGATTTGGTATGACTAAATTAGGTTAAATAATGATAAATTACAATAGTTGGACTTATTTACCTTAGTGCCATGATAGTGGGCCACTTATCAATTCATGTTTGAAGCCTATTACATGTTTGATGCATCAATTGTTCTCTATTTTCTGAGCCTAAACCAACTAGAGAGAGAGAGTTAGGAGAAAACTTGAGTTCATCAAAAATTGCTTGGAGACTTAAGAGAAATTGAAGGAGTCTTGCATAATTGAGCTTCTACACTTGAAATTCAAGGTCTAAGGTAGGAGAACCATCTTCTTGAGCTTGCATTTGAGTTATATCTTGCATGATTCATGGAAGTTTAGTGAGTTGAGTCTAGAATTGGCTTAATGAGTTGAATTAAGGCTTAAATCGCGCATGCATGTACATATCTTGAAGTTTAGAGTTGTTTTCATGGAAATTATTGCATGCATGTCCATATTATTGTTATAATCCATGAATTCACCATGTTTTGGAAGGATTGGCTCATTTGATCTTGTGTTTGAAGCTTTAAGTTCATATAAGCTCATGCATGTTACATTTGAGTCTTGGTCTTGAAGTTTATTGAAATTGTGTTCAAATGGAACTACATTTGGGCTTTGATTTCTCAAATTGATCTTTGAAACATGTCATATTATGAGTTTACAAGTGTTTTCCAAAAAATTAGCCCAAAAGGGTCGAATTTGGTACATTTAAAGTTGATTTTGAGCTTGAAGGTTCACTCTGGAATTTCCAGAATTTGGACTCACGCTCGAGCGGGGAACTCCACGCTCGAGCGTACAACCTGTGTTCATGCAGTCCACTCGAGCGGGTAAAGTGACGCTCGAGCGGGAAATGCATGTACCCAGTACTTTGCATGTGTTTACAGTCCGCTCGAGCGGGGGAATGCACGCTCGAGCGAGGACTTGTGTCTCACGCTCGAGCGGGTATCGAGTGCCCATCGAGCGTGAATTTCGTGCATCCAGTACTTTTACAGTCCGCTCGAGCGGAGGAATACATGCTCGAGCGAATCCCTTTTGTCTGCATGTCCGCTCGAGCGGAGAAAGCCACGCTCGAGCGGGACCCTTGTTTCAGCAAAATTTGAAAAGTGTTTTAAAATGCATTTTTGCATCCTCATTCCATCCTAGGCATTCCTAGGCCTAGTTTAAGGCATCTTAATGAGGATAATGCTATAGAACCACACCGAGTCAAGATAGGGACTAAGTTATTGTTTCCCAAACGTGCAACTTAGTGTGTGTTCATCCTGTAACTGTGTAGGGTTGGCATCCGAGGAAGCTCACTAGCCTATCTGTAGCCCAGAACTATGTGAGTAACAATGTTGTAAAGATATATTCAATCATGAATATTTCCTGAATGATCAACTGTACTGCCTTCTGAACTGATATTTCTTACTGAATGAATGCTTGTCCTATTTGCGAACTGTATTTGTGGCATCCATAGCAATTTACTGTTACTGTACTGTTACTGCTACTGTTACAGAGATCTCTGTCGGTTCCCATGCTGAAACCACTACTGTTTACTGATATGATGGCCATCAACTGACTGTTTGGTCTGTTAAGACCTACTGTACTGTTTGCTATCGGATGTACCACATATGACTGCTATGACTGAATGACTGATACACTGTTATAACTGATTGTTTTAAATACTGAAAGGATAATTCATTCTTAACCTCTTTACGCAAATGTTATTCATTGGGCTTTAGCTCACTGTTTATATATATATGTAGGTGTCCAGGCACCGGAACGAAGCTAGGAGCGTTGGATAGAACTCCCTTTTTGTTAAGCCAACCACAGTGCCTCACAGCGAGGTTCCAAGTCCTTCAAGCTAGGGCTTTTTGGGGTGTTTTAGTTCACCCTTATGTATCTGTTTTGTAAGACTATTTAGATTTGTACTGTACTGTTCTAATAGGGATTAGGTCGCTGTCCTGGATGATTGTATACGTATGTACATATTGTTTTGCTTCTGACTGTGGATATGTTTAAAAAGTCTTTTTGCATACAGACTGTCACAGCTCATTGGACATCTTTTATTACTGTTTTGGCTTCCGCCAGCCCCTGTACTCTGTATTACTGTTATTACTGTTAAGCAGGCCTTCGGTAATCACAGATTACTGGCCGGTTACGGTACTAAACCCATAGAGGCGGGTTTGGGCTGTGACACAATGCTTGCGTGATGTTTCTCGGAAGCCACTCTGTCTGCCTTGCCTTGTTGGGAACTGTTCTATTTCACCCTCAGTCACTATTGCAATCACTACTGCTAACCAAAAGTGTACGGTTTGCTATATATTGGGGTCTGACTGACTCGCAATCTACTTGAGTTGAAATAAATCCGACCATGCCTTATTTCTTTGTAGAAGACTGTTTATTCGTGCCTGAGGCGAAAATAGTGCAGACAGAGTGTTCCAAATTCTGTTTGTCCCTCTCACACTTCTCTATCATTGGAAAGCCTCGAGAGAAGGGTGAAATTGTTTCCAAAATCATTAATGAGCAAGTTGATTGCTTAATGATTTCGGGTACAATTTGGACAAAAATTAATAAATGAATGGAACCACCCCTCCCTCCTATCATAGATTGAAGTCAAAGAGGGAGGTAGAGATGCTTCAAAGTTAATCTAAAACATCATCATGAATTGATGTTTACACAAGCCTTGACACAATAGACTCGGCATAACGTCCAGCCGAATCCAAGCAATATACTTTATTTTCTTTATGTGGGTTGATTCATTTTAGCAATTTTTGTTAGTCCTTTCCATTCTCTAATTCATTAAGTCCAAGGTGACGATTATGTCCACTAAATGAGAAGTGCTCCAAATAGGAAGTAATTCTTAATATGAAAGAGAGATTATACTGTTAGCGATGAACCTGTATAGAGATTAAGCCATTAAGCATAGATCTCTAGCTCATATTTTGAATAACCATTAACCATTTGAAATCACTCTCAATTTAAAGAAATGGATGATAGGTGACGCTTCAAGATTCATCTAAAACATCATGAATTGGTGTTTAGACAAGCATTAACACAATAGACTCGGCATAACGTTCGGCCAAGCCCAAGCAATATGACTCATTTTCTTATGTATGTTGATTGTTTTTAAATCAATTTCTTTGTCATTTCCATTTTTTTAGTCCATTTGTCCGAAGTGATTATTAAGTCCTCTAAAAGGAGAAAAGTGTCAAACGGGAAGTTGTTCTTGGCATGAGAGAGAGATGTAATGCCCTGGTAATGAACCTCCGAAGAGATTAAATCATTTAGCACGGAAGGTCTCTTTCTCATGCTAAAAACAACATATATGGGACTTCAATTCACCATTTTCAATTAGATTACAAAAATATACAATATAACAATAAATCAAAGCAAAAGAGCAAAATAAGTAAGAAATGCAAGAAAATGAAAGGTATGTGAAATTCACCTTCCAAAGAAAGGATGAACTCCTTAGTTTACAAACTCCCTCTTGATCACCCTAAAGTGTAGGAAGTGTGTTCTCAAATCCTCAGTAGCTATGGAAGCTTGGAAGTATTTTAGCTCAAGATTGAAATGTAGACAAAATTACTCTTCTTTCTCTCTAACTCTCTTGAATCATCTTAATCAAAAAAACCTCTCTTGTAATAAAAAACCTCTCTTGTAATTAAAAACCTCTCCTGTAATCACAACCTCCCCCTCTTTATATAGCCAAAAACATAGAATATAATCATATATAACATATATATGCATATAATATAATATTTATATATATATGTTTGATGTTGGTAGCCGAGCTGACTGACATCAATTAGTTTATTATATAATATATATAATATATAAATAATATAATTTATACCAATTTATATAGAAACACCAAAAATATGAACAAACACATAAAATTATGTAAAATTACAAAATACTAAACTAATGAAATATTTAGTTTTAAAACAATTTGGCCATAATGGTAAAGGTTGGAATTAAAGTTCAAATTCCATCTCTCTTACTGAGGATTCTGTGAGAAACACATTCTAATTGTCATTATCAGGTAATCAAAAGAAAGTGCCCAAGTCTTAGAGCTGGTCAAAATAGGGTGTCTACAGTTGCCCCTCTTTGACAGAACTCGGAGTCATAAAATAACGTGAGTGAATGTCAAAGCCTAAAGACGACCCATTTTGACAAGGCCGTAAGACTTGGGCAAACAAACAAAATGCAGATGTAGTTGGTTGAACTCGAGGGTTGCCTACGTATCCTTTTACAAGGAATCAAACCTGCGTAGTTTAGGGACAGAATGTAAGTGATATGCACTTGAAAGTTGGACTCACACGCTTCGCCAAGCCGACTATTTGAAAACTTATGATCATGTAATGAAGATGCAAAGTAATAACAGATGCAATATATGAATGAGCAGCTTCAAGCTTAAAATCAATAAATCTAAAACATATTCTAACCATGCCAAAACGCTAGATGGGGAAAGAAAACATCGCTCAGGATTGCGTTCCACGCATCCTGAGAAATCAAGAAATGAAAACCACTCGGGGTTGCTGACGCGTAGCGAGATAAGGCCAAAACACGCCCAGGCACGCGATTCACGCGTCCTGAGATATTCTAATCACACTGAAATCGTGAGAAGAAGAGAAAAACTGCTCGGGCTTACGCTTCACGTGTCTCGAGATGAAATACCCCCAGGCTCACGATTCACGAGTCCTAAGATACAAGAGAAACCGCTCAGGCTCGCGCTTTACGTATCCCGAGATAAAACATGTCCAGGCTCGCAGTTCACGCGTCCTGAGATAAAAACAAACCGCTCGGGCTCATGCTTCATGTGTGCCGAGATAAAATACATCCAGGCTCGCGGTTCACGCATCCTGAGATAAAGACAAACCGCCCGGGCCGCGCTTTATGCGTCCCGAGATAAAACACGCCTAGGCACCTGATTTACGCATCTTGAGATAAAGACAAACCGCTCGGGTTTGCATTTCACACGTCACGAGATAAAACACGCCCAGGCTCGCGGTTCACGCGTCCTGAGATAAAGACAAACCGCTTGGGCTCGCGCTTCACGCGTCTCGAGATAAAACACACCCAGGCTCACTGTTCACGCGTCTTAAGATAAAGACAAATCGCTCGGGCTCGCGCTTCACGCGTCCCGAGATAAAACATGCCCAGGCTCACGGTTCACGCGTCTTGAAATAAAGACAAACCGCTAGGCTCGCGTTCCACGCGTCTCGAGATAAAACACGTCCAGGCTCGCAGTTCACAGATCTTGAGATAAAGACAAACCGCTCGAGCTTACGCTTTACGCGTCCCAAGATAAAACATGCCTAGGCTCACGGTTCACGCGTCTGGAGATAAAGACAAATTGCTCAGGCTCGCGCTTCACGTGTCCCGAGATAAAACACACCCAGGCTCACGGTTCACGCGTTTCAAGATAAAGACAAACCGCTCGGGCTCGCACTTCACGTGTCCCGAGATAAAACATGCCCAAGCTCACGGTTCACGAGTTCTAAGATAAAGACAAACTGCTCGGGCTCGCGCTTCACGCGTCACGGGATAAAAAATGCCTAGGCTCGCGGTTCACGCGTCCTGAGATAAAGACAAACCGCTCGGGCTCGCACTTCACGCATCCCGAGATAAAACACTCCTAGTCTTACGGTTTACGCGTCCTGAGATAAAGACAAACCACTCGGGCTCACACGTCGCACGTCACGAGATAAAACACGCCCAGGCTCGCGGTTCATGTGTCCTAAGATAAAGACAAACCACTCAGGCTAGCGCTTCACTCGTGCTGAGATAAAACACGTCCAGGCTTGCGGTTCACGCATCCTGAGATAAAGACAAACTGCTCGGGCTCACGCTTCACGCGTCCTAAGATAAAACATGCCCAGGCTCGCGGTTCACGCGTCCTGAGATAAAGACAAACCACTCGGGCTCACGCTTCACGCGATAAAACATGCCCAGGCTCGCGGTTCACGCGTCCTGAGATAAAGACAAACCGCTCGGACTCGCGCTTCACGCGTCCCAAGATAAAACACGCCCAGGCTCGCTGTTCACGCGTCCTGAGATAAAGACAAACCACTCGGGCTCGCGCTTCACGCGTCCCAAGATAAAACACGCCCAGGCTCGCTGTTCATGCGTCCTGAGATAAAGACAAACCGCTCGGGCTCGCGCTTCACGCATCCCAAGATAAAACACGCCCAGGCTTGCTGTTCACGCGTCTTGAGATAAAGACAAACCGCTTGGGCTTGCGCTTTACACGTCCCGAGATAAAACACGCTCAGGCTCGCATTTCACGCATCCTGAGATAAAGACAAACCGCTTGGGCTCGCGCTTTATGCGTCCCGAGATAAAACAAGCCCAGGCTTGCGATTCACGCGTCTTGAGATAAAGACAAAGCACTCGAGTCACGTTCTACGCGTCTCAAGATAAAACATGCCCAGGCTCGTGGTTCACGCATCATGAGATAAAGACAAACCGCTCGGGCTCACGCTTCACGCGTCCCGAGATAAAACACACCTAGGCTCACGGTTCACGAGTCTCGAGATAAAGACAAACTGCTCGGGCTCGCGCTTCACGCATCCCGAGATAAAACACACCAAGACTCACGGTTTACGCGTCTTGAGATAATGACAAACCGCTCAAGCTTGCAATTCACGCGTCCTGAGATAAAACACGCCCAAGCTCGCGGCTCACGCGCCCTAAGATAAAGACAAACTGCTCAGGCTCGTGCTTCACGCGTCCGAGATAAAACACACCCAGACTCACGGTTTACGCGTCTTGAGATAATGACAAACCGCTCAAGCTTGCAATTCACACGTCCTGAGATAAAACATGCCCAAGCTCGCGGCTCACGCACCCTAAGATAAAGACAAATTGCTCAGGCTCGCGCTTCACGCGTCTCGAGATAAAACACGCCCAGGCTCACGTTTCACGAGTCCTGAGATAAAGACAAATCGCTCGGGCTTGCGTTTCACGCGTCCCGAGATAAAACACGCCCAAGCTCGCGGTTCAAGCGGCCTGAGATACAAGAGAAAGGTACGAGACTGTACCACAAATACACAATTGTAATGAAAGTGTAAGCTAGATGCACAAAGTTAATGAGTGCGATAGATGCAAGTGCGATAGATACACAAAATGAATGAGGAAAGATGGTGTGAACACTAGGCGCACCTGATGTTTTTTTTTATTTTTTTGTTTTGTAGTTTAAACACTAGCTTCAGATAGACTCAAGATCGGGGTTGGACCCACCAGTTTATGAAAGAAAAGTTTTTTTGGATGATCTCCTCGCATAATGTGTGATGAATAGCATGTTATGAATAATAGAATCGTACAGGACTTCAAACTGTGAATACTTGCTTTTACATTCGTTCTTGAATTGGATAACGACCCATAACCGTACAAGTATGTAAATTACAATTCGATAATAGGAAAACGAAATGAAAACAACTTGAAAATACTGAAAGAGACTTGGTACAAATGAAATAGTACTTAAAACATAGCCACGACATGCCAGAACAAAGGGCCAGCCTTTGCTGCATCTGCACTGGTCTGGGCCACCACCTAGACCCCGGCTGGTCCTCAAAAAAGGTCGGTCAGTGCTGTCTAGTTGTCATGCACTGCTCCTTCTAAAACTCTATAATGGTGCTCCCATGCTGTTTATATTTTGCTCTCAAGATGGAGATACTGCTTATCAATAGGCTCCGAGACTAGATAGTTACTTTGGATGGCTCGAAAAAGGTGAATTTTTGTAGTTTCGGCCTAAACGCCTTTTTTCCTTTGAGCCGTACTTCGCTTTGCTTTCCATTTCTCCACGTTGCAGTTCGATATTGGAACTCGGTCACACATGTATTTCACTTTGAATCACAAGAGATGTGTCTAACACTCAAAGAATTTCAAGCGCTGATGGAATCTCAGCGTGGCAAAGCAATCATGCCTCAACCCCGTTTTGACCATGCCCAAGCTTTGGGGCGGAAGTGCAGATTATTAGTGCACGAGGCTTGGTCTTTGGCATATGATGGGGAGCTGGACATCCTCGGTTTAGTTCATCGATTTTCCGTTATTGGAGATAGGAATGACCTTCTTTGGCACAGCCACCGACAACATGCTCTCTGTTTATGCTTACTTGCGAAATTCCCAACTGCCCCTAGTTATGGCGGAGCCAGTATCCAGTTGATCGAAGTGGCCCAATGTCTGAAAGAAGGTAAGAGTTGTATTGGTTTGGCACTGGCCGAAACCTTGATGGGCCTGGATGCTATTCATCGGCAGGAAACCACCAAGTTTGCAGGGAGTCCACTACTTCTCCAGGTATGATTTCTCACCCTTTTGATTTATGATTCTAATATCACTCAACACTTAAACTCTGTTTTTCTCTCAAAACCCCTTATTTACTTTTCTCTCAATGTATATCTCTCTATTCTTTAATCTCTCTTATTTTTTTGTCCTGTCCCAGGTATGGTTCACGGACAAACTGAAAGTAGTAGACCCTTGCCTTGAGTACTTGGCTCGAGCTTCCCCTTTTCGCCAACAGTTAGTCAATTTCCCTTCAGAAGGGTTTGGTATGACTGGATGTGTAGCCGATCCGCAGTTGACATAGCTTGGCGTTGTCCTTAGCTTAATTTAGTCGAAATGAGTTATAGTATGACATGTCAGCCTGGCATACAGTTGATGGGTCTGACACACTGCGTGTTCTACGTCCCCTTTTGGTTTAGACGCCAGTTTGGACATAATCAGATTCGTCTAAGTGAGGAAGTAAAATATTCGGCTCTATTCCCTGTTCGTGCTTCAAACTCGACTCAGTACTTTACTGCTTGGAGAACAAGAGGGCTTCTGGCCCTTGCCCTTAATTTCAGTTACATCCTTCCTAGTGAGTGCTTGGCTTGGCTCGGGGACGAGGAATAGATTGGGCCGACTTTGATCATAGAGACTCCACGGTTGTGAACAAAAGGCAGAGAATTGACACCTGACTCATCTATGCCCTTAGTTTTATTGCTTTGACATTTCTTTTCAAGTTTTATGTAAAAGCAACTTTGATTTGTATCAGAGAGTTGGAGAATGTACTTGATGTTGAAATCAATGAAATTGAAGTTGTGAGCATAAAAATTTTCCTTTTGGTCCCAAATTATAAAAAGTAAATTTTTGAGAAAAATCAACTTTGATTAAAACTTTTCAAAACCGCTTTCGAAAATGATCACTGCTTGACACGGACGAAATCAAACATTAAGATGCACAACTCCAAATTGGCAAATCATATCGCTACTGCTCTGCATTGTAACAAACTCTTCTTTCCAAAATGAAGATTACAACCGAACTAACAGATAATGAACAAAGATGACCTGATCAGACAGGACACTTGAGTTGGAGATAATTACGACCGAACTTCAGGATGAAGTTGTCTACGTATCCTGAAGTTGGGAATCAGGCCTTACATAGTTCGGTTTGGGTTCACTCGAGTATTGACTCTCTTCTTTTGCACTCTAACTTTTGCCAAAGTCGCCCTTTAGGATTTTCAACCTTGCGAGCTCAATTTTTTGTAATTTCTAATTTTTTTCATGCTCTAACTTTTGCCTAGGTCGCCCTTTCGGGTTTTCGGCCTAGCGAGCCTCTTAGGGGTAATATTTCTTCAACTTGTCCATGTTGATTGGTTGTAAAAATTCCAGGCTATCTAGGTCCATGAGAATGACTACTCCTCCTAACCAGATAGACTTGATGATGTAAGGACCAGTCTAATTGGGTCTGAACTTGCCCCTAGGGTCATGGATGGGAGCTCAGTTGTCTTTGAGCACTAGATCTCCTTCCTTGAGATTCCTAGACTTAACCTTCTTGTTAAAAGCCTTAGCAATTCTGCGTTGGTAGCCCTAGACATGATACAATGCCTTCAGCCTTCTCTCATCAAACAACATTAACTCCTCAAATCTACTATGTTGCCAGTCGACCTCTGCTATCTGATATTCAACCATAACCTGCAGTGATGGTACTTCAATTTCAATTGGCAGAATAGCTTTTATGCTATAAACAAGAGAATAAGGAGTTGCCCCTATAGACGTCCGGATTGAAGTTCTATAGCCCCATAGTGTGAATGACAATTTATCTGGCCAGTCCCTATAGGTTTCCACCATCTTCTGCAAAATTTTCTTGATGCTCTTGTTCGCAGCCTCAACAGCTCCATTAGTCTGCGGCCTGTAAGTTGATGACTTATGAAAAGCTACGTTATACTTTTCGAGCAGATCTATCACCTCTTTCTTGAAATGTGAGCCTTTATCCGATATGATCTCATTCGGAATCTCGTACTGGCAAATGATATTGTTTCTGATGAACTTAGCCACATGCGATGCTGTCAATACTGCATAGGACTGGGCTTCCACCCACTTTGTAAAGTAATCGATCATTACCAGAATGTATTCATGTCCATTTAATCCTTTTGGTGTGACTGCGCCAATAACATCAATTCCCCAAATCGGGAAAGGCCATAGCAAAGTCATGTTGTACAGTTTTGATGGCGGGATATTTATGTGATTAGCGTGAATTTGGCATTTGTGGCATCGCCGAACAAAACAAATACAATCCTCCTCCATAGTGGACCAGTAGTAACCTTGCCTGAGAATCTTTCGGGCTAACATCACTCTGTTCATGTGCGTTCCACAGTCTCCTCCATGGATGGCCTCTATCAGGCGCTTTGATTCCTCTTCTTTGACACACAACTTGTGCATTCCCAGACGACCTCTTTTATACAATTTACCTCCACAAATGATAAATTGGATGGCCTTTCGCCGTATTCCTCTTTTATCCTTGGCATTTGCCCCTGGTGGATAAACCTCCTTTTCCAAGAAGTTTTAGATATCATAGTTCCAAGGGTTCTTGTCTTGCGCTTTATCTATTGCGGCGATAGTTTCATAGGCCAGCGTGTACTTCTGCTCAATGATAATCGGACGCATCCAGACTCCAAGTGGAATGTCTATCATAGAAGATAGAGTCGCTAAAGCATCGGCGAACTTGTTGTTCTCTCTCAATAGATGCGCGAAAGTCAGTTTTTCAAACCTAGGAATTAGAACGTCTAGGGTCTGGTGATAAACCTTCATTTTCTCTTCTTTGACTTTCCAGTCTCCATTTGCTTGAGAGACAACCAAGTTCGAATCTCTGATAACATTCAATCTTTTTGCCCCTAGTTCCAGGGCGGCTTCTAAACTAGCGATACACGTTTCATATTCTGCTTCGTTGTTGGACACCCTGAACCGGAGTTTAAAAGCTAAAGGTATATGAGAATCATCGGGTGCTATGAGCAATACACCTATTCCATAGCCATATTGATTGGACGCTCCATCAAAATACATCGTCCATGTTTCCTCCTTAACATGCAGAATGGCCTCATCCGGGAACAAGTATTCTACTGCCTCATCTTCTTCTATCGGCTGGTCAGCCAGGAATTCTGCTACAGCTCTTCCCTTGACCGGCTTACGAGTAACATACTTCAGATCAAATTTGGAGAGGAGAAGCAACCAACGAGCTAGCTTACCCGTAAGCGCCGATTTTTCAAAGGGATATTTGATGGGATCCAATCGCGAAACCAGGATTATAGAGTGAGCTAATAAGTAGTGCCTTAACTTCCGGGTAGCCTATACCAAGGCTAGACAAGCTTTCTCCAGCGGCGTGTAGCGGGTCTTATACTCCAGCATTTTCTTGCTCAGGTAATAGATGCGTTCTCCACCCTATCCTCAGATTCTTATGCTAGCATGAATCCCATGGTTGTGTCCGTCACTGATAAGTACAGAATCAAAGGTTTTCCTGGCTCTGGTGGGGATAACACAGGCAGATTCTGGAGGTACTGTTTGACCAGCTCAAAAGCGATTTGACATCGACCATCCCATCGAAATTTCTTTCCTTTCTTTAAGAGACCAAATAGTGGTTCACAAGTCAAGGTTAGTTTGGAAATAAATCGTCTTATGAATTGCACTTTACCTAGAAAGCCTCGCACCTCCGTTTCAGTCCTTGGTGGTGGCATTTTCAAAATGGCATTGATTTTGGAAGGATCTACTTCGATGCCCCTCTGTGTGATCAAAAAGCCTAGCATTTTTCTTGCCGTTACGTCGAAAGTGCACTTCTGTGGGTTCAACCTCAGTCTGTATTCTCTGATTCGTTGAAAGAATTTCTCCAAGGTGGTGTAGTGGCCTTCTCTTTCTTTGGACTTGACAATCATGTCATCCACGTACACCTCGACTTCTTTGTGGATCATATCATGCAGAATGGTAGTTGTCGCCCTCTGAGAAGTAGCCCCAGCATTTTTCAACCCAAATGGCATAATTAACCCGATAGCAGTAGGTACCCCATGGTGTTGTGAACGCGGTTTTCTCTCTATCCTCGGGAGCCATCAAAATCTGGTTATACCCGAAAAACCCATCCATGAAGGAAAGCAATGCATGGCCAGTTATGAAGTCTACCAATTTATCAATGTATGGCAATGGAAAGTCGTCTTTCAGACTAGCTTTGTTTAAGTCCCGAAAATCTACACAAACCCGAATTCTACCATCATTCTTTGGCACCGGGACGATGTTGGCCAACCAAGTCGGATACTCAAATACTAATAAGAATCCTGCTTCGATCTGTTTGGTAAACTCTTCCTTGATCTTCAATGCCCAATCCGGGCAAATTCTGCACAATTTTTTCTTGACTAGTCGGGCCTCAAGGTCAAGAAGAATTCGGTGCTGTACGATCTCAGGATCGATTTCAAGCATGTCTTTGTAGGACCACGCAAAAACATCTTTGAAATCTTTTAATAATTCGACTAAGTGTTCGTGTTCCTCCGAAGACAACGTGGACCCGATTTGGACCATGCGTGGATCATTCTCAGTACCCACATTAATGGCAATGATTTTATCAACACAAGGGTTAATATACCTCTCTTCCTCTAGATTAATCAAATTTTTTAAAGCCAGAGAAATTTCTTTCTCTTCGTTTTCATTAAAAGTTTGAAAGTCTTGGTCAATGCAATAAATAAGTGGCACAGAGAAGTACCCAGAAACGACTGAGTTCTCATTCATAAGGTCCAGCTCTTAAGTTACAACAGACTCAAAAGCAAAAGAAAAGGAAGACTTAGACAGGAATTTGGCATCCGGGTTACCATCCCTGGGAATGCTAGACTCAGACTTCTCAAACTGATTAGAGGTTGATCCCGACCCCACAGACTTTGTGGAATCAGATTCTAGCCTATTATCCGATTCAGAAATAGAATAGTAGCCTTTCTCCAGCTGCCAGGTAAGAGTTGGTGCCCTTAATGCATCTAATATGCCACTGGTTGGGTTTATGCCCGGTTTTTCCCCGATCATGGAGATAGTAAGGTCATCCCTTAAGTTTTCTAGGTCGGTCGTAGGATCTGTTAGGAGATATGCCAGTGCTACCCCTATTCCACGCTCGCTGTTGTTCGAGTCAATGCTTTTGTTAGCTTCAGTACTTGGTTCAGTCTTTTCCTCTACATCACTGTCTTGCAACTGCAGGTCAAAGAAGATTTCAAACCCGGGAACACACTGATTAGTGGAATTCACCTAGGGCTCGGGAAAGTCGCAAAAGGGGAAATCTTCTCCCTCCCGAACAAAGCGACCATTCAGTGTCCCCTGAATCGGCTTGTGGACAAGCTCATAGTGTTTCCCGGCCTGCTTGGCCCTGGCTCTGCCTCTGACTTCTTTTCTTTTCCTGATCCAGTCCCCTTTGGTGGGCACATAGCCTAAACCAAAGGCATGTGGATTATGCGGCACATTGACCAATGCGGCAACGCCCTTCCGGCCACTTCTTCCAAGTCTCATTCCTGGCACATATTGGAGTTTATTCATGACATAGATTGATTGGGCGCTGAGATAGATGCCCTCGTCAGCGGCCAAGATATTCTGCACTACTCAGGCCTCAGCCAAAGTGAACCCTGAAGGAATGATCCTCCTCGCCATGAACGATCTCCAGCATTGGTGTAGTTAATTCCGGCGGGGATGAATAAATGAATTCCTGAAGACTATTGCCACCCCACCCCTTTCCGTGAGGGTATTTCAATATTTGGTGGAGGGTGGAAGAGACAGCTTTCACAAGATATAGCTAGGGCCTCCCTAATAGTAAGTTGAAGGTGACTGGCACATCCAAGACATGAAACTCGACATCTTGTTGAGCTGGTCCACATGAACTTTGATCTGCACCGTGCCCATAACTTCCCTGCTTGTATTATCATATGCTGGATCACCTGGGCTGTAGGCACAAAATCCGTCGCTTTAAGGCCAATGGCATAGGTTGTGTGGGAAGGACAGACATTGATTGCCGAACTGGTGTCTATCAACACTACTGGCACCCATTTCCCTCTGCACTCAACAGATATATACAAGGGTTTGTTGTGTGTTGAGCCTTCTGGCTGTAGTTCCTTGTTAGAGAAGGTTAGGGTTGGGCTAGCGCCACCTGGGAAAACCAATTCCACAAGCTGTTCAGGAGTAGTGTCAATGGACAATTTGGCCTTGTCCATTGCTGATAGTACCCCACACATCAGAAGACCCCAAATTGAGATGTCAGCTTGGATCTTCTTCACTACTTCAACACAGCCTCTTCTTCCGATTGCTTCTCTTTCTGCTTCTCAATCTCTTTATCTTTCCGATGCCTCAGCCTGATATAAGTGCGGCGGCTTAAAATACCGCCCGCTCTTTGTGTCATGTGGTCGATCTCTTTCTACGTACCAGGTATTGTCGGGAAGGTTCCTCACCAATCTTCATCGGTGTGAGCCAAATGTAAGTCATCGTCATCCCACCAGACTCCTTTGGCAATCGACAAACAGTTGTCAGGCTCTGTTCGGTATTATTAATTCTTTACATCACTAACATCCCGCGCAAGGTATTGAGCCATTACAGCTTTCTGGTTTGTCTTCACTTCTCTCTTGTGTAAACTGTTTCAATGTAGCTTCCTATTCTCTATCCATAGTATTTATTATGCCCAGTACTTGAACTGAAGTTTCCACACCGATGTTTGCTGGGAATATCCCCTTTTCATTGGCCATTCCGGCCACTCCAGTAATTCTTGCTTCCTTTTCCTTTGGTTTTGTTTCAGTTTTTTCTTCCTTGTCTGGTTCGTCACTAAGCCATCCAGAGTTGTCCATTGATCCATGCAAATCAAACCAGGCAATCCACACATTCCTTTGATCTTGTTCATGAAAGAACTGCAGGTTGTCTAGATTCTCCTCTAACTTCGCCAAATCATCCAAATCTTGGTTTGGCCCATCCGCTCTAACCATATTTACCTCCATTTCCGTTGGTAATACCAATTCTGGTTTGATTTGAACAATCGGCACGATATAGCAGCTTAGATCATACATTCCCCCGGACAAGTCCTCGGAACTCTCCGGTAGCAAACTCGTACCTTCCTCCAAGGTCGACTTCCTGTCTATTGTAAGTGTCACCACAGGTTTAGGTTGGTGGTTGGATGGATGGTTGGACGTGTCCATCATGCACAGATCTGTGCCGTCTAGAACCAACAACGTTGGTTTTGGTAGATGGGAGGGAGTCAAAATGGGGTGTCTACAACTTGCTTACGATGGTTAGTATAGGACATCATGTTTCATTAGCATTCTTATGCTTTGCATCCATTGTCTTGCATGCATCCAAGGCTCGGCTCATCATGCTAACTCGATATCAAATGTTCAAACTCATTACTTGAATACGTTCCTTATCGCATGTCTTGAATGAAATCATATGCCATACTCATAGCCGAGCCTATAAAATACATAATGTGTGTGTTACATTAGTCATATTGCATAAGTTAAGAACATGCATATTTTTCTAACTTTTATCCCTGTTTTGGCTCGGAGTACTAGGTGAGCTTTTATTGATTTAGCATCTTGCATTGAATGCTTGTATTGCCATGTCCAAATCATGAATACCATGAGACTAATTGCTTAAATGATATAATTGTTTGAATGCCTGTGAATGAAGGTTAGTTGCTTGAATTGAGACGGTTTGATTAAATGTCCATTTTTAGCCCACTTTTTCAAGTGGCAAATTCACAAAACAATTTTGAAACAAAAAATGAGATCAAGTGCTCCAATTCTTGCAAGCTAGTCTATACCATGTATGCATAGTAAAAATAGCTAATAAATCAAAACAAGAGCATATAATGTAAATAAGAAGCATATCATGATTAGTAGAGACTGATTTTTGATCGGGCAAGTGGGGTGATTAAATTCATGACCTTTCCCTCTCGTACCTAGGTTCCCGAGCTGAGACACTTTGGTGATGACGGATTAATGGCCTTTGGCACGAGTCTTGAGTTTCTTAAATTTTCCAAAAATATTTAGGTGGCGATTCTGTAATCTGGCAAAGTAGTCCATTTTTGGCATTTGATTCAAATATTGATTTTTCAAAAAGAATTGCTGGATTTGGACTCTTTTTGGGTTTTCACTAGTTCACATTGCACTTGTGAAATTAGATTCAAAACCACAAGTGGAGTCCAAACTGTAGGGCTATTCGTCTTCAGAAAGGAGCACGAAAAGTCGGGTTACCGCAAGGATAATAATGATTGATTATTTGTCAGGCCTAAGTGTGGAACCACTGATCACAGAGTACGAAGCAATGTGTGTGAAGATGGGTCCAAGTTGGGTGGATACAATAGTAGTGTTCCTTAGGGATGGTAAGCTTCCAGACGACCGAAAAGAGATACAAATGACCAGATTGGAGTTGGCCAGGTTCGGCCTAACGGTAGATAGCCATTTCTATAGGAGATCCTTCACTAGTCCCCTTTTGAGATGTGTATATCCCTCCCAGGTCGAAAACTTTCTATATGAGATTCATGAAGGAGTCTGTAGAAGCCATGCTGGAGGCAGATCACTTGCTCATAGGGCTATCACTCAGGGATACTGGTGGCCCTACATGTAGAAGGATGCTAAAGCCTACGTCAGAAACTACGAGAAGTGTCAAAGGTTTGCACCTTTAATACATCAACCAGCAGTAGATTTGAACTCAGTATCCAGCCCTTGGCCATTTGCCTAGTGGGGCGTGGATCTTGTCAGACAACTACCCCAAGCAACTGAACAAAGGAAGTTTCTGCTGGTAGCAACTGATTACTTCACAAAGTAGGTAGAAGCTGAACCCCTTGCAAAAATTTGAGATATTGATGTGAAGAACTTCATATAGAAGAATATCATCACCAGGTTTGGGATCCCAAGGGCAATAATAGCAGACAATGGTACACAATTTCATAGTAAGCAAATCAAAAACTTCTGTGCAAAGTACAAAATCAAGAATTACTACTCCCCTCCAAGTTTCCCTCAAAGCAATAGGTCAAGCAGAAGCATCCAATAAACTATCTTGGATGGGATCAAGAAGATGCTGGAAACAGCAAAAGGAAAGTGGGTAGAAGAGTTGCCCAATGTGTTTTGGGCATATTGGACTACGCTGAGGAGATTAACTGGGGAGTCTCCTTTTGCCATGGCTTATGGCGTTGAAGCAGTTATCCACTAGAAATCGGCATCCCTGGGATTAGAACTTTGGGAGTAGAGAATGGGACTAATGAGGCATTTCTGGCCCGAGATCTGGACCTGCTGGAGAGAGAGAAGAGAGATACCAGCAACAACTTTGCTAAGGCTTACAACAAGAAGGCAACTAGAGAGTCAAGGTAACTCTTGTCTAGAAGCTGTCGACAACAAGGAAGGCACCAAGAGAGTTCAAGGTTGGGACCTCGTCTGAGAAAAGTTGTCGAACAACAAGAAGGATCCTAGGGAGGGCAAGCTTGCCCAAACTGGGAGGGGCCTTATAGAATCATTTCGGTTGCCGGCAATGGGGCATATCGGATTGAAGACACTAAAGGCAAAGAATTGCCAAGACCTTGGAACATTTGCAATTTGAAGTTTATTTTATCATTAGTTTTTTGTTTTTTGAAGTTTATGTCATAATTTTATTAGTTGAAGTAATAATAAAATGCTAGTTTGATTTTTATGATTTTGAAATTTGTGCGATAGGACCGACCAGTCCTATGACGATGTTTCTAAATGAAACATGACGAATAACTTAGACTTATTATATGACAGAGTTGAATTATACTTGTATATAATAGAGTTGAACTAAGTTGGCGATGTTTCTGAATGAAACATGACGAATAACTTAGACTTATTATATGACAGAGTTGAATTATACTTGCATATAATAGAGTTGAACTAAGTTGGCGATGTTTTTGAACGAAACATGACAAATAACTTAGACTTATTATATGAAAGAGTTGAATTATACTTGCATATAATAGAGTTGAACTAAGTTGGCGATGTTTCTGAATGAAACATGACTTAGACTTATTATATGGCAGAGTTGAATTATACTTGCATATAATAGAGTTGAACTAAGTTGGCGATATTTCTGAATGAAACATAACGAATAACTTAGATTTATTATATGGCAGTTATACTTGCATATAATAGAGTTGAACTAAGTTGACAATGTTTCTGAATGAAACATAATGAGTAACTTAGATTCATTATATGGCAAAGTTGATTTATACTTGCATATAATGGAGTTGAACTAAGTTGAATTAACCTAGGCTTACCATGTCGGTAGAGTTAAACTCAAAATGGAACTAAAGTCGATTAACAGAGAAACTAAGGTTGGACCTCGACTAGTTTTTGTTTGAATCTGACTTCGGCAAAAGATCATAAATGCATAATGTGAACTTAAGTGGAACTTAGGCTCACATTAGGGGGTAGGAAGCAAGAATAATAGATAAACCTCAGAGCTTGGCACTTGTTGAAATTTTTAGAAAAATTTACAAGTTGAAGATTGGCAGAGGTAATAATAAAAGATGTATCTAAGGTACAACTTACCTGAGATAACTAACTAGGTTGTCAAACTTGGAAAGATTGCAAGGGTGAAGTCTTGATAGAAAACAGTGAGTGGAAATGAAAGAGCAATACTTGATTGAATAAGTTTAAAGAAATAGCACTTGTAAAAATATTTCAAAATATCTTTAAGTGTTAGCCGAGGTATTCCAATTGTTAGCTAAAAAAAACAGTCAAGGTATATCCGAGGTATTGTACCCCGAAGTAATTACACAATTAAGGTGTACTTTGAATAAATGCAAAAAAATATTCTACGTATAGAAACATGCATAGAAGGAAAGAAAGCATACATTCAACACTTAGAAGAAAGGGCACACATTCAGCAAAGAAACTTGTTCAGATACAAAGAGGCACTTCGGCCTGGCATAAGAAATTACTTGTCCAAGTTACAGAAGAGAAGTTACAACTGAAAGGGAAAAAGTTCAGAGTAAAAGAAAAGAAAATCCTAAGCGTTGGAGACATGGGCATTAGTCTCAGATTGCTCAACCTCAACTGTTAGCGTTGTGTCAACCTCGGTTGGCAATGTGGCTTATTTCTTCGGCGCTATCTCGACATCGATTTCCAGCAAGGTCTGGTCTAAGCTCTTCTCAGCTGCATGGACCTCGGCCTCAGAAGTTGTTTGTTGGGGAGAGGCACCCTTGGAATCCAAGTTCTCCTCCTCATTATGAGTCAAGTCCAGGACTTGATCATTCAATGTTGGGGACTTGGTCCCTTTGGCAATATCCTCCTCTTCTTCGGTGTCATCGGATTCGCCTCCTCTTCCTCAGCTTCGCCGTCCGATCCTTTGGTTGGCGGAGGGAAGGACACTTGGAGTTTGTGGATATCGCGGAGATGGGAATCCATTGGATTGACAACTTATTCAGAGCAGCTGTCCAACAGAGATAAAAACCTCGGTTGTAGGCTTGGTTTACTTGTTCTTTATAGGCGTCACGCACCTCGGCGTAGGCCTTTTCATCGGCTGCCTTGATTTTGGCCACCTTGGTAGCCAAGACCTCTCGCAGCTCCGCGTCGGCTTTGGCAATTTTTGCTTCGGACTCTTTGGCCTCGGCCTTGAGTACATCGGCCACTGCTTCAGTAGCCTCCACTTTTCATCAGCTTGATCTTGAGCTTGTTTGGGAACCTTAGCTTGATCTAGAAGCATCTTCGTTTTTGCCTCGGCGTTATTTAAGGAGGTGAGAAAGCTAGCAGCCTCTTTGATCTTGTGGACCAATTATTTCTTCAAGTCCTCAGCTTTCATTGCAAAGGAATGAGTAAGCTGGATTGCCTAGAAGAAAAAGAATGAACAAGTTAGTAAAAATTTTAAAGTATGAGAACTTGAAGTAAAAAGACAGGAAAGACAAAAGTTGAAGACTTACCAGAATAGAGTGCTACATCATTAAAGCAAGTTTTCATACCCGGTGATCTCGGCCATATGATTTAGATCAGTTGGCAGAAGAATGGTGGTGGAAAAAGCGACGTCGACCTCAATATTATCAATGGCACTATCGCCAGCCCTGATTGGTTAGTCTCCAATCATGATGGCAGGAGCCCAGGGTTCATCGGCTTTAAAAACACTTGGGTTTGCGGCTTCCTGGGACTTCGGCTTCTTTGATCGCGAGGTATCGGTCGGCTCGTCCTCGGCAGGCCTCTTCTCGGCGTTGGAGGCACTCTTCTCAACCTCGGCCAATTTTGAGATTGGCACTGTATCATTAGTGTCAACTTGGGTGACATAGGCTTTTGCCTTAGCCCTCTTCACCTTTTTTGGCTTTGGTTTAGGTTGGGATTGAGATGGTGAAGACTGAATGGTAACAATTCCTGGAAGGTCGGCCAAGAGGTCTTCCACGACGGGTTTACTGCAGCCCATGTCATCGGCGGTTATAGCAACGATAACTCTGTTGCCAAAGTGGATCGCAGGAAGGGCGATTGGGGAATTGGCTGGATCGTAAGCCGATGCCTCAGAATCTCGGCGTTTGCGGCTACAAGTTCTGCTGGCTGGTGCGTTTGCTGGGGCACGACGTCGATGTTGTCGCTGGGATATCTGGATGAGCTGGGGGGCAGAGGTTGATGGCAACTCAACTGGATCTGAAGAGGAAGCCTGATCAGCTCTTGGTGAAGAAGTGATTGGAGGGGTTGAGGCAGACAATGGAGTTTGACTCCTCCGAGGGACGTCGAGCAAAGCCGACTTGTATGTGGGTATGTAATTCAACAGCAGAGGGGCCTTACGTCTCTGCACAGAGAGATCCAAGAGTTTCTTTAGATCTCGGTTGTGGACGTATGATTACCGAAATCTTTCGCTGGTTGAGGAAGAACTGCAAAAAACAAAGAGCAAACATTAGTAGAGATGAATGAGTTGGCAAGCCGTAACCAAAACAGAATTACAATAGGATGACTAAGCCTTACTATCACCCTCTTTAAAAATTGCTTGGCGCAGAGAATAGAGATGAAAATCGTCATCAGGAGCAAACTTCCAGTACCCTTATTGGAGTCTGCGAGGTCGGCTATTAGTTTGAAGGCGGTGGATCTGGGCTTAAGGTAATATATGTAGCCTTTTTCAAACTTAAGGCCTCACATTGTATAGCAGAATTGCATATCGGCTAATGTGATCCTAGCCTTTTCTCAGTGTGTTAGTTCGATTATGCCATTGATAACCCTATATGAGTTTATGGCAAGCTGCATGGGGTTGAGTTTGTAATAGTGAAGGGTTTCTCAAAAGAGAGTATCTAGGGGAAACTGAAGTTCGCATTTAATGAATGCAACAATAGGGAAGGGCATGGAGTTTCCATCAGGCATGATAGAGTCCTCCTCCCCTGCTAACCTCAAATGGATGTCGGTTGGGATAGAGAACTCCCGCCTAAAATGCTCTAGTTTTTCTGGGGTGACTCTCCACCTAAACATACCCATTATCTCGTCAAGAAGGGGTTGGGCAACATAATGATTGATATAGGTTTAAAGACCTCGGCTAAAACCTAAATAGGCACTGGTGTTAGGGTTTTTGAAGATCTAAGGGGAATTCGTTTCGATTTTCCTAAAGAACAAGGTTCTAAAGCAAATCCCAAACCTAGAAACTGCAGAAACATGAATTGAAGGCAAAAATCTGGAAATACAACAAGACAAACAGAAAAAAGAGCATGATTTAGAAATCAAGAACGCAACCGAGATTCAAGAATTAAGAAAATCATAAATTTACAGAACAATGAGTGAGTGTGTGCAAGGCAGTGTGCAAGAACCAGAAGCAATACACACTCTTGAATTTAGGAATAAAATATGATACATCAGACAGATTCAAGAAACAAGAAATGATGACCAAAGCATGAAGATAGAAACCGAGTGCAATTACAAATACGGAGACAAATTCCACAAAAACAGGTGTGAAGAGAAACATATAGCAAAATTCTGATGGAAGTTGCATGGAAGAGCATGGCCAAGAATAGTAAAAGACAGTGGAGAATTGAAGTTAAAATGAAAATCAGAGGATTTACCAATTGAAGCCGGAGTAAGATACGCCGGAGTCAGACGAGTTGAACAATCAAAGTCGAATGATAAATAGTGCGCCAGGGGTGACAGAAAAGGCAGTTGCAGAGCTTAAGAGCTTGAAAAATAGCGGTTTGAAGGGGGAATGTTAGAGAGAGAGAGAGAGAGTCTGAGAGACGAGGCAAGTTGATTTCGTGAAAGTGAAAAGATGGAGGGAGAAGAAAGAGTTTTGTGAAAAATTGAAAAGGCGCCTTGGATGACGTGCTTGTCAGGTAGTGTGAACAGAAGCGACGCGACCTAATAACGCGTGTTAGGTACGAACCAATAAGGAACGGACGCGTGGAGGAAACGGTTGAAAAGACCGTGCGTGACAGCTCATGCGTAGATAAAACTCTTGGAGTTCTTGGTTAATGAAGCAAAATCCTCGGCTAGAGGGGCAATCTTGGTTAAGATATTAAAGGAACTAGACTCTTGGTTCTTGATCCTAAATAAGGATGGACAATTGAGTCCTGGGTGCTTGAAACCGACTAGAACTGATCTCGGACGAAGAGAGAAATGAAGTTTTGAGCCGACATAATAGATGAACAAACAATATAGGTTTCATCACCTCAGGTTGCTGAGATAATAGAACCTAGGGAGTAGTTTTTGGGGCATATTTTGTGAGTGACAACATGTGGCTAAGGTGACGCTGAAGTGTCAGCCGAGGTGCCACGTGACATGGTCCTGATGCCAAGGTGATCTTAGCTAGGCCAAGGTTATCTGCGGAGATACCAGAATCCAGAATAAATAGATAAGGGACAAGAGTCCTAGAATAGGAGAGGATCTCAGTCTAGATAAAGATAGAGCTCTTAGGGAGTCTATCACTATCTAGCTGAGAGTCCAGGATGGGTATTGAGCTTGAGTCTATTGAAATGAGGCTTCTACAGGGATTATGTTAGTGCTGGCTATAAAAGCAGTGTACCCTCGTGGGTCTCAGGTATGTGTGATATACAGTGAGCAGTAAATTCTTTCTTGTGAGTTAAGCACAATTTGCTATCTTTGAGAGATATTTGATTACTGACTTGAGCGTCAGAGTGCCCCCGGGTAGACGAACCACCGCCAGATTCTTATTTTTCTATGACAGGTTGTTAGGGTTTGATCTATTCTGCCGGTGCTCTCCAGCTGAGTTTCTCGTTTAGTTGTGTGGTCAGAAATCAACACCCACAGTAATTATAAAAATATTATAATCATATCATTTTATATAAATTAGATATATGTAGCATTTCTCTGAGTGTTCGTGATAATGTATCCAAGAGATTAGATTCATGTGAACAATTATGCATGAATATTCAGTGGTGCTAATCAGTCCCCTATTTATGAGTATTTACTATTCCTTGATTTTTTATAATTTTTTCTATTATAATGTGATTGAATCATTATTCTATTTTGAACTATTTCTAATTTCTCACTCAAAAATAAATCTGCAGCAAAAAAATAAAATAATTTCTATTTCAAAATTATAAAATAAATCATTATTCCTACATTTTACTATTAAAAATAATAATAAATATTCACACACACTACTCTTTAAGGTGGAAATTAGATGCCCCAAAGATTTCTCTTAACCTTTTTTTTATGAAAGATGATGATAACTCTAGCCTTTTCAAGTCCTGCGACTTTATTATGGGTGGAGTTTGTGTGAAGTTTAAATTTAATTTTGAGAGAATTTGATGGATTGGTGAGATTTATTATGGATGATTTAAATTGTTTGTGGGTCTTTTATGTATATTATTTACAAAAATAAAATAAAATTAGGCTGATATAAGAATCATAGGCTTTTTATTTTATCTTATTTGTGTCTAAAAAAATATATAGTCCATTTTTTTAAAAAAAAAAATACTTCTAGTTCATTTTTTTTTATAAACAAATGTTAAAAAAAATATTACGGTTATCGTATCGATTTAATTTTTTCCATTGATGATATACAATAACACTACAAAATGAAAAATTTAAATCATTAAAACGAGACTTGTTATTGGTCCCATTGGTCTATCAAAGAAACCCAACCCTTATTTTATATAAAGAAAAAAACCCCCCCCCCCCCCCAAACCAAAAAAAAAAACTAATTTTTGTATTGAAAAATATAAAACTCAGAATAAAAAGCTTCCAATTTACAATCAAATTTGAAGTGCAAAGTTTTAAATTTAATTTTTTTTAATACTGATTAAATATGGATGGCCTTTATTTTACTTGGATACTATTTGGATTGTTTTAATAACTGGGCTAGTTTTTTATTATTTTTATTTTTTTTTCCTTTTCTGTTTTGAGGAATTAATAATTGGAGAATTTTTTTAGATCCCTAATATTCAGATTTTATAAGATAAATGACACGTAATATTTTCATAGTAGTAGGGTCTTTCAACATTTTTTTAGAGAAATTTCGATTTAGAAAAATTTTCAAATAATAAATTTCTCTGTGTTTTGAAATTTCTTTGCTCAATTTCTCTAATTTTTTTTGAGTTTTGAAATTTCTCTAGGTTAAAATTTCTCTGGTTTACTCAAAAAAATTTTTATGTTTTGACCAATTTTCTCTAGGTTGAAATTTTGCTCACAAATTTCTCTGTGTTTTGAACAATTTTCTTTAGTTTGAAATTTCTCTAGTTTACTCACAATTTTCTCTGTCTCTATGTTTTGACCAAACCAGAGAAAATTAAATATATTAAAAAAAAAAAAGAATAGAAGAGAGAGGGGTGCTTTTGCTGGGTTAGGGTTTCTGGTCATCTTATGGTTGTTGAGGTAAAGTTTCTTCAATCCTAGAAACTTCTTCTGCCAACTCGAACAAAGAAATGCTACTACTAATACATCAACATAAATTCTTGAAATTGCCATACATTTTAAAATTTTAAATCAACAAACACACCATTGAATCAGTGAACAAAGCTTATTTTTTTACCTTGAAGAAACGAAAATCAATGAGTGCTGGTGGTGGTGTTTTTGGTTCGCTCTTTGCCATTCGCCGCCGTTCACCAGCGCATCTCTCGCTTCAACAACCTTCCCTTTAACTTTAACTGAGTATTCCTCTTCCATGGCCCTGTACCTACACAAAACACGATAGAGAGAAAAGAAATGGCAGAGTGGAGGCAACGACAAGGACATCCACCACGCGCCACCGTCCTTACAGTGTTGTTGTGCGTTGATGACTCCAGATTTGGAGAGAACATGAAGAGAGAGAGAGAGAGAGAGAGAGAGAGAGAGAGAGAGAGTGGATGTGAAATATGGATGTGGGTGTAGGTGACCATTGGTTCAATGATAAAATTTTGGCCTAAAAACCTTGAGGTTATGGGTTTGAGTCTAGGGATAATCACTTTGTGCACTATGCCAAAAGTCAGGCATATATCCAATTTTTTCCCTCCCAAATACACATTAATGTGTATTATTTAGATGTTGTTCTACTTTTAAGGGATGACCATTGGTTCAATGGTAAAATCTTGGCCTAATAACTTTAAGGTTATGGGTTCAAGTCATGGAGCAATCACTTTGTGCACTATGTTAAAGGTTGGGTGTGCACCAAATCTTTTTCCATCCAAACACACATTTGTATCCAATCTTTTCCCTCCCAAATATACATTAATGTGTACTAATTGAACATTATTTTTTTAATTATATCAAAAAAAATTAACTAAAGTTGAAAAAATTGCTAATATTTAAAAATTATTTAGGTCTCGTTTGGAAATAGACTATTTTAGTAACTTTTTGATTTTTTACGAAAAAATATGTAAAAAAATAGAGAGAGTGATGTGATAACTTATAATAACTTCTAACTTTTTGATTAAAATATATAATTGACAAATGACCCTTAAAAGGCAATTACGTAATTTGAATAAAGTCATCTAGGATCTTCCATCACTTTATTTATGAAGAAAAATTGGCCTTTAAGGCCCACAGATGGATTAGATCAAGGATAGGGGATAAATTTTTTGTTTTGGAACAAAAAAAAAGAAGAAAAAGCTTTGTGGTGTCGTCATCATTTTCATGGGTCTTGACCATAGGGCAATCGGTTACTAGTCAGATTTAACACAATCTATAAGAAGGGACCCATTACTGAGGTACCAATGAAGTTCAGTCACATGCCATAGAAGAGTCTAGAATCGATTGGAATATAGTGCGAGATCTCTAAGAGAACCAACTAAATATTTAGTCATTTTTCACATCCCTAGAATTCGAACCTGAGTCACCACTATGAAGAAAACTGTTGTCTCCACTAGGCCACCTGGTAGATAAGGGGATAATTGATAATTTTATTCCCCACAAATTTTACACATTACAAGTTCTTTGTAAACTTTTGAGCACAAACCCGCCTTTAGAAAATGTTTGATGTTCTGATAAATTTTTCATAATTTAATCTATAATGATATAATTTTATAAGTATCAATTTTTGATTAGTTAAACACTCAATGATAAGAGACTCACCACCCTTGCTACATCATTATAGATGTATTTGTGAGTACAAAATGTGAGTTTCCAACATTGTTGCCCACCTACCATGTCATTTTAAAATTATGAATCTCTAACCTAATTTATAATTTAATTATATTTTTAATTATACACATCATAAGAGTAAATAAATGGACTATTGTGCTATCAGATTTCAGTCTAAATATGTAAATAAGTGCTATCAATTAAACTAAATAAAACGATATATAAATTTACTTTTTAGACCCATTTTCTAAATTCAATGGTGTCAAGAAAATGGTTAATTGATAATTACAAAATATTTAATTATCAACTAATCATTTTCTTAATATATTACTGGGTCTAATACAATATACAACATTAACAATAAAATTGATGAAAAAAAGTTAATACAATAGGAACTATAGAGAACTTTATTCATATTTGTCTGGGTCAAGTATTATACTCCCTTTAACTACATCAATAAAATTTATTTTTGCTATTCAAAATCATTCTGATCTTAAAATCAGACCTTTAAATTTGTCTAAGCTCAGCCCAAAAAATAATTATAAATCCCAAGTCTATCCATCCGGTTATATGTTAAAAAAATAAAAATAAAACATTCCGTAATTAAATTCAATCGCACATTATATATTTTAAATAAATATACTAACATCATTATAAATTGAAACACTTGTAGATGACATACTCATGGTTGGTAATAATGATGAAATGATTTGAACTACCAAGAGATTGTTATACTTTAAGTTTGACATGAAATATATGGGCCTTGCAGATGTAATTCTGGGTGTTAAGATTACCAAAACATCTGATGGCGTTGTATTTTCTCAATCTCACTATATTGAGAAGATACTTGAGAAATTTGATAAATCAGATACAAGTGTGTCTAGGACACTGGTAGACGTAAGTCTACATTTGACCAAGAATAATGGTGAGAGTGTCTCTCAACTAGAATATTCTCGAGTTATTGGAAGTTTGATATATCTGATGAATTGTACAAGGCCAGATATAGCTTACTCTGTTAGCCAGCTTAATAGATACATGAGTAATCTGAATGCCACTCATTGGAGGGGCATTATGCGGGTGTTAGGTTGTCTACGCTACACCCAAGATTATGGCTGCATTATACCAGATACCCAGCGGTACTAGAAGGGTATAGTGATGCTATTTGGATATCTGATATAAAGGACTTCAAATCCATTAGTTATTGTGTGTTTACCCTCGGAGGGGCAGCCGTGTTTTGGAAATCTTCCAAGCAAACATGTATATCTAGATCAACGATGGAATCTGAGCTTATTGCTTTGGATAAAGAAACTGAAAAAGCTGAATGACTTCACCAGTTCGTTGAGGATATTCCATGTTGGCTGAGGCCTGTGTCTGCTATCTGTATTCATTGTGATAGCCAATCGGCGATTGGACAGGCACAAAGTCATATGTATAATGGAAAGTTTAGATATATTCATAATAGACATAATTCCATAAGACAACTACTCTCTAATGGCATTGCCTCTCTAGACTGTGTAAAGTCTAAGGACAACATTGCGGATCCGCTAACCAAAGGGTTAAATCGAGTGTTAATAGAGAAGTCGTCAGAAGGAATGCGGTTAAGGCCTTGCAAAACTGCTGGAATTAAATCCATCATGAATAGAGGAGTTACCAGCTCTATTATATACATAGGTTTTGTGTACATATTTCTGCAGCTCACAAACCTAGCTTAGCCCAAAAAGATTGAGATGGGTGGGCTAAGCCCAACCCCACATTCAATCCATTCCAAGCCCCAGCCCCAAGATCTACGACTTGGTTTGTTCCGGGCGAGCGGCGCGCACGTGTGGCAATTTTTGCATAACCAACTTGAACCATAGTCTTGGCACAAGTCCATCCTTGAAGCATCCATAACTTCCTTCCTTCGGAAAATTTGAATACCCCAAAAGGCTCACACCCTGAGGCAAAAAATGAGATTTAAATACCTATCAATGCTCTCCTCTACAATCAATGTGGGATACAAAGTTTTACACATTTCCCAACACCTCTTTCATAAGGCCACCTTAATGAGTCAATTTTTCATTCAAATCTTAATGATTTTTTGTTATTCTTTTTGTAGTGTAAAGATCTCACTACAAAGAATCTAAACCAGCTTTACTCCACTTCAATTGAGGATTGACACCTACTTTAATATTACATTAAAGTTATCAAAAAATTATTATTTTTCCAACAATTATAACTCAAAACTTAAAACTATTTTGAAAGTATATAAATCTAATTGTTTTTAATGCTCATGCCCTTATAAATAAAATAAAATAAAAAGGTTTAGAGAAACTATATCTCATTGTTCTTGATTGGATTTTTTTTAAAAGCAAAAAGTATTATGTTAACTTTCCGTACAATTCTAATACTAAGTACAATTGATAACTCTGCACCTATATTAGATAGGAAAATGTCTCGTAACTCAAATTTTGTGGTTCAAAAGTGGCTTAAATGGCCAAAACGACGTCGTTTTGGCCATTTTTATGTTGTTCTGTACTCAAAATGACGTCGTTTTGACCATTTGAACCACTTTTGAGCCACAAAATTTGAGCTACGTAGCATTGCCGTATTAGATACAACATTGATTTAGTGCTTTAATTTTGAAGAACTAATGTCAATTCTAATGAGCAAACTATTACATTAAGGTAAGACCCACAACAATGTTACTTTATTAGTGTAGCTTTAAAACTGCTACTTTAGTGGTTCCAAACATTAGTGATGTTAGATATTATATTTATATCTTTCCCTGCTATGCTACTCAGTGTAGATAATTATGCATTTAATAATATCCTACTCATTAGTGGCAATCCATACTATGCACAAGACTGTATAATTTAACTAATTTATTATAATCACATAGTATTATAAAATAAATTTTTATATAAATTTAAAATATAACACAGAGATGCAATTAACAAATATTTTGAATATGATAACTATATTATACCTAAGTTCATCCATTCATTCACAAATTTGTCATTTGAGCGTTGACTATAAAATATAAAATTGTCTTAGTCCAAGTGAGTCAATCTTCAACATGAAGTATATTTCTATCAAATATTGTTATAATTTAAAGGTCACACAATTTATATGTTATGAAATTATGCACTCAATTTCAATTTAACATGATAACAAAAGGTATAACATGCGTATAAATTTATGTAAAAGTGAATAAAGAAAAATGTCATTTTTCTTCTATTTTTCATCTAAAATGTGAGCTTTATTTGGTATGTAATGAAATAAATTTTTTTATGAAATAAATTAGAAACCGACATTCTCACGAAAGCATCAACCAAATAAAAAATATTGGAACGTCCAAATAAAAAGAGTTTTGTTACATTCCCATTTCATCATCTCCAATCATATCTATATCTATATATATATATATATTATTATTATTAAAAATAATATTTTTTTTATGTTTAGGTGGCACAATATAAGGACTTATTTTTTTCTAAGAGAGTTACGTCAACATGTATTTCTTAATTAAATATAGAGTTTTATACAAACTCAAACCTAATTTAAATTACACTTGCTTTAACTATTTTATATAGACTCTATTTGATAAATATTTATTTTCCATATATTTTTCATGGTAAATTGAGATAATCTACAAACCCAATACCAATTTTACATTTCACATTTTTCTTTTTAATTCTTTCAAGAGTATTAGAATTTTTTTAATGCTAAATTGCCTCTCTTTTTTTTTTCTTCTTTTTTTTTCATACATTATTCTATACCCAATATAAATTCTATATTATTCAATATAATAGATTTGTCATTTAAATTTTATAGTGATTCTATATTTGAAATTATATTTCATTTCGTATATTATTTTATATAATCAAAATTCACAAAAGGAAAAACCTGAACAACAATGATACTCTCGAGGAACCTCTAAAGTTTGAATTTATCGCTTGAGTTACCTTTTTAATTGTTGAATAGTAAGTTCTTTTATATTTTGGCATCATATTATAGATAATTAATCACTTCACATACTGAGATGTATCTATCGTTTGTATGTTTTCATTATTTTTTTCTTTTTGAATTTAGATATTGTTATGTGATTCTTTTTTGATTAGGCATTGTTGAATTTCTTTTATATAGCTAATATTTTAATTTAATTAAGAGTGTTTATTTTACAATCTTATACTTTAATATATATATATATATCTATATCATATTATGATAATCCAAGTAAAACACATTTATATTAATTTTTTTAATAAAATTTATATAATTTCTATTTGTACATATTTTTATTTTCTTAATGAATATGAAATTAAATTAAATAGTTAACTACTTTCAATTTTATGTTACTAATTCTTATTCTAATTTAACTATTATTTTTAATATCAAAAATGAATATTTATTTTACTATTTTATAATTTAACATATATCATACAAAATTATTATATCGTAATTACACTTTTATAATACGATAGAATTAAAATTATCAAAACACACAAATAATTTACCTAAAATTAATATATATATATATATATATATATAAGTATTCAAGTGACAATTTTATAGAATGATACCCCCAATATTTTCAAAATAAATAATTAAAATCATATTTTAATTTTAATTTTAACTATTCTTTTATAACACAAATTGTACCATTAATTTTATTTATTTATTTATTTAAAAAAAAGAAAGAAAAAGAAGACACGTGCATTGCACTGGTCAACTACCAGTATATTATTAAAAGTAGTGTTTTTCTCATGTTTAGGTGGCACATTATAAGAGGTTACTTTTTTTCTAAGAGAGCCACGTTAGCATGTATTTTTTTAATTACATATAGAGTTTTACATAATCCCAAACCTAATTTGTATTTCACTTTTTTCTTCTTAATTCTTTCAAAGGAATTACGATTTCTTTTTAATGATAAATTGCCATTTTTTTTCTTCTTCTTAATTTTTCGTGCATTATTCTATACCCAATATCAATTTTATATTATTCTATATTATAGATTTGTTGTTTAAATTTTATATTATACTTCATTTCCTACATTATTTTATATAATCACAACTCACAGAAGGAAAAATCTGCATAGCAATGATACTCTTGAGGAACCTCTAAAGTTTGGATTTACTATTTGAATTATTTTTTCAATTGTTGAATAGTAAGTTCTTTTATGTTTTAACATACTATTACAGATGATTAATCACTTCACACACAGAAATGTATCTATCGTTTAAATGTTTTCATTATTTTTCTTTTTTTATTTAGATGTTATTATGTGATTCTTTCTTGATTAGTCGCTGTTGAATTTTTTTATATAGTTAATATTTTAATTTAATTAAGAGTGTTTATCTTATAATCTTATAATTTAATATATATATATATATATATCATATAAAATAATTATATAATAATTCAACTGCAACATATTTATATTTAATTTTTAAATAAATTTTATATAATTTCTATTTCTACATATTTTTATTTTCCAAATGAATATAAAAGAAAATTAAATAGTTAGAATTACTTTTAATCTCATGTTACTAATTCTTCTTCGAAGTGAACTATTATTTTTAATATTAAAATGAGTATTTATTTTACTATTTTATAACTTAATATGTATCCTATAAAATTATTATACGATAATTATATTTTTATAATACGATAGAATTAAATACTCAAATAATTTAACTAAAATTAATATATAAAAGTATTCAAGTAATAATTTTATAGAACGATAGCACCAATATTATCAAAATAAATAATTAAAATCATTCTTTAATTTTAATTTTAATTTTATTAAAATTAAAATTATTTTTCTATAACACATATTATACCATCAAATATTTATAAAAAAAAAAATACTTGTATTGCTTGAGTCAACTACTAATATATATATATATATGTAGTAAAATTGCATACAACTTCTAAATCTAAAAGACTAAATCTATAAGGACTCCACTCCCAGCCAAAAACCCTATTTTTTTTGCCTCCTGTTTCTTCTCATTATGTCCACATCACCCCAAAGCCACTCTTTCTTCATCTTCAATAAAAAAGCTTTGTTGGAAAATTTTGTTTTCTCCTGCTTTTTTTGGGTGGAGTAAAAATGTCCATTGGCAACGATGAAGAACTAAGCAATCAAGCACCAGAGAAAAAGGTGCCACGAATGCGCCATGGCACCGCACTTTCCAGCAAACCGAATGGAAGAATTCCTAGCGGTTCATAGAGTTTTCGGCATAGCCAACGTGACAAAGATGATAAAAGACCTTGATTTTTTGCAGCAAGAAGAGGCGATCAAGTCGTTCCTATGGGAAGCTATGATGTGGAAAAAAGACCCCGTTCGTGGACCTTTACGCTATATTTAGTTGAGAGATTTACAAAGGGAAAATGAAAAATTAGGTGAAATGTAAATAAAATATACTTACATTTTACCTAGTTTCACACACCTTTTCCCTTTTTCCTTTTCCTTTCCAAATCCCTCCCCAAATCTCTCAACTAGACACAGTATTAGGGTTCTACAAAAAGATAGAAGAACAATTCAATTTGTTTGAAGATCAAAGAAACAACCCAAACACAATGCAACCTTTAGCGCGATGGTCACCGCCGTGTATTGAAGAAGAAACTATGAATTTTGTCCATGACAATGGACAATTGGCATTAGAATCATCATCACGGCCTTTAAATAGTTTTACTAGTTATATACATAGGGACACACACAAACAAAATAAAATTCATCAAACTCTAAAATCCTACAGTTGTCTGATTGATTATGGCGTTATTGATATTAGAATTTAACTCGAATTTTAACGCAAAGTTTGAACGAAACTTTATATGCAATACGAAAAAAACTAAAAAAAAAAAATTTGATGGTATGTTACAATATATAGCTCAAATGTGAAACATTTGAAAAATATGATAGAAATGAAATTGGAGATCATTATCAATAGAAATGAAGTTGAAGATAACTATCATATTAAAGATAAAAAATTAAAAAAAATTAAAAAAAAAGATCATTTGAAAAATATGATAAAGATGAAATTGGAGATAATGATAAGATTGAAAAATAAAAATAAAATAAGGAAAAAATAAGAAATTGGAGATAAATGAAGATATTGGAGAAGATTATGCAAAATAAAAAATGGAAATAAGAAAAAATAAAGGTGTTTATCTATATATGGTATAAATTTTCATGGAGTTAATTTTGGAACATACAAATTTAGGTGATATTAATAATATTATAATAAATTTAATCAAAGGAGTTAATTTAGGAATATAAATTTAAAAGATTAGAGAATATCTATATATGGTATAAATTTTTATGGAGTTGTTTAGGAACATACAAATTTAGGTGATATTAATAATATTAAAATAAATTTAGTCAACCAATCATTTTAAACACATGTCTTCTTTTCTTTTATAATAATTCAAAAATCTTGAAAAATTATGTTGAGAACTTGAAACTCCCACAAAGTTTGTCGTTAGAAACCCCTTGCTCATATAATATATACTAGTGGTCACCCGTGCGATGCACAGGTTTTTAGAAAGTCAATGATTACTAAAAAATATTTGCTATTTGTTTATATTTCTTAACATTTTTATTTGGTTTGTGTATATAAATCTTACTTCACATCATTAAAAATATATAATATTTCACATTATTGAAAATTTTAAAAAACTATCATACATTAGTAAATCATCACATATATAATAGCTAATTTATCTAAGAATTACTTCAGACAACCAAAAATAGAGTAATAAAGGCATATTATAATTAATCAAAATGACTAACATATTAAATTTAAGTAACACTAATTTTGCTTAATCAATAGTAGATATTACATTAATCATCTCATATAATATAATAAATTAAAATAAAATTAATTTTAATTCCCACTATATTTAGTTAGTAGTTAAAATTTTTTGCATGCTATTTGTTTTTTCGTTATATTGATTCATTAAACACAAATAGGTTTGGAATGATTATAAAAAAAAATTAAAAAAATGCTTGAAAATGCATTATACTTGAATTGACAAACATAAAGAATATAAATATTTAAATTATTCAAAAAAATTAACAATTTAAATATGAGATATCTTCCATTTGCTCAAACTCTGAATCTAAATAAATAAATAAAAAATTTAAACAAAGAAGAAATTTGTGGTTTAGTTTTCAAAGGAAATGAGTTACTAAAAATAAATTTAATCATGAATTATTTCAATAGGATAATCAACAATAAAAAATCAACTGATGAATACATTTAAAGTATAACCCATATCCAATAAATTTTGATGTGTTCTTCATTTTCAATCTAACATCTACACCAAAAAAAAATTAAACACAAATAGGGGTGAGCAGCGGATATATCGATCCGCCAAAACCGACCGAACCGAACCGATCCGCCGCATTTTGGACGGATGCGTGATGACGAGCGGACGGTTGCAGATTGATTTTCTCCAATCCGCCAATTTGGCGGACGGATGGCGGATTTGAGATTTCTTTGGCCGCAACCGAACCGCCAAACCGCCAAATCGCGAGCACCCTAGTAATTTATAAGATTTTATATTTTCAATTTGTTTAAATATTATGTTTGTGTTTTCAATTAAAAAAGAGTTTAAATATTCTGTTAAAAAAAGTTTTCAACTTGAATATATTTTTTGAATTGAAAAAAATAAACATATGATTTATCTATATTTTTTGGTTTTTAAATCTAGCTCTAAAAATAATAAATAGAAAATATGATATATGCTGATTAGTTTTTGTTTTTAAAAACATATGTAGATGTAACAATATAGAGACATATAATCTCTACTACTGCTCTGTTCATGGTTTTGGTGGTTTGAATTATTATTATATTTTAAGAGTCACAGATTGTAATACTTTATGTGGATGAATCATGTTGTGATTGTAATATGTGGTTGAGGCATGCAGTGATCGTGATTTTCTAAAATTTCAAACTTTCTTTCTTTAGATAAGGCATACAGTGATTGTAATACTTTTTTAAGTCATTGACTGTAATACTTTTTTTTTTTTTTTTTTTTGAGGAAGTGCATAAGTTGAATTATGTTGAAAATTTATAAATTTTAAACCGCCAAACCGATTCGCATCCATCCGCCAAACCGCCAATCCGCTCAATCCACATCCGCCGGATTGGCGGACGGATGCGGATTGACTTTCTTCAATCTGCCAATCTGGCGGACGGATGGCGGATTGGAAGTTTCGTGACCGCAACCGACCCGCGCACACCCCTAAACACAAATAATCAATAAGTGGGAGAGTTACAAATTGATAATTGTAGTGCTTTTATAAATATAAAAAAAGAATAAAATCTCAATTAAATGACACATTATTAACAAAAAGAAAGAAATAAGGAAAAATACAGATTGTAACAAAAAAGTTAAAAAAAATAATAATATCCATTTATATGAACTCACTTTCTTACAAATGCAAAAACTCATGCAAGTACACATTTCAAATGCAAAGCAAATATTTAAGATTTTTAGGCACCGAAAAAGGATCAAAAATGGCTCAATGTTGACTGTTTTCCCCCCAATTTTCTATTCATGGTTTCTTTTGCAGGAACTTGTTTTTATATTAAAAAGATTATGCTTAAACAAAAAGATATATATAGAATTCTATCATGTTTAAAATTTGTATGGATAAGTAATTGATGATTTTAAAAGATAAAATATTAAGTTCCATTTAAAGATAAACTTTAAAAAGATTAAGTTGAAATATATAGAAATTCTATAACAAACTAACAAAAGATAAATATAGATTGTTAAAAAAATTATCATCTTTTTGGGATATTTATATCCCAATCTTATTCTTTTTTTTTTATTTAAATATTTTGTTATCTTTTATTTGAATTTTCATTAAATAGTTATATTTTTATTTTTGTATATTTTTTCATCTATATTTATTTGTTATTCATATATACATAATTACCTTTTTATTTTAAAAATCGTTTGACTTGTAATATTTTTTTATTTGAATTTTTTAATTGTTCATATATAAATAGTTAAAATTGACTCGTAATATTTTTTATTTAGTTATTTTTTTTATCTTTTATTTGACTCTTTATATTATTTTGTAGTTGTTATCTTTTTATTTTATTTATTTTATATTTTTATCTCTACCTCTTTGTTGTTCATATTTAAATATTTATCATTTTATTTAAATATATGTAATCTTTTTGGCTTTTGAGATTTAGATAATTGACAAATGATTAAAAATTAGGAAAAGTAGGAGGGGAGACTTGAGAAGTGACACGTAAGAGAGAGAATCCATAAGAATTTAGTATTAAAAGTTTAGAAAATTTTCATACTCCACTACATTTGTTTATAGATAGATATATATATATATATATATATATAGATAGATATAGATAAATAAGTGCCCAAAATTTTTTTTTTTTTTTTAAGGAGTAATTTCACTCATTTTGATTTTACTTTCTACATAGTTTTTTGAAAAAAAGAAAAAGAAAAAAAGTAAGTGATTTGAAGAAGGCTTCGGAAGAAAGTTTTTATAAAATAATTGGCAAGAATCTTTTAATACAATAAGTTTATGGAAAATTTATCTATAAATCCCATCTTGAGGAATGGCAATCCATTTAGTTATAAGGATTTTTTTATAGACCAATAGGATTTTGGAAATGTAGATTTAGTAGAGTATTTAAAAATTAGATTTACAATTATACCTTTAATTCTAGGGGAATTTATCATAAAGTCCCATACGGCGAAATTGTATTCCATTTGGTCCCACGAATATTTTGTTTGATTAGGCAGTCCATGATAGTAGAGATATCTTACTAATAACTCCTTTTTTGAATTACATTGTTATGTGGGGGACAAATATGCCCTCACATCAATTATGGGCTGTTATGTTTTCATTTTGGTATATGTAATCCCACGTTTGGTGGGGTGGGTGTAGGTGTGATAGTGTATTCCATTGGTACCTATGTTTGACGCCAACAGTGCAACAGTCCACTGATATGCTCAAAAAGAAAAATAGAGGGATCACACACCTTGGATGTGGAGAACCTTTGATGGGCTTTTGACCATACTTTCTCCAAGAGTAATCATCCGGTGGTATGTCGGCCAACTTCACACTTATTGCCGTCGCGAAATTGATCGTCTTCGCTTACTCCTTCCGATCAATAGATTCGTTTTTCACTTGGTGATTGTGAGGAAGATGAGGCAATCTCTGAATCGGCTTCGAACAGTAAACTCTAGGAACCGAACCTTGCTTTTCCTCTACCGACTCTGTTTCATGGGTTCTCTGTTGCTGTTGGTGAGAAGTCACAGGGCTTCTTCTGAAGCGATCGTGACCGGTTCGAGTTCGAACGAGAAACGAAATGAACTATGACGTGAACCCGGCAACTGTGCTTCAGCGTCGGTTACTGATATTCTCACGACTCTCGGTCCGGCGGCATTCATCTCCGGCAGCTTTCTCCTCACCGTCGTGGTTTGCTGTCGGTGTTCACTGTACTTCACTATGCTTCGATCCATATCTCTACAGATTTCTCAGATTCGCATTGAAAGGCACAGAGAATAAGAGCGTAAAATAGTGGTTGTAGAAACAGAAAAGATTCGTTGAAGATTTGACTTGAAGAGAATAAAGGGAGGTTTTAGAGAGAGAAAAGTGTGTTTGATGAGGAGAAATGTTGAGGAAAGTTACAGAAACAACCCACTCACTCACTCCATCTATAACGTGGGTTTCAAAATTCGTGAACCCACTCACTCCATCTATAACGTGGGTTTGAACTATAACGTGAACCCACTCACTCTATCTACAACGTGGGTTTCAAAATTCGGGTTGTGAGAAATCCGAAACGGAAATCCGAAACCATTTTAGTGTACCTTATTTCACGTGTTCACGTCACGTACAAAACCACATTCTACTTCTGTGAGTGTTACAAACCTATTAAATTAAAAAAGGTATTAGTGCGCTTTTCCGATCAACGTGACACACAAACACCCATTCACCTTTCCCATACAAACCCACACGAATCAACCAATAATACTAGCAGTGGCAAAACAATCAGCAAACAAATTAAGGGACCATCCAGTCACCAAGAAAACATTTAGGACCTTATGGATTACAAGTCCACAAAATGGGATTTACTGGTCAATTCCCCTTAATTCTATTATGGTCATTCTCTTTTTTTCTTTTGTGCTAAAAAGGTAAGGTTGAATCAAATTTCGGATGAATTTTTATGTAAAAATTTTTTTTATTGGAAAAACATTTCAAAAGGAATACAAAAATGACTTAAAATATGAGATTGTTCAAATATTCCAAAAGAATGTGAGATTTTTTAAATATTTCAAAAAGCGAACAAAAACTACTTAGTAAGTTTTGGCCAAATGTATAATTTCAAACTATAATACTCCAATGTCACACGAAAACGTAATACTTCAATGTAACACTAAAAAAAAAAATAATCTTAGTGTAATACCTTAATGTAACACATAAAAAAACTCTTTACTGTACTCTTCTCAAATGTAACAGTTCAATATAACACTCTCAAAAAAACTCCTTAGTGTTAACTGAGAGGGAGAATTATGAGCCGGATATGGACCGAGGTAGATGCCGAGCAGGTTGGGAGCCCAACGGGGTATTGTGCCGAGATAACTTCGGATCCGCCCAGAGTTGGGCTTCTAAGACATGGGCCGAGCTACTTGGGGCTCCGTGGGAACAACCGTGCAGCTTGCGTTGCTCGGTCAAAGGCGCGCACCGTTAGCTCAGCTGAGGACCTCATGCCCCGAAGCAGGCAGGAAGGCCTTTGGTTGACCAGGTTGACCGATCTCCAGCTCGGCTTCGCCGGAGTGCAGCCGAGCACAGCTGAAAGGAGCTCGGTTCTTCGAGCACTTGTACGTATAGCATAGCATGGCTGTTGACAGCCGAGGTGGTACAGCCCGGTTGCCGTGCTCCCAGCAGAGTGGGCTGGCAGCTGGGTTAGGTGATGTCCAGCAAGGTTTATACTGACAGATGGGATAGCAGAGCCACGTGTCGAGGGATCACTGGGAGTAGGTTCGGGGCGCAGAGGGTATATAAGCATGTCTGCGCCCCCCATACAGAGGACAGACACTTTGTAAGACATTCTTACACTCAAACACTCTCCTCCCTCTCTCTCTATCCCAAGGTGTGTGCTAACTTGATCGTCGGAGGGTTTTTCCGGCCATACACCGCCGGGTAGCTCACCGCCGTTGTGCTTTCAGAGGGTCGGACAGAAACGGAGCTTGGAAGAAAGGAGTACGGGCTCGCCCGAATAGTTGCTCCCCGTACAAATGGCGTCGTCTGTGGGAACTTTTACAAACAAAACCTTGTCTTCCACGCTCGTCTGATCGCCGTCCATGGCGAACAACGATGAGTTTCCGTTGTCCGCCATCGACGGAGTTACTCCGGAGTCAGGCAGACGGAGAGAGGGACATCCTGACATCCTTCCGATGGAGAACCTGGAGACATTCCCAGGAGGACAGTTGGGAGATGCGCGCGATAAGCGCGGTAGGAGTCCTGGTCATTCACGGAGTCCCGACGGTCATCGGTGACGGCGAGAATCGCATGCCAGACGTCTGGAACACAAGCTAAGAGACCAGGACGCCGTCATCCGGCGAATGGCAGCAGAGATGGAGGAGCTGAAGAGGCATGTCAAAGGGAAGGGTGTAGCTGGAGTGGGAGACCACAGTGAGCGCACCCAACCCCGCTGTTCAGGCAGTCAGAGTCAGCGACACACTCCGTCCATTTCTATTACCAGAAGTTACAAGGTTGGTGATTCTGACGTGCATGCAGAGAAGTTTAGCGCGCAAGATAGCACTTACCAGCTCTCACGTCCGGTGACGACGTCGAGGTACTCTTACTCCGCTCATTCAGAGGATTTGCGGGCAGTCTTAAAGGAGCGGGCTCGCCGGCGGGAGGCTCAAAGGATACCGGCGTTCCAGCGGTTATCCTACGGGGTTCACGCCAGCGAGGAGGTCGGAATGCCTCCACCCCGCCAAGCAGCGCCACTCCTAGTGGATTCAGATTTAGCAAGGTTGAGTGCCACCTCTTTCTCCCTGGAAATAGAAACAACACCTCTCCCGTCGGGCTTCCACCAGCCAAAATTCACATTGTACGACGGGAAGACCGATCCCTACATGCATGTAAGTCATTTCCGGCAGGTCATGGCCGGGCATAGGCGGAATGATGCTCTTATGTGCCTTATCTTTCCGTCAAGTTTGGGCGAACTGGGCTTGAAGTGGTTTGAAAGGCTGCCGGAGGGGAGTATTGAGAGGTGGCATCAGTTGGCCGAAGCCTTTGTCACGCGCTTCAAAACCAACACCAAAACACCAAAAGAAGTTGATCACCTACTGAGTGTCAAGATGGAACCGAGCGACACATTGAAGGCGTACAACTCCAGATATTGGGAGACCTTCAATGAGATCTTGGATTGCCCGGTCAACCTTGCAATCACTCAATACAAGCGTGGTCTCCTGGTCGGATATAGACTGCGGGACTCGTTTACCATGCACCAACCGACGTCCATGGGCCAGCTCATGCAGCACATCAATGAGCACATCCGAGTTGAGGATGATGCGTCAGCATCTACCGTGAAGGCAACTCCGGTTGCAACAGACAAGAAGACAGCAGGCAAAGTGCACGTAGTTGGGCAAGAGTCCAGCCGCTCAAGTGACCGAGCAGAGGAATCGGACCGTGGCTCGAATTGCAAAAACCGGGGTAAAGGACGCTGGAATGACCGGGATGACTACCCCCGAGATGACGTAGCGGATGCAAGCAGAAGGTTGAAGACAAGGACTGGAATAACCACGGTCTTCAAAATTCCAATCTATCGCATACTTAGTGAAATCCGAGACGAAGAGTATGTCCGGTTTCCTGCTAAGTTGGGCGATGGACAAAAGGGCTACAACCCGCGGTATCGTTGCACATTTCATCGGGAGCGGGGCCACCGGACTGAGGATTGTTTGCCTCTGAGGCAACACCTGGAAGAGCTAGTCGTGGTCGGACACCTAGACCTTTACATTGATGGGGGCGTAAAGGCGAACCAAGCTCCGGTTGAGCCCAGGGGACAGGATAACCGAGATGCGCCACCACAGGGAGTCATTAATGTCATCCACGGCATTGTCGAACCAGAGCGTGTTTGCGAACTCCGGGGTATGATCAAAAAGGCAGAACATATGAGGGAGGTTTTGTCGGTACAGCCTGCCATCAAGAGGGGGAAAACCGAAGAGAAAGATGTGATTAGTTTCACCTCAAGGGATCTAGAGCGTATTCAGACGCCGCACAACGATGCCTTAGTAGTAACACTCCGCGTCAAGGAATTCGATGTCAAACGGATATTGATCGATCAGGGAAGCTCGGTCGAGATCATGTATTACGACGCGTTCAAGCAGCTCAAGCTCCGAGAGACAGACTTGGCTCCGGCAACCTCGCTACTGGTTGGTTTCAACTCACAACCAGAGTGGCCTTTGGGAAAGATTATCCTGCCGGTTAAAGCGGGATCCGTGGTCAAGCAAGTGGAGTTCTGGGTGTTACAAGTTCCTTCTACCTACAACCTAATCCTTGGAAGGGGATGACTTCACGCTATGCAAGCCGTAGCGTCGACCTACCATCAGGTGATGAGATTCCCCTCGGCTATGGGGGCAATTGAGGAGATTTTGGGAGATCAAGTCATGTCCAAACAGTGCTTCGTGGCGGTGAACAGGAGCCGGGCTGCCAAAGGCTTCGTTCAAATGATAGAAGGACCGGAAAACCGGAGAGTTCTTGACGATGTAGGCACCAAGGCAGAGGACAAAGCTGTTGAGGAATTGGTAGAGGTGCGAATCGATATGGAGCGGCCGGATAAGTTCTTCCTGCTCGGTTCCAGCCTCACCGCCCAAAAAAGGACCGAGATGGTTGAGTTTTTGATGGCCAACATCGAAGTCTTCGCATGGTCGCCTTACGACATGCCCGGCCTCGATCCAAGTTTTATCTGCTATCACCTCAATGTCTTCCCCGGAGCGAAGCCAGTCATTCAGCGAACAAGGAGATCGGCGCTGCATCACGCCGAGGTAGTTGCAGAGGAAGTGAAAAACTTGCTTGAGGCACGAGCAATTCAGGAAGTGCACTACCCTCGGTGGATTTCCAACACAGTAGTGGTGCCCAAGAAGAATGGGAAGTGGCGAGTTTGTGTTGATTACAAGACAGTCAACCGAGCTTGTCCGAAGGATAGCTTCCCTTTGCCCCGTATTGACCAGCTTGTGGACTTGACGGCTGGACATAATCGGCTCAGCTTCTTGGATGCCTATCGCGGCTACCACCAGATTGCTATGCATGGGCCCGACCGAGAGATTACTTCCTTCACAACTCCGGGGACTCTTCTGCTACCGAGTCATGCCTTTTGGTTTGAAGAACGCCGGGGCAACGTTTCAGAGGATGGTGACCAAGATGTTTGCTCCTTTGCTTGGGCAGACAATGGAGGCCTACATCGATGATATGGTGGTCAAAAGCCGGCATGCAGGAGACCACTTATCCGACTTGGCCGAAATGTTCGCCACTCTAAAAAAACACAGGCTACGCCTGAATGCGTCTAAATGTGCCTTTGGCGTGGGATCTGAAAAATTTTTGGGATTACTAGTCACGAACCGAGGCATCGAAGCAGACCCCACTCAGATCAGTGCCGTACAAGATTTGAAGCAGCCCAGCTCGGCTAAGGACGTGCAGCATCTGGCCGGGATGGCCGCCGCGCTTAATCGATTTATAAGCCGGTCATCAGATCGCTGCCGCCCTTTCTTTCAAGCATTGAAATCAAAGTTCTCGTGGAATGAAGATTGTGACCGGGCTTTGGCCGAGCTCAAGGAGTATCTGTCTTCTCCGCCACTGTTGGTTACACCAAAGTCAGGCGAGGAACTCTATCTTTACCTTGCCGTCTCTCAGCATGCAGTCAGTGCGGTGCTTGTCCGAGCTGAAGGAATTAAGCACCTCCCAATCTTCTACGTCAGTAAGACCTTGCTACCAGCAGAGTCGAGATACTTGCCATTGGAAAAGCTTGCGTTAGCATTGATGATGGCTTCAAGGAAGTTGGCGCACTATTTTCACGCCCATACCATCATCGTTCTGACCGAATTCCCCCTTAAGGCCTTGTTTGAACGAGCGGACTTTTCTGGCCGAATTCTCAAGTGGGCGGTCGAATTGGGACAATTTGATGTGAAGTTCCAGCCGCGCACAGCCATAAAGGCCCAAACTTTGGCCGATTTCGTTGCCGAATTCTCACCTGGCACTCATCCGGTGTGCCCGGTCGACATTACCGCGGCAGATGAGGAGGTGAATGCAAGCCTGACCGAGATACAACAACCTGGTGGAGTTTGCGACGCGGAATTTGCGCACCCCACTGAAGCACCCTCAGTGTGTACAACCCCTCCGACCGGTGATGCGATGACGGAGTCGAGTCCCACCGTCCAACCTGCTCCGTCCGGAGCCGCATCACCACGGGGGGCAGAAATGGACCAACCCAGCACAGAGCTTGCGGCCGGCGTAATACCGCAACTGGTGATTCGCCTACGGACTTGGGCATTATAGATCAACTTGCTGAGTCCGGTGCCGAATCACCAAGGGGGGCCGCAGTGGAACCAATTAGCGTAGAACTTGAAACCGGACAGCTGAGCAACCGTGATCCCATCACCTTTCGAAACTGTCAGGACCCTTCAGAATGTTGGAAGCTCTTTGTGGGGGAGATGTGGAAACTTTATGTTGATGGAGCGTCGAACCGTCACGGTGCCGGGTTGGGTATCGTTCTTATCTCGTCGGATGGCCTAACTATTGAGCATTCTATCACGCTTGGCTTCCCAGCGTCCAACAACGAGGCTGAGTACTAGACACTTTTGGCCTGACTCAAGAGCGCTCTTCAGATGAAGGCTTCCGAGTTAATGGTGTACAGTGATTCCCAGCTTGTGGTTAACCAAGTCGCCGGCATTTATGAAGCAAAGGATGACAGAATGGCAAAGTACCAAGCTCTGGTAAGGGAACACATCAAGCAATTCCGGGCAATTAGAGTTCAACAGATTGGCCGTGAAGAAAACAGCCGAGCAGATGAGCTGGCCGGCCTTGCTTCAATGGTAGATAGTACGTCTCCTAACCCCCTGTTGATTGAATTCCTTCCACGGCCAAGCATTGAGGAAGCTGGGCAGACGGAAGTACTCTGCGCCGCGCTGGGTCCTTCCTGGATGGACCCAATAATCCTGTTTCTTAGAGACCGTACTCTGCCAGCCGACAAGAAAGAAGCACACAAAGTCCGGGTGAAGTCAGAGCGGTTTTGGCTCTCTCCATCTGGAGCGTTGTATAAAAAATCCTTCACCGGTCCTTATCTGAAGTGCGTGCACCCGAGTAGCGTGGAGGCCTTCTTGTACGAAATTCACGAAGGCATCTGTGGTAGTCATATAGAGGGCAGGTCCTTGGCCTACCGAGCTATTTCGCAGGGCTACTGGTGGCCGTGCATGCAGGCCGACGCACAAAAATATGTACGCAAGTGTGAGAAGTGCCAGAAGTTTGCCCATCAGATCCACCAGCCAGCCAGGGAACTTCTTTCCCTCACCAGTCCTTGGCCCTTTGCAATGTGGGGGCTAGACATAGTCGGGCCGCTACCAACAGCACCAGGCAACCGGAAATTCTTCATCGCGGCCACAGATTACTTCACTAAGTGGGTTGAAGCTGAGCCCTTGGCAACAATCAAGGAGAAAGACGTGAAGCGGTTTGTCTGGCAGAATGTGGTCACGCGGTTTGGCGTCCCTAAGATTTTGATCTTTGATAACGGCACGCAGTTTGACGGTCGCCTATTTAGAGGATTTTGTGAGGATCTAAAGATTGAATTCTACAACTCCACTCCGGCTTACCCAGTCCAACGGTCAAGCCGAGGCATCAAACAAGACTATCCTGGATGGGTTGAAGAAACGGCTGGAGAAGGCAAAGGGAAAATGGGCTGAGGAACTACCCAGCGTCCTTTGGCATACCGAACAACTCCGCGGCGATCTACCGGGAAACTCCATTTGCTCTGGCTTATGGCATGGAGGCGGTCATACCTTTGGAAGTTGGCATGCCCACCCTAAGAAGTGAAAGTTTTGAGCCTGAGCTGAACGCCGAGGCTATTGCCCTGGAATTAGACCTAGTGGAAGAGCGTTGGGAGAAGGCCCTCATTCACGTGGCCGCCTACCAACAAGAGCTCTCAAGGAAGTACAACAAGACGGTGCACCCCAGACCATTTAAAGTGGGTGATTGGGTTTTGCGGAAAGTTATGGGAAACACCCTGGTGCTAGGTGAAGGCAAACTAGGGGCAAATTGGGAAGGACCCTACAAGATAACCGGTCTGGCGGGCAAAGGGGCATACCACTTGGAGGATCTGGATGTTAGAGCAATACCCCGGCCATGGAATGCGGCCAACCTCAAACTGTATTATTTCTAGCTTTAGCTTTCTTTTTGTGCAAAGGAATTTTTTGCCTTACACTTCAGAATGTAATTCTTTTTGTCAATATATAGAAGTGTCTTTGCTTTAGCATTCAGATTGTTGTTTTAATGTAAAGGCCGAGATGATTTACTCCGGTTGAAAGAGTTGATGTTTTGTTCAACTTAGGTATTCTCAACCGAGATGATTTGCTCCGGTTGAAAGAGTTGATATTTTGTTCAACTTAGGTATTCGCAACCGAGATGATTTATTTCGGCTGAAAGAGTTGATGTTTTGTTGAACTTAGGTATTCTCAACTGAGATGATTTGCTCCGGTTGAAAGAGTTGATATTTTGTTCAACTTAGGTATTCTCAACCGAGATGATTTATTCCGGCTGAAAGAGTTGATGCTTTGTTCAACTTAGGGATTCCTAACCGAGATGATCTACTCCGGTTGGAAGAGTTGATGTTTTGTTTAACTTAGGGATTCCCAACCGAGATGATCTACTCCGGTTGGAAGAGTTGATGTTTTGTTGAGCTTAAGTATTCTCAACCGAGATGGTTTATTCTGGTTGAAAGAGTTGGTGATTTGTTCAACTTTATTGTTCCAACCGAGATGGGTACTCCGTTTGAAGAAGTTGATGTTTTGTGCAACTTAGTTATTTCCAGCCGAGGTGATTTATTCCGGCTGAAGGCGTTGATGTTTTGTTCAACTTTGCTGTCCCAACCGAGATAAATATTCCGGTTGAAAGTAGATGGTGGTTTGATCAACTTTGTTGTTCCAACCGAGATGGGTATTCCGGTTGAAGAAGTATGTATCGTTCAATTTTGTGATTTAAACCGAGATGTTTAGCTGAAGATAGAAGTTGAAGAAAACCGTGCAAACACTTGGTGAAATTGAAGCTTTTCATTGATAAAAAGTCAATACAAAAGGTGGGGAACTTAGCCCGGTTACATTTGCAGACAAAAACAAAAAAAGAACCTAAGCTCTAAGGGAGAGAGGTCAGGGAATTCCTCGTCAGCTTCCAGGTTGACTGTTGCTGTCTGGTCCTGCACACCGGTCCCAGTCTGGCCTCTGCTCCTGCACGGTTTTGGTCATCCCCTCAGCGTCTGCCTCGACCTCTTCTTCAAGTCCTTCCTCGGCCTCAGCTGCAGCGCGCTGAAGACGTCATTGGCATATGGAATGAGGTAGGTCGGTAAGAAGACAGCCGGTGGAGAGGCAAACACGTCAGTGTCAGGACCTTGACCGAGCTGTGACAGGCAGCTTCCATCCAGCTTTGAAATAGATGTCCTGGGTGGCGAAGACTTGTTTCTTATAGTTGTCTTCCGCCTCTTTGAAGCCGGCGTTATTGGCGTCTTCAAATCTTTCTCCCTGGACTTCTTGAGCCCGCCCAGCTCGGCTTGGAGCTCGTCCATCTTTTTCTCTTCTCGCTTCGTCGATGGCCGAGCAACCGGTTGTTGTGGCAGTTTTGGCCATTTCAAGCGAGGACTTTGCTCGGCCAAGCTCAGTTTTGGAGGCTTTGTACTTGGCTGGCTGTGTCAGCCGCCTTCTGCCGAAGTCGGTGGATGCGCTCCATGACCAGGGTTTGTTTTTTGGATGGCCTGCAAAACAAAAACAAGTTAATCAATGCGAACCGTGCAAACACTTGTGCAAGTTCAGAGGCAGATTGAAACTTACCCTGGCATGGACTTGACAGACGACTTCACCAACCGGGTGTCAGGGACGTGGTCGCTGCCGACACGTCGCTCGGTAGGAGAAGGGCCTTGGAAAGATCGTAGGCGAGAAGGTGCTTTTTGTCGCCCTTGATCGAAGCCGTCGCCGGGATGTCTTTACCCCGGTGCTTGAGTTGTGGACGCCAGATTGGTGTGGGTCAGTTGTGGCGGCTGGTTGCTCGGTGGGCAGCTCGGCGGAAGGGTCTGCGCGTGCTCTTTTGCCAGCCCGGCGCGTGTCTCTCGGCTGGACTGCCCGGCAGCTGGAGAAGCTAGGGCGACCACGACGGCACTTGATTGACCGGCAGTAGGGGAGCGGGTGACGACGCTCGGTATCTCGGCCGAAGTTGCGGTGAGCAGGTTTTTTGATTCGGCTTCGCTTGGACATCTCTTGTCTTCTGTCAACCGGATCAATGGGACGTCAGGCAGAGTTGGGTCTGGAGGAGGTGATGGAGCACGGAGAAAGTCTGTTACTTTACTCCGGCGCGGGCAGAGTATCTGTAGGTAGGAGTGTAACCGAGCAGCTCGTTGCAATCTCTCGTGGCAGTAGCGGAGCGCGGTCCTGATGGCCTCCGCGTTGGGATATTGGTAGTTGGCTTGCAAGGCTTGAATTGCTACAAAAGAAACAAGAAAAATGGTTAAGTACAGAATTATGACGGTAAAAAAAGCTAACCGAGCAAGTTTGCACGGCTTACATGTGGAACCGAAGTTCTTGCTTACGAACCAGCCCGGTACCTCGGCTGTTTCGTAATTGCCAGACACCCAGAAGTAATCGTCGTCGTGCAAATCCTTGTCTGGAGTGCCGGTCACGATTTTTTCTTTGCCCGGCCTAATCTTTAGGTAGTAGGCGAGGCCATCGCCGGTATGACCGAGGTGTACTGCCGCAGTATCTCGGCTAGCCTAAGTTTATGCCTAGCCGGTTGTTTAGCTCGTGCACACCGTTTATTATCCGGTAGGTGTTGGTGGACACTTGGGTGGGTGCTAGCCCGGTTCGGTGAAGGAACTCGGTAATTAATGGATTGAGCGGGAAGCGGAGGCCTCCTTCGATGATAGACAGCACTGTGAAGGGGTATTGTTCTGGTCTGCCCCAAGGCGTTGTCTGTTCTGCTGCAAGTTCAAGGTGGACGTCGGCCGGGATGCCGTACTCCTCCCTAAACGCAGCCAACGCGGCCGGAGTATCCACTAGGAAGCGGAATTTCCCCCATTTACGGCCGGCCTAATTTAGCTCGGTTGAGGGGTTTGGCACTGTGGTATTGGTGGTTGCTCGGTCTTTGAGAGCTTCAGAAGTGGTCAGTGGTCCCCTTGGACTCTTCAGAAGTGGTCAGTGGTCCCTTGGACTTTGCAGGAAAAGGATGGCAAGTGTAAGTGTGAGCACGGTCGCGCGAAGCGAGCTTGACTTTAGCTCGGTCGTTAGGAGTGCCAAACCACCTCGGTTGTAAAGCCTAACCAAGGAGCTCGGTCGCCCAAGCGGACCAGATGTTAGCCCGGTTGAGCGGTCAAGTCCTTTTGTTATCACGGTTTCTGCTAAGGTTGGGACAAACATGTTACTTGCTCGGTCAGATTGGTTTTTTGGATTAAATGGAGACCAGGAGCCCGGTCCGCCCCAGTTCTTCAGTGTTCTTCAGGAAATGTGAAGAACACCTTGAACAGTTGGAGGTTTAAGATGTTTTTGGTGCCTAATGCCCTATGAACTACGTTTTAATGCCCTAATGTGTGAAATATCAAAGGAAGTGACAACAAAAGAGAAGTTTGAGGACTTACGAGCGTAGGGCAGAGTCCTCTTCTTCAAGGCACGAACTCAACGTTGGCAGGGAACAGAAGGCAAGAGCTCTGTAATGCTTGAGGTGCAAGAGAGTCAGTAAGGACGGAACGAAGGAGGCAGGTGCATGTTTATAGGGGTCGTGAGGCCGCCAAAAATTCAAATTTTAGAAGACGGCTGGGTTGGCTGTTCGAGGACCAGTGGAAGCTTGCCATGTGTCCCCATTAATGGTAGCGGCAGAATTGAAGAGACAGGAAGGACAGGCGAGGCGTCGACCGAGCAAGTCGAAGAGACAGGAAGGTCAGGCGACGCGTCGACCGAGCAAGCCGAAGAGACAGGATTGTCAGACCGGGCAAGTTTGAATTCACGCATGTCGACTAGCCCGGTTGCCGATTAGTAGATCGAGGACCGAGGAGGTTCTACCCCGGTCGAAATAGGTAATCCCAGTCACGCTTCAGCGGACGGAATTAAGGGGCAATTGAGAGGGAGAATTATGAGCCGGATATGGACCGAGGTAGATGCCGAGCAGGTTGGGAGCCCAACGGGGTATTGTGCCGAGATAACTTCAGATCCGCCCAGAGTTGGGCTTCTAAGACATGGGCCGAGCTACTTGGGGCTCCGCGGGAACAACTGTGCAGCTTGCGTTGCCCGGTCAAAGGCGCGCACCGTTAGCCCAGCTGAGGACCTCATGCCCTGAAGCAGGCAGGAAGGCCTTTGGTTGACCAGGTTGACCGATCCCCAGCTCGGCTTCGCCGGAGTGCAGCCGAGCACAGCTGAAAGGAGCTCGGTTCTTGGAGCACTTGTGCGTATAGCATAGCATGGCCGTTGACAGCCGATGTGGTACAGCCCGGTTGCCGTGCTCCCAGCAGAGTGGGCTGGCAGCTGGGTTAGGTGATGTTCAGCAAGGTTTATGCTGACAGATAGAACAGCAGAGCCACGTGTCGAGGGATCACTGGGAGTAGGTTCGGGGCGCAGAGGGTATATAAGCATGTCTGCGCCCCCCATACAGAGGACAGACACTTTGTAAGACATTCTTACACTCAAACACTCTCCTCCCTCTCGCTCTATCCCAAGGTGTGTGCTAACTTGATCGTCGGAGGGTTTTTCCGGCCATACACCGCCGGGTAGCTCACCGCCGTTGTGCTTTCAGGTGGTCGGACAGAAACGGAGCTTGGAAGAAAGGAGTACGGGCTCGCCGGAATATTTGCTCCCCGTACATTAACATACAAAAAAAATTTCTTATTGTAACACTCTAATGTAAAACACAAAAATTCTTTAGTGTATTTTTACCAAACGTAACACTCTAATATAATACTGTAAAAAAAAATTAATGTAACACTCTAATGTAACATACACAAAAACTCTTTAGTATAACACTCAAATGTAACACACAAAATTTTTTTAATGTATTTTTTCCAAATATAACACTCTAATATAATACTCTAAAAAAATTCTTTAGTATAACATTCTAATGTAACATACAAAAAAACTCCTTAGTGTACTTTTTCCAAACGTAACACTTCAATACAACATTCCAAAAAAATTTCTTAGTGTAACACTTTAATGTAACACACACACACACACACAAAAAAAAAAAAAACTCTTTGGTGTAGTTTTCTCAAACGTAACGCTCCAATGTAACACAAAAAAAACTTCTTAGTGTACTTTTCCTAAATGTAACACTAAAAAAATGTGAGATTCTTCAAACAATTCCAAAATGAGTATAAATATTCCTTAGTAAGTTTTGGGTAAATATATAATTTCAAACTGTGAGTATTACGTTTGGAAAAAAAAAATACACTAATGAATTTTTTTAGCATTTTTGTGTATTACATTGGAGTATGTTACAAGCGACTGTTCCTCAAGTAAAAATATAAGAAAGCTTGAGGCTCTAGGCATAGCTCAAAGCCTGGTCTACAACAGCTTTTGAATCGGTGCATGCTTTTAAGATCAGGAGGAGAGAGATGAGTGTCGCAGCAACAGGAGCAGGAAGATCAGGAGGATGGCAGCCAGTTCTGTATGGGAAACGAAGACTTGATCGGAGGGAGGGTAGTCGTAATAGTAGTAAGGGGATCTTTACTATCTTCGTAGACAACATTCCATGGTCAATGAATCCTAAAGGGTTATTCTCCTTATTTTCAAAGTTTGGAATTGTAAAAGATGTTTTCATTCCTAGTAAGACTAGGAAATCTACTAGAACAAGGTTTGGGTTTGTCCGATTTGATTGTACAGTGGCAATTGAGGTAGCCATCCAGAAAACTAATGGCATATGGTGCGAAGACAAGGAACTCCGTGTGAAGAGGGCAGAGTTTGAGAAGGTAAGAGGTTTTGAGAAAAGAGAAGGGTTGAATAGTAAGGTGGTTGATCCAAGAGGTAAACTGAAAGATTATATGGTCAGAAATGATGTTGGGAGAGGTTTGAAGATAATGGCTCATCAGTCATACGTAGAGGTAGTACGACAAGGGAATAGGAGAGGAAATGAAGGGCATGTTATAGTGGGGGTGGAAGCTGGTAATGGTTGGTTAAATGATAGTGTCATTGTCACATTGAAAAGCTATGATGTGTTCTTAGAATTTCGGAATGCCGTATTACATATTGGCTCTAAGGATATTGCTGTTAGAAAATGGGGGGTAAGACAGCTATGGTGTCATTTATGTCGGTAGAAGACAAGAAGGCACAGATGATAATCTTGGATGACTGTTTTAAAAAATGGTGCGAGTCGATCACAGAGTGGAAAAAGGGATTACGCTTAGTCCAGAATAGAGCAGTGTGGCTGAGCTGCTTTGGAGTGCCTTTAAATCTATGGAGCAAGGATACATTTCTGAAGATAGGCAGATTATGGGGAGATATATTACGAATGAATGAGGCTACATCAAATCAGTTGGATTTTAGTTGTGGAAGGATCCTGATTGAAACTAATGTAATGTATCCCATTAATATCGTTATTTAGACTAGGTGTAGTGATATGGTTTATCCAGTTAGAGTTTGCGAAGAGCACGTCATGGTAACCAAAACACTTGGTGAATCATGTAAGTGTGTATCAATCCAAAGGAGGAAAGATCTTTGTAGTGTAGTAGGGTCGAAAGGTCAGGATGATGGACATGGTATGCTTCCAGAAAAGGAAGCTGTTGTGGTGGAAAATTCTATCCAAATTAAGATGAACACGTGTGCTGATGGGCTAAAATCTTCTATGGCTGAGATGGCTCACAAAGTAGCAGAGGTGGCACAAGTTTTACCTATTGATTGTTGTACATTGGTAGTGGAAGAAACGGCGAGCGTGGGCTTGGGAAGTCGTATGGTGGTTAATGCATGTGAAGGAATCAACCAATAGATTTTGAATGCTGAACAGCTAGTTAATGAAGTCAATGAGGAAAAAGAGAAAGCTGTTAATGGGTACATGAGAAGCCTAAGTGGAGATGGGCCTGACAAAGGTGGAATAGAATTGGAAGTTAAATTGGTTGGGTTAACAAATGGGCCTGTTGAAAGTAGAAGTAAGTCCTTCAGAGTGGGCTTGGATAACTCAATGTCTCTGGGCCAAGACGTCGGGAGCGATTCACCATCTATTCAACCCACTTTCATCCTAAGAAATTCTGGTTTGAAAATGGGAGAGGCAAAATAGAGGAAAAAGCTGGTTAGGAGTAATAGAGGTAATATAGTTCTTCGGCATTTGGTGGATAACCAACGAAAAGGAAAGGGTGGTAGCAGGGAGAGGAAAGGAGGTGTAGCGGTCATGGGCAGCTAGAGTAGAGGAGCTGTGTTCAGAGAAAAAGCTGGGATGAGTGCAAGTTTGGGGTCATTTGGTAGAGGCTCAAGTAAAGATCTTCCTGGGTCGAAAGCTTCGCCGGAGCTTTATGGAAGGCTTTCTAATGTTGACAAGGCGATATAAGAGGAGGCAGAAGCAACAATTAGTATGGGCAAAGCACTAGGTATATGTTTTGGTGGAAAGGAAAAAGGAAGTGATTAAAAAAGTAAATGATATGGAAGTCAATGATAAAGAAAGGGCATTACCCAGGAATGCAGAAATTCCTGTGGTGAATAATTTGCCGAACTGATTTGCTAAGCAATTAGGGGTTCATGGTGTGTTGCAAAGTGGATTAATGAAGCTCTTATCATGGAATGTTAGAGGTCTGTGTAAAGCTGAAAAAAGGAGGAAGGTCAAGTGTAGACACTCCATTTTTGACCGACCTTAAGACTCAGACGTCATCGATTGAGCGCTCGGTGATGACGCATGTTGTGCAAGTTCTGAGGTTACAGAGTCTCGGCTGAGAGCCTTGCCTCCGGATCTTGGGACTCTTTTGTGGTTTGTCTCGGTTTGCGAACCAAGTTCTGTTTTCTCTTCTTGAAGGGAGGGAGAGGTTTCGTGGACCATCTCTCAGTGGCCGTAGGCTACTTTTCGTGGTCGTAGACCACTGTTCCCGTTTGGAGACCAGTTTCCGATTTTCGGAGCCGTCGGTCGTTCACCTCAGTTCGGGACCGCTGAACTTTCTCTGTTTGCTCCAGTTTTTGGCACACACCTTGTTTCCTCTCTCTAGAGGGACACTGTGGCCCGGGAGACCACCTTCGTGGTCGCACGCAACTTTCAATGCTTAACAGTCAGTTTTCAGGGCACCCAGCTGCGCATTTTGGCCCCCGAACCCTCGTTTTGCATCCGTCTTGGTTCATTTTTGGCATGGACCCTATTTTCTTTGTTTGGAAGGTGGTACAAGGGTGGGAGACCACCTTTTCTCTTAGAGACCACCTTTTCTCCCGCCGATCGATTTTCTTGTCAGAAAGCTGGTCTCCTTGATTTTTGAGCCACATTTGTGGGTCTCCCACCACACCACTTGCTTGCATTCAATTGGGAGACCACCATTTAAGGCTGCTGACCACCTGACCCTTTTGACCTGGTCGGCCGACCAGGGCAAGTGGTCGGCTGACCACTTGAACTGGTCGACCTACTCCCTCCTGTCTTGTCTCTGTGAGTTGTTGCCAGCTGTGCCAGCTGGAAGGCACAGAATTGATCCTCCATACACGTGTATGGAGGATCTTCAAGCTTGGTTTTAAGCTTCTAGGAGAAGCTTTGAACCTCTTTGGCTATAAAGGAGGGCCTCTCCCTCACTAGCAAAGGTTCAGAAGTTGGTTTTGGGCATACACTATATCTCTCCCTTTGTCTCTATATTTTAGCTTCAAAGCTCCATAGTTCTTGGCCCTTTTGCATACCACCTCCTAGTACAACACCTCCACTATCAACCTAAGAATCTTGGAGCCCATTTTCAGAGGTTGAAGGCTTGCTGTTTTGGTCCAGAAGCTGCTGGTCCTTTTGGCTACAAGGGTAACACTCTATTTCCCTCTTTTTGGCATTGTTTTGTTCCATCTCTTAGCCTAGTTTGCAAGCATATTTGGGCTTTGTCATAAAATCAAAAAAGTCTTATTTTGAGCTTCTTAACATGTTTGTTTAAGATCATTTTTATGTTGGGGGTCATCTACCCCCTTGCATGCTTCATTTCATCTTATCTTGAGCCATGTCTTAGAGCCTTTGCATTGGCCTTTGTTTGACCTCTTAGCCACTAAAATCCAGTGGATTTTCAATGGCTAAAATGCTATTTTGAGCGCCAAAATCAGAGAGGGGTGACCCTCTCAGCCCTTGTCTTGTTTACTAGCATTTTTGGCCTAACAAAGGAGCCCTTATTTGCATGCTTTCAAGCCATGTTTCAGGCCATTTTTGGTGAGTTTATGACCTACATGAGCTTTTTCCAGAGTTATTTTTTTCCATATTAGGTGTCCCTCTTGCATGTGTAGAATAACCCTCTTCATAGCATATCAAAGGAGCCTATACTTGCATGCTTCTTAGCCTCATTTCAGGCCCTTTTCAGTGAGTTTTAGGGCTTGCATAACCTTTGTCCAAAGGTGGTTTTGTCATATTGGGTGTCCATCTTGCATGTGTAGAACAACCCTCTTCATGGCCTATCAAAGGAGCATCTCATTCTTTCATGCATAGACCATGTTTCAGTGAGTTTTTGGGCTTTATTTGGCATGTCATACCTCTAAATTCTGCTGGTTTAGTGGCCTCTTGAATGCTTAATATACTTGTAGTGTAAACCCTCTTCACTAGCTTGTATTGCATGTTGTTTTGGCCCTTGATTCTAGCACTTTTTGGCCATGCCTTAACCTGATTTTGTGCATGTTTTGGACTGCCTTAGAATGATGCATGCTATGCATGGTTGTAGTTCAATATCCATGCCTAGCCTTAAGTTTTGTAGCCTCTTGCATGCTTGAATAGAGGTGTTTGCATGTCTTGGCATCATTGTGCATGTTATTTCAGACCTCATACTTGTGCCATGTTCCCATGTTTTCCACTCCTTAAGTGCATTTGAGAGTTGTACTTGTTTGCCTCATTTTTGGACCATTGCATGAGCTTTATTTCCATGCCTTTTGAGCCACCATTTTAGTCCATATTTGCTACTATTTTGGTCTACATAGGGACTATTTGGGGGTGGTTTGGTCATTTGAGCCTCGCTTTGCATACCTCTAGTGTAATCCACTTCACTAGTTTCGGTATTTGGGCCACCTAACATGCATTGTGTGAGGTGTTTGCATGATTCGGGACCCTTTCGTATGTCATTTCAGAGCTAGAAAATGTGTTGTTGTATGCTATATTACATGCTTGCCATGCCTTGGTAGAGTTGCACTTGGTGTCTTAGTTTCGGTCCCTTGCATTTGGGCATGTTTGCATGAGTGTTGTTGCTTTATTTCATCATGTTTGGCCACTGATTTGAGTGTGGCTGAGGTCCACTCATATTGGTTTAAGTCTATCTTGCATTGTGTATGCCATATTATGTCATGTGCATTGAGTATGCCATTGATAGTTCATAGCATTGCGCATGTTAGTTGCACCTTTGCATATCACTCCTTACATGTTTGCGTGTCTTAGTTGCATTTCGTTTAGGATTGCACGCTAGTTGTTGCGTTGTGTTTGCATGCCATGCCATTCTAGTTGTTGCATAGTGTTTGGAGTAGGGTTTAGTCTAAACACGGGAAACGAGGGACGTTTCGTACTCAAAGTGACGAAACGTGCTTCAATTCCCGGTCGCCGACACTTTTGACTATCCATGATAGAGTTGTTGGCTTTAGGTGTCCATTTGTGCATTCATTTTACATCGAGTCGTGCAATCCGACTCCTCAACCATCATGCATTGAGATGCGTGATTGGTGGCACGAGGATCGAGGACTGCACTCCTTGGAGCTTGTGCAATGATGGGGAGAGTGGTTACGCACACATATGTTGAAAATACTTTGCCATGCCCCTTTCTTGCTCTCTGTTGCAGCAAACCGGAAGCCAGCAGCAAAAACTGGTCAGCAGTATCCCTACAAGTTCCCATGGAGTTGTGTACAGTGTTCCGGGGTCAATTGTAAACAGAGGCAAATCGGGGCATCGCGATGGATTTCCCGACAAGGCGACTCAAGCATGCATGCATCTTTCATCATTCCGAACAGAGCTGAGGTAGTCTACTTCATGTGGCATTGCATGCTAGTTTACTCGCTTTCTTAGTTAATTTGTTAATTAACTAGTGTTGTGTAATAATTAGTTATTCATTTTGGTTGTGTAATATTTATTTGGACCCTCTGCGAGAGGGCAATGTTGTAATAAGTGTGCGTGTGTGTGATGCATGTCTTCCAACCCCACGTCTTTCTCCCTTTTATTTACCAGCTTATGATGGTTAGTTTTAGGGCATGTTTCAATTAGCATCTATATGTTCGCATGTTTGCATTCATTCATATGTATTGCATGCACCAGGCTCGGCGCATCATGCTAACTGCATTGTATTTTAATTCCAAGTTGAATACATGTATTGATTGTGGCATCTCATATGCCATGTTTAGAATAGCCGAGCCTATTGTAGTTGCATTTTTGCATGTGTTGCATTAGGCATCTTAGCATAGTTAGGATTCATGCATGTTTTCTAATTAGCTTCTTTCTTTGGCTCGGAGTACTCGGTAAGTGTTTATGCTTTAGCATTCTTGTCTGCGTGTGAGTGACTGCCATGATAGCATGCTTATCATGAGGCTATTTGCTTATGTGATATAACTGCCTGAATGCCTGTGGGTGAAGGTTGGGTTATTTGAATTGGAACAATTCACCAATTGAGAGTTTTAAGCCCACTTGAGAGTGACAAAATCATGTTTTCTTAAGCCCACCCGAGGGTGACAAATCCACGTCTTAGCCTACTTGCGAGTAGCACCATCAAACCATCTTTCAAACATGAAATATTTTGTTCCAACTCAAACGATCCAGTCTATACTTGTATGCTGTGCGCATCACATAGTAATTCTAGGCTAATAACAGGAATAAGAGCTCATATTGTTTTCAAAACTCGATATCATGGTTAGTAGAGGCCGATCTTTGATTGGGCAAGTGGGGGTGCTCACGAAGTGACCTTCCCCAATCGTACCCAAGTTCCCGAGCCGAGAAAACTTTGGTGATGACGAACACGTGGCCTTAGGCAACGAGTCAGGGTTTCCTAAATTCCCCCAAAATAAATATTTAGGTGGCAACTCTGTATCTGGCAAAGCAGTCCATATTTGGCACTTCTTTCTAAAAATCAATTTTTCAAAAATGATTTGCCGGATTTGGACTCTTTGATGATTCATCGGTCTTGCATTGCACTCTGCGAGATTAGATACAGGACCATGACATTGAGTCCTGAACTGTAGTGAGCCCAATGAACAAAACAGGATTCCTCCCGGGACATTCGGGGACGTCTACATCAAGTCTTTACTTAAGGAAAGAAAATTTGATTTTGCTTGCTTCTAGGAGACAAAGAAATATGATGTTTCGTTGGTATTCCTCAAGTCTCTTTGGCTTGATGATGACTTGGAGTATATGGTCGTCGATGCCGACGGGAGGGTAGGGGGGCTATTGTGCATTTGGAAGCTATCTGTGTTTAGTCTTTCTCAGTGCTGTAGTACAAGGCATTGTATTATACTTTCAGGTACTCTTTTACCAGATTTCAATTGTGCTATTGTTAATGTTCATGCACCAAATGAAGTGAATGAGAGAGGTAAATTTTTGAGTGTTTTAAGTAGATTAAAACTTATGTTTCGCACCCCCTAGTGTATAATTGGTGATTTCAATGAAATAAGAAATCTTGGGGAAAGAAGGGGGTGTTCAAGAAGAGATAAAGGGATGAAGGAATTTAATCAGTTCATCAAAAATTTGGAGTTCATTGATTTACCCATGATGGGACGACAATTCACATGGTGTAATGCTAATGAAAGAGAAAGGTGGAGTAGGATTGATAGAGCACTAATGTCAAGTGAATGGTTGAGTTGGACTAACTTAAAATTAATGGGGCTGGAAAGAAGGCTATCGGACCATTGCCCTCTGTTATTGCAAGATGATGGTAGGGATTAGGGTCCAAGGCCATTTCGATTCCTCAATGCTTGGACTCTTCATCCTAAATTTGAAACTATTGTAAAGAAATCTTGGGAGGAGTCTGCATTTACTGGTTGGGTAGGTTTTGTCATAATGAATAAATCAGTGTTGAAAATGTGGAATATGGAGGTCTTTGGAAATATCACTTTTGTTTTAAAAGCAGCAGAGGAGGAACTTCATGCCATTGATCTAGTGGCTGAATCCAGAATTCTTGAAGAGGTTGAAATTAATAGAAGAAGAGAGGTTCGTAAAGAGGTATGGTCACTAAGTAAGAGAGAGGAGTGGATGTGGAGATAGAAGTCCAGAGTGAACTGGTGTTTAAATGGGGAAAAAAAATACAAGATTTTTTTTCATATTGTTGCTACTAGTAGGCAGAACAAGAATTTGTTGAACTCAATTGAGGTGGATGGGGAGCTTTATGAGAATCCACTTAGGGTTAAGCAGGAGGTGCTTAATCATTTCAGAAAGAGATTCTCAGAGGATTGGATATCTAGGCCTAAGCTTGAAGGTATTTTCAGATCCATTGTTCAGGATATGGACTCCGCTAGGTTAGTTGTACCATTCTCAGAAGAAGAAATATGGAGAGCTGTGAAGGAGAGTGATGGTAATAAAGCGCCGGGTCCGGATGGTTTTAACTTGTCTTGCTTTCAAAATGTTGGAGGGTGTTTTAAAAAGGACATCTTGAAGTTCTTTGAGGAATTTTATGATAATGGGTGTTTGGCTAAAGGCATCAACAGCTCTTTTATAACTCTGATTCCTAAAAAAGTGTGCCCAGATGGCATTTCTGATTATAGACCAATTAGCCTTATTGGTTCTTTATACAAGATTTTTTCTAACATCCTAGCTTCTAGGCTAAAAAAGGTGTTGCCCAAAATTGTTGGAGAATCTTAATCGGCTTTCATCGGTGGAAGGAACATATTGGATGGGGTGTTAATAGCAAATGCAGTTGTGGATTGGTGGAAGAAGAAAAAATAGAAAGGGGTGATTCTAAAATTAGACTTTGAAAAAGCCTATGACATTGTAAACTGGGAGTGCCTTTTTGCCATGATCTCAAACTTTGGTTTTCAAAATAAATAGATCAGGTGGACAAAGGAATGCTTACAATCTTCTAGGGTTTCAATTCTCGTTAATGGCTCGCCCACTGTTGAATTTAGTCCTGAAAAAGGACTCAGACAAGGGGATCCAATGTCACATTTTCTCTTTAATATCGTGGCTAAAGGGTTGAATATGTTATTTCAAAGGGCTAAAGCATTAGGGCTGATTAAAGGAACTGTTATAGGTCATGAGGAAACTAATGTCACGCACTTGTAGTTTGTAGATGATACAGTAGTGTTTTGTAAGGCTGAGGTGTAGGAAATTCTGAATGCGAAAAGAATTCTAAGATGCTTTGAAGTGTTGTCTGGATTGAGGATAAATTTTTACAAAAGTCATGTCTGTGGGGTTGGAGTATAGGAGGAGGTTCTGGCTGATTTTGTTGAGAAATTAAATTGTCAGAGTAAAAAGTTGCCATTCATGTATCTTGGTCTGCCACTTGGTGCCAGCCTAAAGAGGAGGAGCATATGGTTGCCTGTGATCAATAAGTTTAAATCTAAGCTTGCTTCTTGGAAGAGAAAGTTACTTTTTTATGGGGGTAGGTTAACTCTAATCAAATCTGTGCTATCCTCATCACCAGTTTACTACCTTTCCTTATTTAAAGTACCTGCTGGTGTGGCTAAGTAGATTGATAAAATTCAAGCTAGATTCTTGTGGGGGGGTTCGGAAATTAAAAAGAAGCTTCATATGGTAAAGTGGGAGGAGGTTACAATGAAGAAAAGTTTGGAAGGGCTAGGTATTAAAAGGTTGAAGGATTTTAATGAGCGTCTTCTAGCTAAATGGTGGTGGAGATATGGTACTGAAGATACAGCATTATGGAAAACTATTGTGATTAGTAAGTATGGCAGCTTTGGTGGGAGATGAAGACCATTCTTGGCTAATGGTGTCCGGTGCTCAAAAATTTGGGGAGATATACTTAATCTGGAACATAGCAGCCCCAATCTATGGAGTTTTTTTATGAATAATTATGTAATTAAAGTGGGAAATGGGTTACGGATTAGTTTTTGGGAGGATCAATGGGCATCTGATAGGTGCTTAAATGACGAATTTCCCAGAATTTATGACCAATTAGCAGATAAAGAGGTCACCATTAAATAGATGTTGAACAGGAGAAGTTTAGTAGCTGGGTGGTTCTTTAATTTCAAGAGATGTCTGAGGGCTTGGGAGGAGGATGAAGTGGGAAGATTCAGATCATATCTTTCTTCTCTTGAGCCCATCTTATCAGATAGAATGGATTCTCTGGTTTGGAGTGCTTCATCCGCAGGTGTATTCACTGTTAACTAAGTTTATAGTAAGAATGATGTGGGTCAAGGATTGGGGTTTACAAAGTGGATTTGGAATAATATTTTCACACCAAAAGTGAAATTTTTTGGCTGGCTTGTTTGGAAAGGTAGGATTAAAACAAGAGATTTTCTTCAAAGGGTGGCTTGTCTCAGTCAGGATGCTAGCACAGAATGTGTTTTTTGCGGATGTGGTGTTAAAACTGATTGTCATGTTTTATTACAGTGCCAGTTTGCTTGAAGGGTCTGGACAAATATCTTGAATTGGTGGGGTATGCAATGGGTGGTACCTGCCAATGCTAAAGGTGTGATGGATTGGTGGAGAGGGATCAAATGGGGTAAGTTGGAAAATAAAATCTGGAATGCAATTCCATTTGCTGTTTTTTGGTCTATTTGGAATATGCGTAATGACTGCATATTCAATGGAAAACATCATCTTTTGGAAGAAGTCTGTGAGTTAATTAAGATTAGAGTTGCCATGTGGATCAAAGCAAGTGCTAGTGAGTTGCAATACTCTGTTCATGATGTGGTGGAGAATTTGTAGCAGATTAGACAGTGTCTGAGGTGAAGTTTGTTTACTGGTGCTGATGTTGGTGTTGTGATGCTATTGTTTGAGAGGTGAAGTCTGTTTTCTGTGTTGTTTTGCACTGATCTATGCTGTGAGGCTGCTGTTTGAGTGTTGAAGATTGTTTACTTTGTGGCTTGGCTCATATGGCAGAGTGGTTTTGGGTCCTTACCAAATTAAAGGGCTGCAAAATTCAATGGGATTTACTGATTTGTATTGTATCATGGGCTGTCGAGAGGCTGATATGTTCTGCTTTGTTCTGTTGCTATTTGTGGTGTTGTGATGCTGTTGATGCTGTTAGCTATGATGATGGTAGAGTTTTGTTGCTAGGTTGTTAATGGTGTTAGCTGGATGGGGTTGATAGTTGGGCTCTGCTGCTGATCCTGGGGCAGTAGGGGCTATGATGTGAGGCTTGGGAGCTGGTGGTGAAGCTGCAAGGTTAGTTGGCTGCTGTTCAGTATAGAAGTGTAGATGCTGTGGTTGGTTGCTGTTCAGTACAGAAGTGCAGAGCTGGTGGTGAAGCTGCAAGGTATGTTGGCTACTGACGCTGTTTTGTTAATGCTGCTGGTTCTACTTGGTGAAAAGGAGTATATTCTCTGTGGTGGTTGATCTGAGCTGTTGCTGATGTTTTTGATTTGAAGCCCATTCCTGCTGATTGGCTTTGCTGCTTGTTTGTGGGGGAATGATTTTTTTAGGCTACTGCAGCTGTTATTATTGTTGTTGTCCTGTTGTTTTGTTGTTTGCTACTTTTGGGTTGTCTAGTGTATATTAGGCTTGGTTAGATTTGACTTAGGTGAGGTTGTTTTGGGTGTTTGTGGTTGGTTCCTCACCAACTCTTGATGATGTGCTAGTATATGATTGGGTGATCCTATTGGTGCCAACCTAGTTGGGATTGATTTGGTTCGCTATGATGCTCTTTGCACTCATCCTCTTTTTCCTTTATTGATGTATTAGTTTTCTGCTTCATCAATAAAGATCTTTTTTGCTGATCAAAAAAAAAAAAAAAAACCACATTGGAGCATGTTACATTGAAGTGTTACGTTTGAAATTACAGTGATTAGAGTTTTACGTTTGAGAAAAATACATTAATTTTTTTTATTTTTTATTTTTTTTGTGTTACATTGGAGCGTTACGTTTGGGAAAAATACACCAAAGAGTTTTTTTTTTTTTAGTGTTACGTTATTACGTTTGGAAAAAGTACACCAATGTGTTACATTAAAGTGTTACATTGTTGGAGTGTTACATTAGAGTGTTAGGTTTTTGTTCGTAATGTGGGATTTGTTCTATAATGAGAGAAAATCCAAAACTTCTATAGTATAAATTGCCCAAATGTGCAATTTTATATTTTGAGAAATCCACTTTTATCTCTAAAAAATTAAACTAAATAGGTAAGTAACTATCATTTTATGTAATTTCTACTTTAATGGGACCTTTGGATTCATAAGAAAAAAGGGAAGACTAAACAGTTCACAAAATCCCATTTTAAAATTTATTGATATTTCACCCTAAGTTTATAAAATTATCCAAAATTAATTGATTAATTTTTAGGCGTTATCACTGAAAAGGCAATTACAAAAGAGGCATGTCATAGTAATCAAGATTAAGTAAGACATAAGATTTCCTATGGATAGAGGTGATTTCCTAATCATATGAAACAAATAACATTTCTTATTGATTTTGTCACGTTTCAATTTTTAAAGAGTTAATTTGACAGAAAATTAACTAATTCATGCCGGACCAAGGGATGCTACTGTGACTAAAATCATAACAGTTATCTGTGGTGTCTCGATGGAGGCTTTTTCTGAGTCTTTTTTTGATAATCTGAACCATTCATATTATAGGGTTCGTTGAATAGATCATTCATACAAAAAATCAAATTGATTGAAAATCTATAGCTTTATATCAAGAAGATATATTTTTTTTAAATAAAATAAACGGTTAACATAATCTTGATAATTTTTGTAAAACAATTTGAATCTGATCACGGGGTTACGGATTTCTGATTAACTTGATTTTTTGTATGAATAAATACTCGACAAATCTTACAATATGAATAGTTCGGATTATCAAAAAAGTCTCAGAAAAACTGGCACCAAAACACCATAAATCCTTGCTGTAAACTAGTCACAACAGGATTCCGAATCCTGATTATTAATTAAAAACTCATATTTTATTCACGTAAATCATTCTCAAACTGTTCATTTATTGTTCCTTTCCAAAATATTAAAACCAAATCTTTCCTAACAATGAAATGTAATAGACAAGATGAGTTGAGATCTCAAACCAATCAAGCTACGAATATGAACTCATTTATTACTATTTTTTGGCGTAAAAGAAGTGTGCTAGAATAAAATTCATAAATGAATTAAAAATTAAATACAATTAAACTAAAAAGTAGTATGCAAGAAAAATATAATCAGTTTTATAATTAATTTTCTTTTTGATAATAATTATTAAGAAATTAATGAAAATAAATGATATCTTATCACATTTTGCAATGATATAAAAAGGTGAAAAAAACAAGTAATACAACAATTCTCGTAAAATAATATAAAATAACATAGTTTATTGAATATATAAAATATGATATGTAAGCGTCTGACAGACAGGTAGTGACTGTCTTAAAACTGTAATTCATCCCATGCGTAGGAACAGATAAATTGTAACAATTTCAAGATAAATGTAATTTAATTAAGTAATTATCGATATTTGATTAATTTGATATTTTTACAAAGATAATGTACTTGAAAAACTCTACATATTGAACGATTTGGATTATAAAATGATGTATTGAAACCCAACAAAACGGTCTAGTCCGTTTTCGAATAAGGGAGAAGCTATTCCTTGTAGGATAATGATGGCTAGAAAACTGAGTTAGAAAAAAAGATAAATATTAAATTTATTATGCCATTCAACACAAAATTGATAGCACATTAAATAATTTTAAAAAATGATAGTATTATTTGTAGTATTTGTATTGATGTTGAAATAAATTTTGAAATATCAAATGTATTAAATATAATACTAGTTTCATTAAAATATCCAAACTCCGTTGCTACAACTTTTTTTTTATTCTAAGGGATTATAAAAGAAATGTCATATATGTCATTGATTTTTAGGCATCATTTTATATTACTGTCTACATGGATATTTATGATTTGTTTTCTTTGAGATAATTATTAAAAAAATTAATAAAATCAAATAATACAAAACGTACTTTCTCTTATTATAAAACCTAGTTGTCTGGTTTTACAAATCATCTTGTGAATGAGTTAACAAGGCTAAGAACTAGAAGGAATAAAAACAAAAATGGGAATGAAGTTAATTGGGCTGATGTTGTTGCTTCTCTTGATTTCTCGTATATCTCTCCCTCTCCCTCCCTAAATACATTTCTTAACTATTCTACATCATGGTTTTTTTTTAGGTTATTGAGATGGTTCACTAAATACTCTTTTTTTTTTTTTTGTAATTAATTTTTTGGGGTGTTTGGAATATGCAGAGAAGAGACCACTGAAGCAAATATATGCTACCAATATAGAAAAATGTTCAGATGACTGTGCATGGAAAAACCTGTAAGAATTTTTCCTAAATATGACTTAATGTGGCTTATGCATAATTATACTAGATTCATTTCATTAAGAAAGATACATGTACATCAATTAGATAGTACTAATTATTGATGAATGCACCTATATATACAATGTATAGAAGACTAATGGAGATAATGTTAATGCATTGAATGTGATAGATTCATTATGAATGAATCTTAGAGATGCATTATGTATCTATTATGAATATGTAAGATACATTAATCTATCTAATGAATTCATTAATATAGAAGATGCATTATGTATCATGAATGTATAAAATACATTAATCTATTTAATGAAGTTCATTGAATGAATGGATTCTTTGATAGGAAAAATACTAGTATAAATAGTGTAAGGTCCTAAACCACACTCTCCATCACAAAAAACTCAAGTTGTCACCACAAGAAGGCTCTCACCGCCTATAGAAAGAGAAGTGATTTGAAAATCTTAGACAAGTAAAGAACTTGAAGATCAAGATCTTCTATTCAAGGTTTCTCTTTCTTAAAAGAGGATTTCATACTATCATGAATCAAGGTATGTATTCGCTTATTTTGTATAGTAGAAATTCATATAGTTTTCATGTATAGAATTGAATCCTTAATAGTTTTTAGTTTATGTTCCGCAAAGTTTTCTATCAATTGGTATCAGAGCTTGGTTCTCAATTCTGATGCATGAAACGTATAAGTATGAATTTCATTTTATGATGATGTTTTGTGTAACAAGTGCAAAACCTTGATTTACACTTGTCCAATTTGATTTTTATTTTTGGCCAATCTTTTATTCTATTGATATTAAAATAAAAATTGAAAATTATTTAACAAGTGGTAATTAAGATAATGTTTTATGCATTTATAATGTTTTGTTACACACCTTATGAGTTGAAACATTGTTGATCAGCCCAACGGAGGTTCAACACTATGTATGTTTAAACAACCGAGATGATTAGTATAATAAATATAATAATAAGTTTTTCTGTCCAACGGTGATAAACTTCTCACGTGCTTTAGTTAATAAAATAAAATAAGAGACATTGAGTTTTTCTGCCCAACGGTGATAAACTCGTTACGGTCTTAATGATTATTTTATTTTATTTTATGTTGTTTATTTTTATTAGTCATCTCATTTATTTTATGAATTGTTAAAATATTTTATTCGGCCCAATGGAAGGATAACTTGATTTCGTATCTAACTAATTATGTTTTATAGTTAGATATATTTAACTTGTGGTGTTATTTTTATGAGATGTGAAAAGTAGTTTTCTTGATTATATTATGTAATGGATATTATGTGTTTGCAGCATTGAATCCTACTGCAATTAATAGTTACTTGTCTGGTATTGAAGCTTTGAGTGGAACTCATTTTAAGAAATGGAAGGAACAAATTGGAATTGTTTTGGGAATTATGGATTTAGACTATGCATTAAGAGAGCCAGCTCCTACAAAGCCTAATGATACAATTTCTAAGGAACACATAGCTTTATATGAAAAATGGGAACGCTCTAATCGCTTAAGTCTAATGATTATGAAAGGCTCAATTACGCCTGCAATTCAAGGAGCAATCCCTGTTTCTGAAAGTGCAGTGAGCTATATGAAATCTATTGAAGAACAATTCATTGGAACTTCCAAGTCCCTTGCTAGTACTCTCATGATTAAAATGATGACAATGAAATATGATGGTTTGAGTGGTGTTCGTGAACATATCTTAAAGATGAATGATATGGCCTCTCAATTAAAGGGAATGGACATGGAAATTTCTGAAGGTTTTCTTGTTCATTTCATTATGACTTCTCTTCCTGCGTAATTTGGTCCTTTTAAGATCAATTATAATACGCAGAAAGATAAGTGGAAGATGAGCGAGTTAATTGCCATGTGTGTTCAAGAAGAAGAGAGGCTTAAAGCTGAAAAGCCTGATATGGCTCACCTTACCACCTTGGGTCCAACCAAAAAGATTTTCAAGAAAGGCAAAAGTAAGAAGAAGAAGAATGCAAATGATGAAACTCACAAGACTAATGAAGAAAATAAGATTCGATGCCATTTCTGTCGAAAGAAAGGTCACATAAGAAAGGACTGTCCAGGTTTTAAAAGTTGGTTGGACAAGAAAGGTAACACTCAATACTTTGTGTCTCATGAATCCCTTTTGGTAGATGTTCCACCAAATTCTTGGTAGATTGACACTGGTGCAAGTATTCACATAACAAATTCCATGCAAGGATACCTTACAAGTCGGAAACTAAATAAAGGAGAACGAACCATTACGGTCAGGAATGGAATATAAGTGGACACTGAGGCTATTGGCACCCTCCGTCTAATTTTAGACTCTGGTTTCATTTTAGATTTAGTAAACACAGTTTATGTTCCTGTTTTTACTAGAAACCTAATTTCTGTTTCACAACTTGATTCATGTGGTTATGAATTTAAGTTTGGAAATAATAGAGTCTCTTTATTCCACAATTCTCATATGATTGGTTCTGGACTTTATATGGTAATCTTTATTCATTGAATTTAGATTCATTGTGCATAAGTACTTTATATGGTACTTATACACAATCTCTTTTATCCTTTAATGTAAATGACTTGGTAAATAAAAAGAGAAAGCGAGTGAATGAAAATTCATCCGTGTTGTGGCATAAGCTCTTGGGCCACATATCAAGAGAAAGGATGGAACGTCTTATTAAAGACGGAATTTTAAGTTCACTTGATTTTTCTAATTTTAGTACTTATGTGAATTGCATTAAAGGAAAATACACAAAGACAAAGAAAAATGGTGCTACTAAGACTACTGAATTATTAGACACAATTCATACTGATATATGTAGTCCCTTTACTGTTCCAACTATTTCTGGACATAAATATTTTATTACTTTTATTGATGATTTTTCTAGGTATACTTATGTGTATCTTATTCGTGAAAAATCAGAAGCACTGGATATGTTCAAACTCTATAAAGCTGAAGTTGAAAATCAACTTGGTAGACGGATTAAAAGTGTAAGATCTGATAGAGGTGGTGAATATTATGGTAGATTCACTAAGTCGGGTCAAAATCCAAGTGCTTTTGCTTTATTTTTGGCTGAGAATGGTATTGTTGCTAACTACACAATGCCTGGTACACCTGAGCAAAATGGTGTAGCTAAGCAACGAAACCGTACTCTTTTGGACATGATGAGAAGCATAATGAGTAACTCTTCTTTGCCAGATTACTTGTGGGGTGAAGCTTTAAAAACTGTTGTACATGTTCTTAATAGGGTTCCTAGTAAGGTTGTGCCTATAACTCCTTATGAGTTGTGGGTTGGTAGGAAACCTAATTTGAATTATTTACATGTATGGGGTTGTCCTGCTGAAACAAAAATTTTCAACCCACAAATAAAAAAATTAGACCCTAGAACTATAAGTTGTTATTTTATTGGATATCCTGAGAGATCAAAGGATTTTAGATTCTATTATCTCACTCATAGCACAAGAATTGTTGAAACTAGAAATGTTGTGTTCTTAGAGGATGAAAACATTAGTGGGAGTATGAATCTCAAAAATATTTCTTTGGAGGAAAATCGTGATTTTACGCCTTCCACGATTATCCAAGAAAATGTAGTACCTAAACCTATTGGTACACGAGATTTCTCACATTGGAAAAGAAGTTGTCCCAGTTGCAGAACAACCTTTACACAGATCACAAAGAGAAAAGAAACCAGCCATATCAGATGACTATGAGGTTTACCTAAATGAGTGTGATATAGGCTTGGAGAACGATCCTGTTTCTTATGCCCAAGCCATGAAAAATGGGAATGCAACTCAATGGTTAAATGCCATGAAAGATGAGTTAAAATCAATAAAAGACAATAATGTCTGGGATCTTGTAGAATTGCCTAAGGGAGCCAAAACTGTTGGATGCAAATGGGTTTTTAAAACCAAGCGTGATCCTAAAGGCAATGTCGAAAGATACAAGGCCAGATTAGTTGTTAAAGGATACACTCAAAAAGAAGGGATAGACTATAAGGAAACTAATTCTCCTGTTTCTAATAAAGATTCCTTGAGAATAGTCATGGCCTTAGTAGCTCATTATGATTTAGAGTTACATCAAATAGACGTTAAAACAACTTTTTTGAATGGTGACTTGCATGAAGTGGTCTACATGGACCAACCTGAAAGTTTTCAAGATGAAAGCAAAGAAAATATGGTTTGTAGGCTTAAGAAGTCCATATGGTCTAAAGCAGGCATCTCGACAATATTATCTTAAATTTCATGAAGTTCTCACCAAATTTGATTTTAAGGATAATGTGGTTGATCAATGTGTCTACCTTAAAATCAGTGGGAGCAATATCTGCATTATAGTTTTGTATGTTGATGATATATTGCTTCCTAGCAATAATTTGGGAATGATACATGAGACAAAGCAATTCCTTACGAGAAATTTTGAAATGAAAGATCTTGGTGAAGCCTCTTTTGTCATTGGGATAAAAATTCACCGAGATAGGTCTCGTCATATTTTAGGATTGTCCCAAAGTGCCTATATCGAAAAGGTTCTTAAAAGGTTCAACATGCAGAACTGTTCAAGTAGTGTTACCCCTATAGTTAAGGGTGATAAATTTAATGAATTTCAGTGTCCCAAAAATAATTTAGAAAGGGAACAAATGAAAGAAATTCCTTATGCCTCTGCAGTTGGGAGCATTATGAATGCTCAAGTTTTATACACGTCCTGACATAGCATTTGTAGTTGGTATGCTTGGTTGATACCAAAGCAATCCCGGACTTGATAATTGGAAAGCAGTTAAGAAAGTGTTGCGATATTTACAAGGCACTAAGGATTACATGCTCACTTATCAAAGAACAGACAGCCTTGAAGTGGTTGGTTATTTAGATGTTGATTATGCTGGATGTAAAGACACTCGAAAGTCCACTTCTAGGTACATTTTTATGCTTGCTAATGGACCCATTTCGTGGAAGAGTCATAAGCAGTCTTTGACAGCCTCTTCCACTATGGAGGCAGAGTTCATAGCATGTTATGAAGCCACATGTCATGCAGTATGGCTAAAGAATTTCATATCTGGATTACAACTTGTCGATTCAATTTCGAAGCCCTTACAGATTTACTGTGATAATGATGCTGTTGCGCGGTTCTCCAATAATAACAAAACTTCAGGAGGATCAAAGCATATTGATATCAAGTATCTAGTTGTTAAAGAAAGGGTTTTGAATCAGACTGTTTCCATCTCTCATATTGGTACTACACTTATGTTAGCAGATCCTTTAACTAAAGGTCTCACACCTAAGCTTTTTCAAGAACATGTTGCGCGCATGGGCTTAGTAGAAAGTTTATCATGTTTAGACTTGAAATGAGTGTATTATGTTCATGATAAATGTTATGTTATAATCATCTTCTGTTAGTAATGATTATGTTTGTTGTTTTCATTCTTCATACTTGTACACAATTTAGAAGAAGATGTAAACAACGGGATCGTTACAGATGAATTAGCATTAATCACCATTATGTTGCTAATGTCATCTCTATGATTTAAGATTCACTTATTCATGTTGATGGAAAATATTAACACTATAACCATTGTACAGTCTTGATCAATGTGTAAATCACTGACTACAATGATTTGGTGCTAATAATTTCATTGAACAGAATCTAATGGTGATGGTGCAATCTTCTAGTGAGAGAACGTTGGCCATATTATGATAATCTAGTGACATAATATAATCATGCAAGCCAAGTGGGAGATTGTAAGAATTTTTCCTAAATATGACTTAATGTGGCTTATGCATGATTACACTAGATTCATCTCATTAAGAAAGATACACGTACATCAATTAGATGGTAACTAATCATTGATGAATGCACCTATATATACAATGTATAGAAGACTAATGGAGATAATGTTAATCCATTGAATGTGATAGATTCATTATGAATGAATCTTAGAGATGAATTATGTATCTATTATGAATATGTAAGATACATTAATCTATCTAATGAATTCATTAATGTAGAAGATGCATTATGTATCATGAATGTATAAGATACATTAATCTATTTAATGAAGTTCATTGAATGAATGGATTCTTTGATGGGAAGAATACTAGTATAAATAGTGTAAGGTCCCAAACCACACTCTCCATCACAAAAAACTCAAGTTGTCACCACAAGAAGGCTCCCATCGCCTAGAGAGAGAGAAGTGGTTTGAAGATCTTAGACAAGTAAAGAACTTGAAGATCAAGATCTTCCATTCAAGGTTTCTCTTTCTTAAAAGAGGATTTCATACTATCATGGATCAAGGTATGTATTCGCTTATTTTGTATAGTAGAAATTCATATAGTTTTCATGTATAGAATTGAATCCTTAATGGTTTTTAGTTTATGTTCCGCAAAGTTTTCTATCAAAACCTAGTTGTGATTTCATTTGCAAGGTTGAGTTGTACGCAGTTGGTGAATGCACACCAACTACACCATCAATGTGCAAGTGCAATAATAATTGTTAGTAAAATAAACACCATGGTAAACTGATTACTCAACATATATAATATAGTATAGGATCATACTGTTCTATCTATAGTATACATATGAAAGTCAAATTGTGTCTACCTCTTGTTACCATTTTAATATATAGGATTGGCAATATGCCCTGCTAATCTTCTTCTTCATAATAATAATAATAATAATAATAATAATAAATAAGGGTTAAATATGCAAATACTCTCCAAAATATACATCTTGTGTCATTTTGATTATTGATATTTTAAACAGGGCGACTCTAAAAATTTTCATAGATAGGGTCATTCACAAACAATATTTTATCATATCTATAAATAAATAAAAATTAAATTTCCCTAGTGCTAACATTAAGTTTTCATTGACCACAAACAACAAACTAAATTAAATATTCAAGTCATAAATAAAGATTATTTTTTAATATATTCATTCTATTTCATACTATATTGTTTTGACAATTTAATTTAACAAGATTTTATATTTTAAAAATATTGAATGATACCAATAGTATCAAATACATCATTTTTAATATATGTGACCGAGCAATTATTTAAACAATATTTATAAATTCTTGAAGTTTTGAACTCAAGAAGAAAAATCCTTCACGTGTGCCACCAACCCACCATATTTCGTTTGCCTTTGTTGCTTTGCAGAGTTAATTATTTCTTTTTTTGTATTCTATGTAATTATCGATGTCGAGAGAGATTGAGCAGAATAGAAAATAAACCTAATTGATGATGTAAAACATGAGTTGAATATAATTAGATGGATCACTAATTTTTTAATGGGATTAAACATTGCCTAATTTAAAGTTTGTCCTATAATTTTTTTTTTTATTTTTTTATTTTAAAGTCTCCAATAGCTTGATAGTGTCATGTGACACTATCAAGCCATAAATGGCGTTGCCTCTGATTTTAAATGTGTTAAATTAATTCCCAACTTGTTAATTTCGTTACTAAATAGTCCTTACACTACAGGAAAAGGTACCTATTGCAACGTTTCTATTATGGCGTTTATGAAAAATGCCATTATAGATTAGTTAAATACAATGTTTTCAAAACGTTGTATCTGATCTCAGTAAAACGACATCGTTTTGGGTCAATTAGTTGATACCGTTCAATACTCGGTTCCTTTCAAAACGTCTCTTACTCTGAGTCTCACTCTTCCACAACTACTCGCTCTCGCTCAGAAACCCATTCGATTTGAAGCTCAAAAACCCTCACTCACTGATTTGAAGCTCTCACTCTCGCTCGATTTCAAACACTGTTTCTCGTTCGATTTCAAACACTTTCTCTCGCTCGATTTGAAACACTCTTGATCGATTTCAAAACTTGTTGCAGATTTTGAAGGTCACCAGATTTTGTAAGTTTCGATTTTGGTCCTTTGGTTCTCCTCTCGTTTAGGCCCCCCCCTTCTTTTTTTTGAAGATCTGTAGGTTTGTTGCTACTCTGTTTTGTTGCAGATCTCGCTCAATCGGTCACTTCTTTTTGTTGCAGAACTCAAATCTGTAAGTTTTTATTATATATGCATTTGTTTTGTATGAACTTAGATCTCTGATTTTTCATTACTTTGAGTTCATTATTTTGGATTTGGTGGATGTATCTTACCTCTCTCTCACGCATACACATCAAGCTATTAATGTTTCTTTCTAATCTACTCAATCCTCTTTAAATTTGTTTTCATTTACATTTCTTCTAATAATTATCCTAATTATAAGTCTAGGTTGTGCTGTTGCTGCTTTATTTTTATCTGGATTCATAATTACCCCAGATTTCAGTAGGTGTTACTTTTGGATTAGCTTGTGTTTGTATGTGAATCTAAATTGTTCAAAATGCAAGGCTAGCTGAAACCTTGTTCCTTACTGTTTGACTTGTATTTGGAGAATAAATGTAACATAGAACTGATGTGAGAGGGTAGAATGTATTTCAGAGATTAGAGGATTACTAGTAAGTTAGTAACAGTTTGAAATAATACAGAAAAAATAGTCAGAGGTTGTTCTCCACATTTGTCTTGCCTAATGTGTACAATAACCATGTATAAATTTCGTTATAGCTCACATAGAACCACCATTGTAAAAATTCTTATGTAGAAAAGAATCGACAGAGGTGGCTTCCAGGAGTTTCCAGTAGAGTAATTTAGTTTCGGTTGCATTCAAATTGATTTCATGATTGTATGCTTTGCATTGAGTTGGATCTGGGTTTTAATTCAACTTCGTGGGTGTATGCTTCAGCTGTAAGATGGAGGATTTGTTAGATTATGTGTCTTAATGCATTTTTGTTCTTCAATTAGCAAAGCCAAGGCTAGCCAGGTGCCTGTATTTTATTTTCAAGAAATAATAATGGGTTTATTCATCTTAATTTAGTGAATATGTAGGGCTAAATTGTATCTGAAACATTTGTAGTGTATGTATACATGAAAAGGAAACCTATGTTTAATGTTTAGGCAAGCTTGTTAATTTGTGTTTAAGTTCGGTTGTCCAAGGCATGTGCACTTGATCTGATCTGTTTTTAGGCCAAAACAATCTATATTTAGGTTTTTGAATTGATGAATAATTGGTGATTGCGGGGACATGATTTGGACATAAGATGATTAAATGGTGATTACGGGGACATGATTTGGATTAATTGGTAATTGCAGGGACATGATTTGGATTTAGGTTTTTGAATGATTAATTGATTAATTAGTGATTGCGGGGACATGATTTATATTTAGGTTTTTGAATTGATAGTGATATGCCTGTATAGTTCACTACTTGCCTTGTAAAAACAAATACTGTAGGAGTTTTGTATCAATTATGCATATTTCATCTCTAGCCTTGGCATTTTTCATATTGATTCTTTTTTGATATATGCGATGGAGTTGATTTTTTTACTTGTACTAAGGGACATAGATTGATTTTTTTAGTGCGTACCTAGTCATCTTTGATAAAGATCTATATCATAATCTATCAAGAGCATTGTAGAAACTTTTAGTTTCTTCATTAATATGCTTCATGCTAGAAATGCTTCTAGTATGCTTGATAGTTTTGATTCAAATTGCACCACCGGGATGCAAAAATTTGATAGTTGTTAATTTAGAAAATAATTATTCATGCATGCATAAATAGCCATAGACCCGTCCAAGAATCTTCATTAGAGATACCTAGTCATCTTTGATGAAGCTCTTCTTGGATTGTCTAGTTTGGACAGTTCAGGAGCACAAGTCTATGTTGTAATTAGTAGTTCTACTGCTTAAATGTAGTCTATCTCGTAGGGATTTCGTGTAGTAGCTCCTCATGTTCTCTTGGTGCATACTAGACAAGGTGTAGCAGTACACCCAGTCTATGTCGTGTACTTGGAGAACCATAGGGAGATGCTGTCGAAATTTTGTTAGAGATGGATAGAGCGGTATGAGTTACTTTTTACAATATAGACTATGCATTCCTGAATAAGAAAGTATAATGAACCAACCTATTAGAGAAGAGTTAGAGGTGAATGGTGTCATGTCGCATTCATTATAAGGTACTTAATTGAGGTTAAGAATAATTAAAATGAAAAGATAATTTTGAACTTTGTTGATTTGGCAATGACATTTGTAGTGTAAGACGAAGTCAGATGAATAAAAGTTGGATAAATCAGCATAGGTTATTCTGGAAGGGGTTAAGGAATTTGTTAAACTTGCATGCCAAAATAATCCTCTATCAAATGAAGTTACATGCCCATGTAAACGGTGTCGGAATGTCAAACTAGTAGAGAAAGACCTTTTGGGAGAACATTTAATGGTCAATGGGTTTCTTCCAGCTATACCAGATGGATTTTTCACGAGGAAGATTTGCCATTGAATAAGAATATCAGTGATTGGAATGATTGTGCTGAAGTCAATGAAATGATATATGAGGGGTTCGGACTTCCTCTACCAAGCTTGGTTCATCTTGCTAGTAATGAGACAGGAAGTTCTAACATCAAACTAGGCCCGGATAAGAAAATTGAAAGATTTTTCAGTTTATTGAAGGAGGCCAAAAGAGAGTTGTATCCAGAGTGTCACAAGTTTTCAACGCTCTCATTTGTTGTTCGATTATTGCATATCAAGTGCCTTAGTGGATGGAGCAACAAGTCTTTCACGATGTTGCTTAAACTTTTGAAGGATGCATTCCTAAAAGGTGAGACTTTGCCAAAGTCGTTCTATGCAACGAGAGTACTCCTTAGGGAATTGGGCCTCGATTATCATAAGGTACATGCATGCCCAAAAGATTGCTCACTGTATTGGAATGAGATATCTAGTAGGGATGATTACATAGTGTATCAGACGCCTAGATACAAACAGTTTGAGGGTGAGAATAATGATTATAAAAAGAAGCAACAAAGAATTCTCCAAAGATTGTGAGATACTTTCCTTCAAAGATTGTTCATGTCATCCAAAACTGCTTCATTAATAAGATGGCATGCAAAGGGCCGAATTGATGACGGCAAAATGAGACATCTCGCTAACTCTCCTGTCTGGAAAAATTTTGATACTTTGTATCCCAAGTTTGCGAGTGAGCCTCGCAATGTCAAACTAGGTTTAGCAGCGGATGGATTTAATCCATTCAAGGCAATGAATGTTGCTTATAGCAGTTGGCCAGTTATTGTGATGCCTTATAATTTGCCATCGTAGTTGTACATGAAACAACCTAATATGATGATGATATTGCTAATTGATGGTCCTTCTTCACCTGGCAATAACATTGATGTCTACTTGAGCTTGTTAGTGGATGAACTGAATAAATTATGGGAAAATGGTGGTTAGGCGTACAATGCAGAAACTAATCAAATGTTCCGAATGCATGCGATCTTATTGTAGACGATAAATGATTTTCCTACATATGCAAATTTGTCTAGATGGAGCACGAAAGGTGCTTTAGTTTTTCCTTGTTGTAACATACGTACTCAACATCGGTATTTGAAGAATGGAAGGAAAATTTGTTACATGGGGCATCACCGCTAGTTGAATGCAGTCACAGATTTCGAAAAGAAGGTGCATCTTTTGATGGAACTTCTGAATTTGAACCATGTCCAACTCGGTTATCAGGGGCTAATGTGTTACAATAGCTAGGGCCTAAGCATCAACTAACTAACAAATGAAAAAAAACCAGGAAAGGAAAGGAAAAAGAGGACAACGAGGAGGATCATAATTGGAGGAAGAGGAGTATTTTCTTTGAGCTTTCATATTGGGAGCATAATTTGATTTGCCACAATCTTGATGTAATACACATTGAGAAGAACGTATGTGATAATATATTTTGGACGATATTAAATGTTGATGGGAAAGGAAATGACAATTTAAATGCTTGTCGAGACTTGCAAGATATGGGAATTGGAAAGGCACTACATCCTAAAAAGGGGTTAGGAACATGTATTATTTGCCGCCTGTATGTTTCACTATGAGCAATAGAGAGAGAGGTTTGTTTTGTACACTCTTGAAGAATATCAAAGTTCCAGATAGGTATGCATCCAATATTTCTCGTCGTGTTAACCTCAAACAACATAGCATATCTGGACTAAAAAGTCATGACAACCATATATTGATGCAACAAATACTTCCAATAGTAGTGAGAAATTTGTTACCGAAGAAAGTGATTGAACCATTGATTGAGTAGCAATTTCTTCAGGCAGTTGTACTCCAAAACTCTAGAGCCAGATGGGTTAGATCGTCTTCAATCCCAAATTGCTCTTACACTTTGCCATCTTGAGAGAATTTTTCCTCCATCCTTTTCAGCACTTGCCCATTCACCTAGCAGAGGAGGCCAAGATTGTCGGTCCAATGCAATATCGCTGGATGTACTTTATAGAAAGGTGTGCAACTCTACTCCAATTTACATTTGTATTCATTTGTTTGTTTATAATTGAAAGTCATGTGCATTTGTTTGTTTATAGGTATCTTATGACACTTAAGTCATATATGCGTAATCGAAGTCATCCAGAAGGTTCAATTGCAGAGGGATACTTAATTGAAGAGTGTATGACTTTTTGCTCAAGGTACTTGAATGATGTCGAGTCAAAATTGAATCGACCAATAAGGAATTACGATGTTAGCGACAATCTTGGGATATTACCGAGTCATGCTTTAGGAAAAGGAAAAGGGTTTGCACTTGATAACACATCATGGGAACAAGCTCATCGGTATGTGTTATTTAACACTCTTGCAGTTGTCCCATATTGAGAATAAGCTGCACATCTTCGTTCCAAAATTTTATTGATACCATTAATAAGTATCTTGCATTTTGTAAGTACTTTAAATGTATAGGGAGTATCGTGATTTTATTAAGCGGTCACGTTGTCGTCTCAAAGATTTTGATATGGATCGCCATCACAATGATGAGTTTTCCAGATGGTTTAATTCTCATGTAAGTACTAATAACTTACATGTTTCTAATTTTCAATTCTCATGCAAGTACTAATAACTTGCATGTTTCTCTATTAGTTGATGTTTAATTTTGTTAACTTTTTAAAAATAGGTTCAAGAGTTTCTAGCTACTGAAAATGTTGTGCTATCAGATAAGATTAAAACTTTGGCATTGGGACCTAGTAACAAGGCCACAAGATTTAGTGGGTATATAATTAATGGTACTAGGTATCATACGAGGAGTCCTGAGTGGAGAAAAAAACTCAAAATAGTAGGGTTATAGTGAAAGCAAAGACTTGTAGCTATGCAAGTACCAAAGACATGAATCCTGTGGAAGGTGAAGTAATATACTATGGATATGTGACAGATATTATTGAATTATATTACTCATACGACGATAGATATTTGTTATTCATGTGCGACTGGATTGACAACAACAAAGGACTGAAGCAGGATGGGTTTGGTTTCACACTTGTTAATTTCAATCATTTGTTATATACAAAGAAACAAAATAGCGATGAGCCATTCATCCTAGCATCTTAGGCATAACAAGTTTTTAATGTTAATGATCCTGTTGGAGCTGATTGGGATGTTGTAGTCAAGATGAAACCTAAAGACTTGTATGAGGTGTGTGGAGAACAACCAATTAATGATGGAGTACATCACAGTGAAGTGGAAGGATTTGGCGACCAAAAGTTAGATGCAACTTCGTTTGCTTGTGAAGAGGACATAAATTGGGTTAGGCAAGGCGAATTTGGAACAACTATTGATGAAGCTGTTGGACCTCTTGGGATATCGACACAGACACAATCTGAAGATGATGAAGAAGTTATTTGATATTGTAATTTTGTGTCATATTCATTGTTACATTTGTGCTTTCAATATGGATATTCATGTTAATGAAACATTTGCTTTTATAATGCGTCATTTGTTTGCTTTGTTAATAAAATCTTTGTTTTTGTATTCACTACCGTATCTATTGTACTTTATATTCATTGCTAACCCATAAAATTCTACACGTATGCTTGTGGTCTTCTATAAACTAGCATGACAGATCGACGATGCTCTAGGTAAAGGCAACTGTAGACACCCCATTTTTGACCGCCCTTTAAGACTTGGGCACTACTGATGGTTTACTTGGTGGTGAAAGGTGTGCAGGGCAAAGATTCAGCTTCTTCGGCAAGAAGAGAGTCAAATCCAAACTTCACACCCTTTTTTGGACCAAAAATATTTTGAAAGGTTTTTAGACCTTAAAACCCTCTCTTTCAAAACATTTTTGAAAATAGGTTCCTACGATGTCCCGACGCTCGCATTTTGTCAAATGTCGCGCCTTTCGGTAAACCGAGCAAGGACAAAGTGGAAATGAATGAAGGAGAGGTGAAATCTTTGAAAAATCTTTCAAAACACCTTGTTTGGGGGTTTGGAGTTGAATAAAAGAGGAGAAGAGAGAAGAAACCCAGTCGGGGAAGGAGTTTGGCATGAATCGCTAAGAGAGAGCCGAGCAGCCCTCGCTAAATCAGGCCTATCCATTTGAATACTTGGATTTCAGCTATGAGCCCACCACCGTTGGAAAGCTTACTTTTGGGGCTTCATTTTTCACTTAAGAATCTCCTCGAGCCGAGTCCGGATGGGAGAGATATGGTTGTTGGAAGTTGGGCATCAATCCGGTTGGACCGAAACTGAGCAGTCTTCACTAAAAGAGGGATATCTCTTAGCACACATGGAATTTTGAGGTAAGGCTTCCAAATTTGGAAAGAAGACTTCCGGGGCTACAGTTTAGGCTCAAGAATGACCTGAAAAGGCATCCAGATGAAGGATTTAGGCTTTCTTCAAAACAGGGACTAGGACTGATTTTTGATTCTGGCCTCTATGGAAGTGTGCCGGCCATTAATGGCCAATGCCGGCCCCATGCCGGCCACAAAAGACCCCTGCCGGCCATCAATGAGCCACTGCCTACCATCACTGATGGCCGGCAGCACCCCTCTCAGAGCAGGTTTCACGGAAGATCTTTTGTACCAACTGGATTCCTCATATCTGCCCTCCATACACGTGTATGGAGGGATGAAGCTCTTGCCAAGCTTGTTCAAGAAGCTTTGCTTTGATTTTCTTCTATATAAGGAAGAGGCTTCTTCCTTATACCAGGTTGAGGCATTTTGAAGAGAAAAATCTATCTCTCTCTCTCTATATTGTTTTGTGTTTTGTGCTTTGGAGATGGATTTCCTTGCACTTTTGCACTACACCTCATAGCACAACACCTCCATCATCCATTCCAGCACCTTGGAGGCCATTTGAGGAGGTTGGAAGCTCAGAATCTTGGACCAAAACCTGCTGGTTTGCTTCTCTTCAAGGGTAAGTCTTCATTTCCCTTAAACTTGCACTTCCTTTGTTCATTGGCTATCCTCACTTGCAAGCATTTTTGGACTTTTTCATGAACTGAAGTTAGTCATATTTTGAGCTCCTCTTCATGTTTGATCAAGGACTCTTTGCTGTTTGAGGCCTCCTCCTACCACTTGCCACTTTATCCCTCTTTTAGGCCTTTTTCTTGTATGTTAGTTTGGCCTTATTTGTGATTATTTTCGTGGCTTGATATAAACTGTAAAGTGCCATTTTTTGAGCCCCTCTTCAACTTTGTTGAAGGGCTCTTTGCCATTTGGGGCCGGCTGCTGTCCATTGTCTCTATTCTCACTTTTAGGGCCATTTTTGCATGATAGATTAGCCCTATTTGTATTCATTTTTGAGGCATATTGTAAACTGGAAAGAGGCTTGTTTTGACATCATCTTCATGATTTATTAAGGGTATTTTCTTATTTGAGGTCACATGCTATCTTGTATGCTTGGTTGCCTCCCGTTTTGAGCCTTATATCCTAGCCCTTGTTGCATGCTTTGTTTGGCCTTCTAGCCACTGAAATCCAGTGGATTTTCAGTGACTTAGCCACTGTTTTGAGCTTCCAAATTAGAGGGGGGTGACCCCCTCTCACCTTGACTTGTTTGGTGGTCATTTTGGCCTTCCAAAGAGACCCTATCTTGCATGTTTTGAAGTCACATTTCAGGGTCAATTTGGTGAGTTTGGGACTACCATATTTGATTTCCAGAGTTGTTTTGGTCATGCTTCATGTCCATCTCGTATGTGCCTAAGAATCCCTTGTATGCCCTTCCAAAGGGGCCCCTCATTTGTGCATGTGTTGGCTGTTGTAACAGCGCCCGCGTGGGACCTCGCTACAGCTCGGACTCTCCTTTTGTGTGTGTTGCGGTTCTTAATCTGAACCAAAGAGTCCAACTCTGGCAAATCGTTTTGAAGAAAAATAGATTTTTGAAAAGAAGTGCCAAACATGGACTGCTTTGCTAGATACAGAGTCGCCACCTAAATATTTTTTAAATGGGAAATTTAGGAAACCCTGACTCGGTGCCGAAGGCCACGTGTCCGTCATAACCAAAGTAGTCTTGGCTCGGGAGCTTGGGTATGATCGGGGAAGGTCAGCTATGAGCATCCCCTTTCGCCCGGTCCGAAGACCGGCCTCTACTAACCGTGATATCCGATTTTGAAAACATTATGCGTTCTTATCCCAATTATTAGCCTAGAATTACTATATTATGCGCACAGCAAAACAAGTATAGACTAGATTGCCTAATTTGGAAATAAGCATTGCATATCCGTTTTCTTTGAAAATGCTTTGGAATTTGCTACTCGCAAGTAGGCTAAAATACGGATTTCAATGAGTTATTCCAACTCAAGCAATCCAACCTCCACCCACAGGCATTCAAACAGTTTATCTCATATAAGCATTTAGCCGCATGGTAAGCATACTGTTATGTTAACATTCACACGCATGCGACATGCTAAGGCATAAATACTTACATTGTACTCCGTGCCAAAACAATAAACTAGTTAGCAAACATGCATGACCTAGTTCATGTTAAATGGCTAATGCAACGCAGGCAAGGGTGCAATCTAGAGTAGGCTCGGCTAACCCTAAAATGGCGTGTGAAATGCAATCATTCGATGCACGTATTCAATTTGGAAATTGAGAGTACGATGCAGTTTGTATGATGTACCGAGCCCGGTGCATGTTTAGACAAATGCATGGATGCACGCATGCATTTCATAAGGTATGCTAAAATAGACATGCCCTAATACTAACCATTAAAAGCAGGTAAATAAAAGGGAAGAAAGAAGTGGGGGTTGGAAGACATACAAACCACTCACCCACACTTATTACAAATATGCCCTCGCTCGGAAGGACCAAAAGAATAATACAGATAATTAACTACGCAAGCTAATTAAATATTACAAACCCATTAAATTAATTAAGCAGATTAATTAATCTAATTAAAGCAGTAAAACCCTCGGGGAGAGGGCCGGATGCGGCGCGTGTTCGGGACTTGCTCAGAATCGCGCTACCATGCAAAGTCTGCCTCTGTTTTCTCTGTTTTCCTCCTCTGAGGACCGCCAAAGTCTCAGGACTGCTCCCTTGAATCATGGGGATCACCACCGGCTGAGGGGAAACACCACCGGCTGAAGAATGTGGCCACCGGCACTGAATTCATCCATCGGCCATAAATAGACTGCCGGTCGGCACTAAATACTGCCGGCCGGCACTGAACGTCTGCAGAACCTGCAACTCACAGCAGCAGAGGGCAACAACTTGCATGGCAATACATTCAAGCAATTTATGCACCAAACACACTCCGTATCATGTTAATGACTCAAAGGAGCATGTGCCTCGATTCTCGGGCCACCAATCACGCATTTCCATGCATGATGGCCCAAGGAACCAAGTATGCAACTTTAATCTCAAATGCATGCAAAACAAACAACCAAAATCCCAATCCCTATCACCAAATCAAGGGACAAGGAATGCATGTTGATGCAATGCAACCTAATCATGTTAGCTATCATGCAATGTGAACAATGCAATATACTTATGCAAAGCATACAAGCAAACATGAGATAAGCACGCAAGCAATCAAATGACGGTCTTAAACATGACTTAGGCAACTCTAAATGGGCCTAAAATCAGTGGCCAAAGTGCCCAAAAATGAAGGCCAACATACATGCACACATACACATGTTAAGACTTAACACTTAGGCACTAAGTAAGAAACCCTCAAGCACACTTGGAAGGGGATATCATGGACACTTAGCATACATCATAAACTCTGAAAATCATGTAAAACATGGTGCCAAACAAGCAACAAAGCGAACTATTCATGCTATAATGGCCCAAGCATTCAAGGCTCGCCAAAGAGGTAATGGACTACACTTAACACAACCATTCATGGCATGCACTAGGCGACCAAAACAGAGTTTTAACACATAAAACTAAGTCCAAAAGACCACATAGATGGCATCTAAGTGGCTTAAATTTAAAGGCATGCATAATGGTCAAAACAAAGGGCATACAACAACATGCTTTCAAGGCTTCAAAGAAGCATGCAAGGCAATCAAACAAGCATGTCTAAGGGACTGAAATAGCATGTAGGGTGGTCCTAAACCATCAAAATAATGCAAGCAACGCATGCTACACATTCACATACTTGAGGCCAACAAGCCAAAATACAAAAGGGCTATACTAAGCATGCTAAGATCGACCCAAACAACCATGGACAGAGCTAAACATGGCAAAATAAGCACAAACACTTCACAAAGTCAAGGCCAAAACACGCTTGAACAAAGGCTAACAACCTAAGACATGTTAAGGGATTTACAAGGCATTACATGGCAACTATGCTAAATATGCAAGGAGTACTAAAACCAACTTAACACAAAGTTATAACATGGCAATATAGCATAAAATACAGCCATGGCATGCTCAACACACACTTGAACATAAGGCTCCTTAAGAGGCCAAAACTTGCCCTTTTCAAGGACATCAAGGAGAGGGGGTGGCCCTCTCCTTCTTGGGACTTCAAAGCATCATCTTCACCACTGAAATCCCTCAAGATTTCAGTGGTGAAGAGACCTCAACACCAAAATCCCGGAGCTCTCACAAAATAGCACAAAATGAGGTCTTTTCAAGGCCTAAGGGTGGTCAAACCCTCCCAAAGCACAAAACACTCTTAAACAACAATAAAGACCAAAAAATAGAACTTTTATGTGTTGATCACCAAGCACAAAAACAGTTCTAAGCTATGTAAAAATGGAGTGCAAAAATGGGGTAAAAAGGGGTAGTTTCTTACCCTTGAAGACCACCTTCACAAAGGTTGATGTTGTTGCTTCTTTAAGCTCAAACCCAACCAAAAACTTCAAGAACCAGCCCTTAGAACCTCAGTAACCAAAGGAAGGTGAAACACTAGGTGTTGATGAGCAATAGTAAGTCACAAACACCTAGTGTAACAATAAGAGGGAAGAAGAGAGGTGGGATAGATACAAAACTTCTAACCTAAAACCAGAGCTTCTTCTCTGTCTAAAATGTCTAAAAAAATCAAACTTCTTCTAACCTTGAGCCAAGAGGAGGAAGGGTCCTCTTATAGGCAACTAAACTTACAAGTTAAGCTAACCAAGAGGCTCATCCCTCCATACACGTGTATGGAGGGGAAACAAATGCTATAAAGCTGTCTGAAAATATCTCCAAAATAGCTGTAAAGTAGTCGGCAGGGCAAAATGGTCATTTTGCCAAAATTGACTGCCGACCGGCACAAAAGAGTGCCGACCGGCACAATATACTGCCGATGGCAACACCAACCAGCCGGTGGCCTCTAGCCACTGCCGTGGTGTGTGGGGATGCCTCACAAGGCATTCCCTGCCCCTCCAAGGCAAAACACAAGTGTTTGGTGCAAAACCAGACACAAAACAGTCGAGTTCGGGGATCCTGAGGCAAGGCGCGTAGCCGAGAACTCCGGGAACTCCAAACGAACACGAACATGGATAATCACCGAGTGTTCCAACGGTGACGTCCAAGTCTTGAGGACGGTCAAAAATGGGGTGTCTACAGCTGTCTTTCCATGTGTATTTGGGTGTATTTTGGCGTGTTTAGTTCACTGATTTTTGCTGGTTTAGTAAGATTCCATGTGCTTCATAGACTCGCCATGTAAACCATGTTTACTAGTCAAAATTGCGTGCTAATTTAAGCCATCTTGCTAGCACTTTTTGGCCTTGCTTTAAACTGGAAAAGTCCATGTTTTGGGACTGCCTTGACTCTGTCTTCATGCTTTATTTTCAAATAATGCATGCTTTGTATAGCTGTAAGTCATTCCATGTGCCTAGTTTTGAGTTTCGGGTCTCACCTCATGCATCGGGTGCCATGTTTCATGATTCGGGGCTGTTTAGCATCATATTTCAGTGCTGAAATTTGCTTGTTTGCATACCATGTTCCATGCCTTACCATGCTTTGGTAGAGTGGCATTCGCGCCTTAGGTTCGGTCCTCGGTTTGCGTGCACGCGTGCACGCATTTCGAGTGTCTCATTTTCATCTAATGGCCACTGATGTGAGTGTGGCTAAGGTCCACTCATGTTGGTGTAAGTACATTATGCATTGCGTATGCCATTTCATTTCATAGCATTGTGTATGCTAGGTTATATGTTAGCGCATTGTGTATGCCATGTTACCTCGTGCATCGTGTATGCCATTTCATAGCATTGTGCATGTTAGGTTGTATCTTAGTTGCATTCATGCATGTCATGCATATTACATTGTGTTTGGGATAGGAGTTAGCCCGAGCACGGGAAACGAGGTACGTTTCGTACTCCGAGTGACGGAATGTATCTCAATTCCCAGTCACCGACACTCTGGATTATCCATGATGGAGTTTAGGTATTGTTGTGTTTATATGTGCATTCATTCCATATTAAGTCATGCAAATCGACTCCTCGGCCATCATGAATCGAGATGCGTCATTGGTGGCACGAGGATCGAGGACTACGCTCCCTGAAGAGTAGTCAAGCATACATATGTGAAAATACATTGCCATGCCCCTTTCCTGATCTCTGTTGCAGCAAATCAAGAATTAGCAGCTTTCAAAAGCCTTGCACAGCATTTCGACATTAATCGCCAACAGAGGTTAATCGGGGCATCGCGATGGATTTCCGCGCCAAGCAACTCAAACATGCATCATTCATCATCCGGAGCAGAGTCGAGGCAGTCCCCTAGCTTGCACGCTAGCTTACCGTTTTCCTAGTTTAATTTGTAAATTAATTAGGATTTTGTATTTATTCGGACTGTAACTATTCATTTGGGACTGTATATTATTCTTTCGGACCCTCTGTGCGATGGCACAACTGTAATAAGCGTGCGTGCGTGTGATGTATGTCTTCCAACCCCACGTCTTTCTCCCTTTTATTTACCAGCTTATGATGGTTAGATTAGGGCATGTTTCAATTAGCATACAGTATGATAGCATGTTTGCATTCATTCATCTGTTTTGCATGTACCGGGCTCGGCGCATCATACTAACTGCATTTGTATTTCAATTCTGAGTTGAATACTTGTTAGCTGTTGCATCTCATATGCCATCTTTAGAATAGCCGAGCCTGCTATAGTTGCATTTTTGCATGTGTTGCATTAGGCATTTCTGTATAATTAGGATCATGCATGGATTTCTAATGAGCTTCTATTTTGGCTTGGAGTACTCGGTGAGTTTTTACGCTTTAGCATCCTTGCATGCGTGTGAGTGACTGCCATGATAACATGCTTACCATGAGGCTATTTGCTTATGTGATATAATTGCCTGAATGCCTGTGGGTGAAGGTTGGGTTATCTGAATTGGAGCAATGCATTGACTGTGAGTTTTAAGCATACTAGATAGTGGCAAAACCATGTTTTCTAAGCCCACCTGAGGGTGGCAAAATCTGCATTTTAAGCCTACTTGCGAGTAGCAAACCATCTTCAAAAAAACAAACATGAAATGTTTTGTTCCAATTTAGGCGACCCAGTCTATACTTGTATGCTGTGCGCATCACATAGTAAATCTAGGCTAATAACTGGAATAAGAAAACACAATGTTTTCAAAACTTGATATCATGGTTAGTAGAGGCCGATCTTTGATTGGGCGAGAGGGGGTGCTCATAGCTGACCTTCCCCAATCGTACCCAAGTTCCCGAGCCGAGGCAACTTTGGTGATGACGGACACGTGGCCTTAGGCAACAAGTCAGGGTTTTCCTAAATTTCCCAAAAATAAAATATTTAGGTAGCGACTCTGTATCTGGTAAAGCAGTCCATGTTTGGCACTTCTTTTCTAAAAATCTGTTTTCTCAAAACGATTTGCCGGATTTGGACTCTTTGGTTCAGATTAAGAACCGTGACATTAGAGTCCTGAACTGTAGTAACCCCAAAATGAACAGAACGGGACTCACCCTCCCGGGGCGTTTGGGGACGTCTACAGTTTCTGGCGACTCTGCTGGGGAGTTTAGAGAACTTGACTCGAACTCATGATATCTGGTTTTGACTACACTTGCGTGTTTCTTTGCATTTGTATTTGCATTGGTGCGCCTAGGACACCGTGTTTGCCATCTGCTATTCTTGAACGGTTTGCCGGAGGCTTGTCTTGTCAAGGTATGACCATAAGGCTGACCGGTTGTGGGCTCTACCAGTATGGGAACACAAACCCTGGTTTTACCGGGGCACCCTTTTGACCATTCGACCTAGTGCATATCAAAATCCGTAGTGACCATTCTAAACTAGGACAGGTTGCTTACCCAATATAGGTTGTTTGAAACCGCTGCGTGCGCAGTGAAACCCTAGCTCCTGACAAAATAGGACAGGGAAACCCTACCCCAACATAGGGGTGTTTTGGCTCCCACTTATCTGTTATGTGCTTTTAGAGTGCGTCTCTACAGGAATGCATATATCAGTTTGCAAGTCTGGGCATCAGGCCTGTGGGTATCAGTATCAGTGTTTTGGGAATCAGTTTACCCGAGGGTATCAGATTCAAGGCAGAATTTTGGGGCAGAAATCAGTAACGAGTGCAGTCATTCAGCTATGCCCAAATCTGTTCTAGTGAAATCAGGCTGAGATGCTCTCTATTTTCTCTTTTGCTAGGTAGTCTTGGAACCGTAGCTTCAGAAGGCTTCGATATCCCCCAAATTCATTGGACTTGTGTTGATAGACTTTGTCAGGTCAGAGATTCGGTTCAAGGGTAACCAGTTTTCCTTCGCCAGTAATAAGGCAAAGAAGGGCCAGACAGGGTTCATTGGTTCATCTGATCCGTCAGTCGCCAGTCACATCACCTTTGTTCGGACTCAGCAGATCGTGATGGCACAAGGTTCGGAAGAATCTGTGGCCGTGATAGCAGCGTTAAATCAGGGAACTGCCCTGCAGGCTGAGACCAGTATTGAAACGCAGCGCCTATTTGGGGCATCTGCCTCACATCCAGCTTTGGGACCCCAGCCGAACTTTGACCCACTTCCGCCAGCTAAAGATTCGCAGGGTCCAGATCCTCGAGAAGGGTTGGCTCAAGCCCGAGTTTTCAGACCCCTGGTGTAGCCTACTGAGAGGCTTCAACCCTTTCATGTTGATGAGTTCAATCCGACTGCAGTGAAAATTGCAAACCTTGAGAAGCAATTCAAAAAGGCACAGGGCCTTAACTCCATTCTCGACATTGAGGATGGGCACACCGAGGTTGCCATGCGGCTCCCAGACAGATTCAAAATGCCATATATTGACCGTTTCGACGGGTCTGGAGATCCAATGGTACATATCCGACTTTCTTGGATGTCCTGAAGCCAATGGGTCTGACTAAGCCATAGAAAACTCTCTCTGTATGGAAGAACCCTGTCGGGTGTAGCAGCCATTTGGTACGCTAAGTTGGAGGACAAAGTGAAAGCAAAACTGGGAAGAACTGGCTGAGGCCTTTGTCGATCAGTATTCGTACAACACCCAAGTTGAAATGACCATGCAGGAACTTGAAGCAACCCGCCAAAACCCCAACAGAGCCTTTTGTGGAATTTGTTGCGAGGTGGAGAGCAAAGGCAGCACAGATGAAAGATCGGCCTTCGAGAGGGATCAAGTGCAGATGATGGTGCGAAACCTTGAGTATGATATGTTGCAAAAGTTGATAGTCGCTCCGCTATTCACTTTAAGAGTTTGCATGAACTGGGGGTTCAGGTCGAGAATGCGTTCAACACAGGGATCGTTCCCAGAACAAGTGAACCGACAAGAAGGGTGATTTCCGGGAGTACCAATGCTGGTAGTAACGCTATTCCCAAACCCACCGAAATCAATACAGTAGCCACAACCAACCCTTTTGTCGATCCAAGCCTACAAACAGCCGGCCCAGCCCGAGCACAGGACAGAACTTTCACCCCCCTCTATATGAGCTTGACTAGCGCACTAAAAGCCTTGATGGAAAGAGGGCATCTCAAACCCCGATCCTCAACCTCTGCCTGACCCACTCCCAGCCAGACATAACCCCTCCAAGTACTGTGTGTACTATCAACAGCGCGGTCATGGCACCGACCGTTGCTACCACCTTCGTCATGAGATCCAAAATCTCATTGACAACGGACGATAGCTCCACCTTCAGCCCCCAATGACCAAGTACCTCATCCACATCTCAACTTAATCCACACACTGGCCGTCCTTATGACCCCAGCGTATACATCACCCCAGTCCATCTACCCAAGCCTATTGTGTTTATCCCAGAGAGCCTGGACTTATGCATGATGGGTGCATCTGAACCCCAATCATCTCAAACCCATGAACCCACTACTTCTGAGCTGATGAGAATGATCGAAGATCTTCAGAGAATTGTGGCAGATCTGGCCTTTGGGGTTTTGGCCCCATCATCAACCACATCACGTACCGGGGAGTTCATATCTAAAGGCCCCCCAACTTTGGGACGGGTTGCATTGGAAGAAGGCCAATCTCTTGACAAAGTGGAAGCGACTGGTAAGAACAAGGTAGGGGCAGGCAATGGTCCCCATGAACACCTTCGGTGGATATTGAGGCTTTGAAAGCTGAGGGACTGAACAAAGAGCAAGTCCTCGCAGTTGTTACAAAAACTGTGGATGACACTTTCGCCACTCAGAATGAGAGCAGTCTGAATCAAGGGGCAAGCCGGGAGAAGGGCCTTTGTACCAGGAATATTCCTTTCAGCCCTAATCCCGTGCTCGGAAAAGATCAGCAAACCCAGTCAACGCCTGCCAATCCCTTTGCTGGTGCATCCAGCAAAACTCCACAAACCTCAAAACACCCACCTCGAGGCCAGAGGGTGTTCGCACCACTGTACATGTCTCTATCAGCGGCCTTGAGGGTCCTGATTAGAGAGGGGGATTTGAAACCCTTGGAGCCGCGACCATTGCCAGATAGACTTCCTCACTCCCATGATCCGACCAAGTACTGTGCCTTTTATCAGCAAGTCGGCCATGTCACTGATGTTTGTTTCTGTCTTCGCCACGAAATACAAGATCTGATTGACAATAAGGTCATCGTTGCACCAACTCAGCAAAGTCTATCGGCACTTGATCAGTGAACTTGTGGGGGATAATGTGATGTGATCGGGGGATGAACCACCTGCGGATGGTGCTCTATTTACTCCAGATATGGCATATGGCACGCACTGTTTTAAGCATTTGCGAATGCTAGTTTCTGACTTGGGTATTGGGTCAGTCTTGTTGTGTTGTGTAGAGTTAGTCTTTTTGTACTGAATCAGTTGGGTCTGTCCTTTTGTATTGAGTCAGTCCTGTTTTGTTGGAGTCGGGTGATTTCGGGGTGTTACCTCGGACATCACTTGCTCGTTTTGTGTTTGTCTTTTCATTTTCCTTTTGAGTCTGTTTCTGCCTGGAGCTAGTTACACCAACAGATCTGAATGGAACAACGGTGATTTTCACACTCTTGTGTTTGCTTCTGCCGTATGCCAGTTGTGCCAGAAATTCTAAATGAGATGACAGTATTTGACTAAGAATTCTGTCTTTTCTGTGCCTTGAAGTCATTGTAATGACCTGAGTTTTTCAAAACTTTTTGAACACTGTGGTGAAAACGAAGAGGAAGGAATTCCTCGGGATTTGCAAAAAATTTAATCAACTGAGAGGAAGAAAGGCGTGCTAAGCCCTTAATGAATGAAATCATGCTTGTTAGTGTGAGTACTGAGAAGGACCCTAGCTTTGATCCAGATTGGTTCTATACTGTCTTCAGCGCGAGCGATTTGTCGCTTTCTTAAAAACTTTCAAAAAATGTTTTGCGCGGTCCCGTGAAGACATGTGTGAAATCACTCTTGACATTGTACAGCTTAGGATCGCTCTCAGCCTCGAGACTCAACCCCTCACTTTCGAACCTTGAACTTGAATTCAAAATGTTCAATGGTCAACTACAACGTGAGGCCTGTGTGGCCAGACTCAAAGCAGCCCTCGAACAAGAGGCAAGAAAATCAGATCAAGAAGACCAGATGTCACCAAAAACAGCTTGCGAAGCTAGGACGGAAGCACCCTTCGAACTAGGGGCAAAGATGTCAGATGTGCTCGAAGAGCCGAAGATGAGTCCTCTTGCAAATCAACAGCCACTCTCCTGGATACGGATGACTTCAAAACCCTACAACCATTTGGCATGGACCAAGCTACACTTTTACCCTTTGAGAGGCTCGCTGGGTCGAAAACCCAGAAGGGCGACCCAGGCAAAAGTTAGAGCGAGACAAAAAATATATACAAAAAAAAAAAATGCAAAAAGAAAAGAACAAAAAAGAAAATCAAAAAAGAAATGAAGAGAAATGAAAAAATTAAAAAGAATTAAAGAACATAGCTCGCAAGGTTGAAAACCCCAGAAAGGGCGGCCTTGGCAAAAGTTAGAGCACAAAAGGAGAGGTTAATACCCGAGTGTACCTTAACCCTGAACTACGTGAGGCTTGATTCCCACCTTTGGGATACGTAGGCAACTTCATTCTGAAGTCCAGCCGTAAAACGCTTCAAATTCGACTGTGTCCATGTAATGGTTTTGATCATCTTTGCTTTCTCTGAATCCAAGAATTTGGTTGTGTTCGTCACTCTGAGGACTGACTACAATGCGCTGCGGTGCTATCCAAACAAGGGGCAACTTTCCATTGCCATTCAATGCGCCGCAGTGCCGTTCAAACAAGGGGCAACTTTTCGTTGCCATACAGCTCTCTTCGAGCAAGGGGCAATTTTCCTTCGGATCTGAGGTTGTGCATCTCAAAAGTAGGTTCCATGCTTGTTTAGCATTGGCCGTTTGCAAAAATAGTTTTTGAGAATTTTTACTGAGATTGACTAATTTTCTCGAAAATTGTTCCATCTTTTCCAAAAACTGGACAATTTCTTGGACCCAAAGAAGGAAAATTTTCAGTGCTCATAGCCTGACTTGCATGATTTCAAATCAAAAATTGAACAAGCATGTTAATCAAACTCTTATGCTGATCAAAATTGTTTTAGTAGAAAACCAAAACAAAAAAAAATGGTCAAAATGATGAACTAGGGGCACAGTTGAGTTAGGCTTCCTGTCTTTTCCCTGTTGTCAATGCATTTGCGGAAAAGGGGCACCATACTTGCCAAGAAGGGCACTCTACCTGCCAGAAGAGGGCACAACTGAAGCTAACAGCAAAAGGGCAGAAAGCTCTCACATCCTCCAAGCAATGAGGTATCAAGCCAAGTGCGAAGCACGAACTGGAATGGGGCTACATATTCCACTCCCTCATCTAGACAGATCTGATCACGTCCAAACTCCCCAGCAGAGCATCGTCGACCGATGTCAGCTGCAGATTTGCTACACACCCAATTGTAGCGCGGCCCCTCTGTGGAAGAAACTCACTGTTGTGAACAAGAAGAAGAATCTAGCGGAATGCTAGGGGCAAGACCCCGCAACTTTCTGTTTATCCATCAACCACCCAGGGGAGGGATAAAAAATTGAGAGATTAAAGAATAGAGAGATGTGCGATGAGAGAAAAAGTGAGAAAAGGGTTTTGAGAGAAAAGCCGAGCCTGAGGGTCGAGTGATGTGAGAATCACAAATGAGAAAGGGTGGGAAGCAATACCCGGAGAAACTGGCTCCTCGCGAACTGAGAGGTCTCTCATCTTTGTAACACATCTGTGTGTCGTGTCTCTTGTTTTTTGTTTGTTTCGATTCTTGTTTTGAGTCATTTCAAGTGTCTATGTTTGTGTTTAGGTTGTTTACCTTTTGTTTTTCGTTGTTGAGTCATTTTGATTGTGGTCAGTTGTAGGCTCGATACCCAATTGAGAACTCCTCTCACTTTCAAAAAATCGTTTTGTGCTCAGAGTGCCGTGCCGTTCTCCGTGTTTGTGCAAAACAAGATTTTGTTCTTTCAAAAACCGCAGGGTTCAACCTAGGTCACGTGAGAATAGTAAAACAAGGACCTATCTGAAGCTATTTAGGTTCCAGACTGCAAAGCAAAAGAAAAGAGGGAAAATTTGGAGCATCTTAGCATGTTTCAACTTTAGCAAAATCCGAGACTGCATTCCAGGTGCACCTTCTCAGGCCTCGCTGTTTCTCTGGAGTATGAGTGTATCTCGACCCCAAGTGTAAGCCTGCTTCAAGTCAGAATGGCAGTCCAAGCAGCACCCGAGGGTTTCACATGCAGATGTTATCTCTCGCCAATATGAACATGGTGTGCCCTTTTTGAGCTGAGTGAGTTGCGAGGTCCTCTAAGAGGCAAATCAGAGGCACCAGAGTACATATTTGATGCTCCTCTATTGCATAGAATGTGAACTTTCATATACACTGTTGTTGCATGCGTGCCGCACATCGTTATGATTCATGCATAGAATATGCTTGCTTTCGATTCCGCATAGAATATGCTTTGCTTGTTTCATGCATAGAATATGCTTGCTTTCGATTCCGCATAGAATATGCTTTGCTTGTTTCATGCATAGAATATGCTTGCTTTCAATATTGCATAGAATGTGCTTCCATACTTGCATAGAAAATGCTCGTGTCTTTTGCGTGGAAAATGCCCCCATACTTGCATAGAAGATGCATTTTATCTCGCTCGCACTGTCCTGTGCACTTGCATTTTATCTCACTCGCACTGTCTCGTGCATTTCTAATCACTCGCGCTGTTTAGCGTATCGCACTGTTTAGCGTATCGCACTGTCTTGTGCATTTCAAATCACTCGCGCTGTTTAGCGTATCGCGCTGTTTTGTGCATTTCTAATCACTCGCGCTGTTTAGCGTATCGCACTGTTTTGTGCATTTCTAATCACTCGCGCTGTTTAGCATATCGCACTGTTTTGTGCATTTCTAATCACTCGCTGTTTAGCGTATCGCGCTGTTTTGTGCATTTCTAATCACTCACGCTGTTTAGCGTATCGCACTATTTTGTGCATTGTATCATTCGCGCTATTTTGCGCACCTCAATCGCACTGTCCTGTGCTTTGCATATCACATCGCACTATCTTGTGCATTTCAAATCAATCGCGCTGTTTAGCGTATCGCACTGTTTTGTGCATTGTATCATTCGCGCTATCTTGCGCGTGTCACCTGCACTTGTTAGTGCATTACATTTCACTCGCGCTATTTTGCGCATCGCACTATTTTGTGCACATTACTTGCATTGTGCATGCATTTTATCGCGCTATCTTGCGCATCTCGCCTGTACTTGTTAGTGTATTGCATCGTGTTATCTTACGCCGTGACCATTACTTGCATTGTGCATGCATTTTATCGCGCTATCTTGCGCACCTCACCTTTAGCATCGCACTGTTTTGTGCATTCACCCTACTCGCACTGTTTTGTGCACCTTTAGCTCGCACTGTCTTGTGCACTCACCTGGTCCAAGAGACCTTAAATCCTGCATCATCATTCGCGCTGTTTTGCGCATTGTACTTGCATTTTACTTGCATTTCATCGCACTATCTTGTGCACTCTCTAGTCTAGGAGACCTTAAATCCTCTAAAGGTGCAATTCCTTTGGTGTTTGTCGTGCCCGAACGACTTCCAGTGGTCTGGTATAGCCACCTGCCTGTGTTAGCGGTGAGTTCCTAGGAGACCAACTGAGACGGTGGAAACTAGAGTTCGAATGGCTCATGCCTAGAACGCAAAGGTTCGGGATTTCCGAGACTAAAGTCTGGTTTAAATACCCAGAGGTGTGTCCTCGGCTTGAAATCTGTATGGCAGCCCCATAGGTTGAGATAGCATGTGTATGCGCCTCAATTCTGGATACTGAGCCAACCTAGTATGTCACCCTGTTGGAGAATAGGGAAAGCTGCAACCATAGTCAGGGAGAAAAGTATTACTGTGGTTCAACAGAGAAGAAGGGGAAGATTCCCACATCAGCATGAGGTAGGATATTGCCGAGGTAAGTCATTGTCAGTTGCCCCTGTAAGGTACCTTCCCTTCCTAGCTTTTAAATGCATTTTAGTTACTACATTGCATTGCATAAATCCTGAATTTTCAAACCGGCTTCGCGTAGCGTATAAGTCCAATTATCAAAATCTTACTGCATAACATTTTGCATCATGCCCCTGAACTACGCTGGTTTGATTCCTTGCAAAGGGATACGTAGGCAGCCTGCGGGCACAACCATTTATTTGTCTATACTTTGTTTGTTTGTCCAAGTCTTCGGTCTTGTCAAAAATGGGTCGTCTCTGGGCTTTGACATTCACTCCCGTCACTTCTTGACTTCTGAGTTCTGTCAAAGAGGGGCAACTGTAGACACCCCATTTTTGACTGCCCTTTAAGACTTGGGCACTACTGATGGTTTACTTGGTGGTGAAAGGTGTGCAGGGCAAAGATTCAGCTTCTTCGACAAGGAGAGAGTCAAATCCAAACTTCATACCCTTTTTTGGACCAAAACTATTTTGAAAGGTTTTTAGACCTTAAAACCCTCTCTTTCAAAACATTTTTGAAAATAGGTTCCTACGATGTCCCGACGCTCGCATTTTGTCAAATGTCACGCCTTTCGGTAAACCGAGCAAGGACAAAGTGGAAATGAATGAAGGAGAGGTGAAATCTTTGAAAAATATTTCAAAACACCTTGTTTGGAGGTTTGGAGTTGAATAAAAGAGGAGAAGAGAGAAGAAACCCAGTCGGGGAAGGAGTTTGGCATGAATCGTTAAGAGAGAGCCGAGCAGCCCTCGCTAAATCAGGCCTATCCATTTGAATACTTGGATTTCAGCTATGAGCCCACCACCGTTGGAAAGCTTACTTTCGGGGCTTCATTTTTCACTTAAGAATCTCTTCGAGCCGAGTCCGGATGGGAGAGATATGGTTGTTGGAAGTTGGGCATCAATCCGGTTGGACCGAAACTGAGTAGTCTTCACTAAAAGAGGGATATCTCTTAGCACACATGGAATTTTGAGGTGAGGCTGCCAAATTTGGAAAGAAGACTTCTGGGGCTACAGTTTAGACTCAAGAATGACCTGAAAAGGCATCCAGATGAAGGATTTAGGCTTTCTTCAAAACAGGGACTAGGACTGATTTTTGATTCTGGCCTCTATGGAAGTGTGTCGGCCATTAATGGCCAATGCCGGCCCCATGCCGGCCACAAAAGACCCCTGCCGGCCATCAATGAGCCACTGCCTGCCATCACTGATGGCCGGCAGCACCCCTCTCAGAGCAGGTTTCACGGAAGATCTTTTGTACCAACTGGATTCCTCATATCTGCCCTCCATACACGTGTATGGAGGGATGAAGCTCTTGCCAAGCTTGTTCAAGAAGCTTTGCTTTGATTTTCTTCTATATAAGGAAGAGGCTTCTTCCTTATACCAGGTTGAGCCATTTTGAAGAGAAAAATCTATCTCTCTCTCTATATATTGTTTTGTGTTTTGTGCTTTTGAGATGGATTTCCTTGCACTTTTGCACTACACCTCATAGCACAACACCTCCATCATCCATTCCAGCACCTTGGAGGCCATTTGAGGAGGTTGGAAGCTCAGAATCTTGGACCAAAACCTGCTGGTTTGCTTCTCTTCAAGGGTAAGTCTTCATTTCCCTTAAACTTGCACTTCCTTTGTTCATTGGCTATCCTCACTTGCAAGCATTTTTGGACTTTTTCATGAACTAAAGTTAGTCATATTTTGAGCTCCTCTTCATGTTTGGTCAAGGACTCTTTGCTGTTTGAGGCCTCCTCCTACCACTTGCCTCTTTATCCCTCTTTTAGGCCTTTTTCTTGTATGTTAGTTTGGCCTTATTTGTGATTATTTTAGTGGCTTGATATAAACTGTAAAGTGCCAATTTTTGAGCCCCTCTTCAACTTTGTTGAAGGGCTCTTTGCCATTTGGGGCCGGCTGCTGTCCATTGTCTCTATTCTCACTTTTAGGGCCATTTTTGCATGATAGATTAGCCCTATTTGTATTCATTTTTTAGGCATATTGTAAACTGGAAAGAGGCTTGTTTTGACATCATCTTCATGATTTATTAAGGGCATTTTCTTATTTGAGGTCACATGCTATCTTGTATGCTTGGTTGCCTCCCGTTTTGAGCCTTATATCCTAGCCCTTGTTGCATGCTTTGTTTGGCCTTCTAGCCACTGAATTCCAATGGATTTTCAGTGACTTAGCCACTATTTTGAGCTTCCAAATCAGAGGGGGGTGACCCCCTCTCACCTTGACTTGTTTGGTGATCATTTTGGCCTTCCAAAGAGACCCTATCTTGCATGTTTTGAAGTCACATTTCAGAGTCAATTTGGTGAGTTTTGGGACTACCATATTTGATTTCCAGAGTTTTTTTGGTCATGCTTCATGTCCATCTCGTATGTGCCTAAGAATCCCTTGTATGCCCTTCCAAAGGGGCCCCTCATTTGTGCATGTGTTGGCTATCTTTCCATGTGTATTTGGGTGTATTTTGGCATGTTTAGTTCACTGATTTTTGCTGGTTTAGTAAGATTCCATGTGCTTCATAGACTCGCCATGTAAACCATGTTTACTAGTCAAAATTGCGTGCTAATTTAAGCCATCTTGCTAGCACTTTTTGGCCTTGCTTTAAACTGGAAAAGTCCATGTTTTGGGACTGCCTTGACTCTGTCTTCATGCTTCATTTTCAAATAATGCATGCTTTGTATAGCTGTAAGTCATTCCATGTGCCTAGTTTTGAGTTTCGGGTCTCACCTCATGCATCGGGTGCCATGTTTTCATGATTCGGGGCTGTTTAGCATCATATTTCAGTGCTGAAATTTGCTTGTTTGCATACCATGTTCCATGCCTTACCATGCTTTGGTAGAGTGGCATTCGCGCCTTAGGTTCGGTCCTCGGTTTGCGTGCACGCGTGCACGCATTTCGAGTGTCTCATTTTCATCTAATGGCCACTGATGTGAGTGTGGCTAAGGTCCACTCATGTTGGTGTAAGTACATTATGCATTGCGTATGCCATTTCATTTCATAGCATTGTGTATGCTAGGTTGTATGTTAGCGCATTGTGTATGCCATGTTACCTCGTGCATCGTGTATGCCATTTCATAGCATTGTGCATGTTAGGTTGTATCTTAGTTGCATTCATGCATGTCATGCATATTACATTGTGTTTGGGATAGGAGTTAGCCCGAGCACGGGAAACGAGGTACGTTTCGTACTCCGAGTGACGGAATGTATCTCAATTCCCAGTCACCGACACTCTGGATTATCCATGATGGAGTTTAGGTATTGTTGTGTTTATATGTGCATTCATTCCATATTAAGTCATGCAAATTGACTCCTCGGCCATCATGCATCGAGATGCGTGATTGGTGGCACGAGGATCGAGGACTACGCTCCTTGAAGAGTAGTCAAGCATACATATGTGAAAATACATTGCCATGCCCCTTTCCTGCTCTCTGTTGCAGCAAATCAAGAATCAGCAGCTTTCAAAAGCCTTGCACAGCATTCCGACATTAATCGCCAACAGAGGTTAATCGGGGCATCGCGATGGATTTCCGCGCCAAGCAACTCAAACATGCATCATTCATCATCCGGAGCAGAGTCAAGGCAGTCCCCTAGCTTGCACGCTAGTTTACCGTTTTCCTAGTTTAATTTGTAAATTAATTAGGATTTTGTATTTATTCGGATTGTAACTATTCATTTGGGACTGTATATTATTCTTTCGGACCCTCTGCGCGAGGGCACAACTGTAATAAGCGTGCGTGCGTGTGATGTATGTCTTCCAACCCCACGTCTTTCTCCCTTTTATTTACCAGCTTATGATGGTTAGATTAGGGCATGTTTCAATTAGTATACAGTATGATAGCATGTTTGCATTCATTCATCTGTTTTGCATGCACTGGGCTCGGCACATCATATTAACTGCATTTGTATTTCAATTATGAGTTGAATATTTGTTAGCTGTTGCATCTCATATGCCATCTTTAGAATAGCCGAGCCTGCTATAGTTGCATTTTTGCATGTGTTGCATTAGGCATTTCTGTATAATTAGGATCATGCATGGATTTCTAATGAGCTTCTATTTTGGCTTGGAGTACTCGGTGAGTTTTTACGGTTTAGCATCCTGGCATGCGTGTGAGTGACTGCCATGATAACATGCTTACCATGAGGCTATTTGCTTATGTGATATAACTGCCTGAATGCCTGTGGGTGAAGGTTGGGTTATCTGAATTGGAGCAATGCATTGACTGTGAGTTTTAAGCCCACTAGATAGTGGCAAAACCATGTTTTCTAAGCCCACCTGAGGGTGGCAAAATCTGCATTTTAAGGCTACTTGCGAGTAGCAAACCGTCTTCAAAAAAACAAACATGAAATGTTTTGTTCCAATTTAGGCGACCCGGTCTATACTTGTATGCTGTGCGCATCACATAGTAAATCTAGGCTAATAACTGGAATAAGAAAACACAATGTTTTCAAAACTTGATATCATGGTTAGTAGAGGCCGATCTTTGATCGGGCAAGAGGGGGTGCTCATAGCTGACCTTCCCCAATCGTACCCAAGTTCCCGAGCCGAGGCAACTTTGGTGATGACGGACACGTGGCCTTAGGCAACGAGTCAGGGTTTCCTAAATTTCCCAAAAATAAAATATTTAGGTGGCGACTCTGTATCTGGCAAAGCAGTCCATGTTTGGCACTTCTTTTCTAAAAATCTGTTTTCTCAAAACGATTTGTCGAATTTGGACTCTTTGGTTCAGATTAAGAACCGTGACATTAGAGTCCTGAACTGTAGTAACCCCAAAATGAACAGAACGGGACTCACCCTCCCGGGGCGTTCGAGGACGTCTACAGCAACATTCAGCCTCTGCAAATTCTGAGAGTTCTTATAGTGGGAGTGCAGATGAGAGTTCTTATAGTGGGAGTTCAGATGAGAGTACACGCATCATACCTGATCCACCCATGTCATGGTATCCTTAGGTAGCTTGCCTAGTATATCATCGAGCACTGGTTCAACACATGACACTACAGCTGGTATGAATTATTTTATTCAATTGCATTAATTCCATTAGATTTCTCTGTTTATGTTCTTTAATTCAATTGTTCTTTTGACCAATTTTGATAATAATGTTTAGATGTTGAACTAATGATAAGAAAATAAAATAAAATAAAATAAATGTGTTCAACCCTTTGTTGGGGATACAATGAGAAAAAAAAAATGGTAGAGTTGATGAGGTCATGGTATGTAGCTTGGTTGCTTTTCTCTCTCGCTCTCTTTCTCTCTCTCTTCGATGCATGTTGTTCTTATCATTTTTGTTGATTTGGTGATTCTTTTCAATCATTTGGGTAAGCTGGCTAAGTTGCGTAGATATGGTGTTGATTAAGACTGTTTAATCCAGAAAATATGGTGTTGATTAAGACTGTTGAGTGGTGGATTAGAAATTGCCTGAACTTTTTTTGCTTTTGACGATTGAATAAATTAATAAATTTGATGTGGTATGCCAATAGTGACAATTCTTCACTTTTTGTCATTTTAGGGTTTTTGCTTCCTTCTTTCCTGCATATTTGTAGTTCTTTAATGATTTTTGAACTTCAGCCCTGGCATTTTCCTGAAACTTGGATCTTTTTTGGTTGTAATTTTTTGGTCAGTCTGCTACTGTAGTTCATGCATGATTGTTATTCAGGTATTTTTACTATGCCTGTGGTTTGTAGGCTGTAGTTGTAGTTTCTAGAAATGCTAGTGCCATAGGTTTTGTTAGAAAATAATGATTGTAGAAAGTCAAAATATTTATTCTTATTTTACAATTGAAGTATTTTCATCTAAAGAGAAGAAAAATAAAACATGACCATAATGAATCTAGAGCTTGGCATAATTGAATACATATATTTTCATCTAAAGAGAAGAAAAAGAAAAGCACTTTTGCAATGAGAATTGTCGCATCACAATCTAACTAGGTCTTCAATATACCTCATCTGGAGTCAGTTGGTATCATATTCCTATGTTATTGGTTTAAGCTGCGTCTAGGTAACATTGGTTGTACAAAATGGTAGATATGGTCTTGGGGTATTTCTTTTCATTCATTTGGTTTAAGCTGCGTCTGGGTAAGCTGTGTTTGTTGCTGGTGCTTTAGTTGTGGCTACAGCTGTGATTGTTGTGTTTTCATCACACTTGGACACACACTTGGATAGAAACCCTTGATACTTTTATCAGTTCTGTTACTATAAATTTTATTGGTGGCTAATTAACTAATTAACAATTGTAGACACAAATGAAGGAGGTTGGGAAGCAATCCAATGCTACAGATGAAGAGATTATCACACAAGTTCTAGGGCCTGAGAGGCCTGGTCGAGTTCGAACATATGGATTGGGTCCTTCTCCGATAGATGTCCTTGGAGGTGGATATAGGCAATCACAAGAACAAACTCGTCTCATCCAAACGCAATTCCAAGAGCAACTTAATCAATATAAAGCACAAATGGAGATACAGATGAAGGAGATGATGGATGCTTTGCTTAATCAATAGAAAATACAAAATGGATATGCAAAGCACAATCCAAGCTCAACAAGCATGAATAGAGCAATTGGAGTCTCAACAGGCCATGGGTGGGCCTGTTGCACCAGCTTCTACACATGTGCATTCACAACAACAATCCCATGCATATACCTCATCGTTTAATTGCCATCGTTCATCTGAGGAAGTGAGTAAATAGTTAATTATGAAATTTTCAATATGACATTTTATTCATGTTATTTTTTCTTATCAAATGCAGGTTCACATATCAAAGAAAGGAAAGAAGAAGAAGAAGAAGAAGAAGTAGACAGGACAAATACCGGTTAGAACTGTCCTTTTTTTATTTGATACTATATCATATATCTCTGCTGGTTGTTATCTAAATGCTGAAATTATTTTTATACTTGAAACATTCACAATATATTGCGATTTATGCATGTAGGTTCAAAAGAGACTCTTAGAATTCATACTTGTGATTTTTGCATGTAGGTTCAAAAGAGGCTCTTAGAATTCATACTTGCTGCATTCTATCGATCTCCTGATTTTGTTGCACTTCTGAAGGTATTCTCCTGACCAAATTATGCCTAAACTTTTCGGTTGCAAGTCAATTATTTTGGAGCTTTATTGCAAGTCAATTATTTTAATGGCTGTGAATGGTGAGACACCATTACAATTAATGGTAAGTGAAATAAATAAATAAACAAAATAGCAAGTCCATGTAAGCATCCATTTATATCCTCTGCCCAAAACCAGCATATTTCCCAAAGATACTTGAAATTCATATTGTGGGTGAATATGCATTATGTTTTTGATATGATTGTCTGTGGTATCTTATTCTGAGAAAAAGAAAGAAGAAATAAAAATGAAAATTTTAATATGGTTGCTTTTGATTTAATGAATAATATGGTCTTGGTCTTTGTCAAATAGTTGAATTGGTGCTGAATTTTGTCTATGATGTCTCTCAATAATAGTTGAAAATAGATCAATCTTCATCCAATTCTGTCTCTGAACATTAAAGAGTCCCAGGGTGCAACAAGGGCATCCTATGTCGAGGTTTCCTGTCCTGCCATTGCTACCTAAGGCCTAGGCATTCTAAAATGGCAATAACTTTAGTTACTAGAGAAATTTGTTTTATTTTTTAATTATGAACCTATTGACTGGCTTGGAAGAATCTACCACATCAGTTATTTCCATCTCCAATTTCATCCTTTCAAGCTTAATCTACAATTTGAATTGGAAGTTGACCAGCAAGAGCTTGTGTCTTAGCAATTCCTTTTTATCTTTGTGTAGTTGGAGGTTTGGGCCAAGGGAAGAGAAGTTGCTGGATTGAGGGCTAGCTTGAATACATTGATGTCTGAAGTACAACGCTTGAATAAATTATGTGCAGAGAGGAAGGAAGCTGAAGATTCTTTGAGAAAGAAGTGGAAAAAGATTGAAGAATTTAATGGCCTCAGATCTAAACTTGAATCCATATATAATGCTCAACTTAAGGATTTCTTCTGAAACTATAAACTAGGAATGGGTATGCATTGTACAATCATGGTCTTAACTAATGATATCACTGTTGCAGAGGATTTTACTTTTTTTTTTTTATGTTTGCCTACAAGATGTTTGTATTGATAATTTAATTGAAGAAGTGCCAAGAGGCACATGATCACTAGCTTTATACATTGCTTAAGCACAAATTTCACTGGTTGGATTTTAGCCCAACTTTTTGAACTAGTTGGTCACTACAGATGACCAGAAAAAGGCAAAGGAATGGAAAATTTGAGGTCCTAGTTGCTTAAATCTAGCAGTTTGGTTGCATAGAGCAAACATAAAACATGATATCCCAAATTGTGAATCCAGTTTCTAGCAGCAGCAACAAAGAGAAATATCAGAGCCCAAAAAAAAAAAAGAGAAAACGCCACGAAATGACGTCATTGTACACATTAATTTCTTGCAGCAGCAGGAGGACAAATAATATAAAAATAAAATAAAAAAGTGGCTTTTTTTTTCAAAAAATGCCACTAAATGACATCATTGTGACATCACACGTTAATTTGGGACAGAAGGTGAGACGGATGTCAAAGATTTTGCAGTATTTTAAAAAACGCCGTCTAATATTTTTAGCGATGTTTTTCAAACGTTGGAAAGCTATTGCGGCGGCCGTATCCGGGACGAAAATATTAAACGTTGCTATAAAATATTACGGCGTTTTTCAGGCTTTTGGCGGCGTTTTAAAAATGCCACCAAAAAGCAAATTTCCTGTAGTGTACCTCTGTTTGTCTACAATTGATAGAAAAAAGAGCATTACTATTATCCTTGCTTACTCTAAAATTTGTTCTCAAATTTTTATTTTTGCTTTAAAAAAAAAACTTGAGGGGCATTGGGCTTACCACGGATTTTATTTTGATAATTTGAACCGTTTATTTTATATGACCTTTTATTTATATAATTCATAAAATAAAATTAAGTCGATCCGATAATTGTAACATTTTTACTTTTTTGTGTTTGTCTTCAAAAAATAAATGATCTATATTCAAAAAACATATTTGTCATTCATTTTTTCGAAACTAAATACCATAAAATGATAATTTTATAATTAGTAGATCAATCTAATTTTTTTTATAGATAATATACACAAATACAAAATAAATTATTTGAATCATCAAAATAAGACTCTTAGTAAACCCCACAAACTCCTCAAATTGTATCGTGGTGGGCCTCAAAATTTTTATTTTTTTTATTTTTTATTTTTTTTATGCATTGATATTGAGCGGTGCTAATTAATCCCCTATTTATGAGCATTTACTGTTCCTTGATTTCGTAATGTAAATGTGGTTGAATCATTATCCTGCTTTGAACTACTCATAATTTCTCTCCCTCCCTCTCTAAAATAAATAAATAAATAAACAAATAAAAATCTACTCTTAATTAAGGTGGACATTAGACGTTCCAATCCAAAGACTTCACTAGCCTTTCTTATGAAAGATGATACTCGACATTTTCAACAGAAGCACTTTATTGTATATGAGAAAATAACAAAATAAAAATGATTATGTTTTGTATTGAAAAATATAAAACTTAATAAAACTAAATAATAAAAAAAACTGCCAATTTACAGTCAATTTCGATGTGCAACTGTAGATTTAAATTTAAATTTTGTTAACATTGATTAAATATGGATGGCCGTATATGACTAATATTTGAGCTTCGTTTGACTTAGATATTATTTGGAATTTTTAATTTGGCTTTTTATTGATAAAGCTCATTTAGAAGTATTCTAACTCAAGAAATCCATGAAAGAATTTGTTAACCCACTTAGGCCAAGTTTGGCATCTTCTCAAAAAAATAAAAAGTCAAAAAGTTATTCAAAAAGTTAAAAAGTTATCACTATTCACCAAAAAAAAATATTAAAAAATTAATTTTTCACACAAAAATACAACTCAGCAATAATGTATGTTCAGCGTTGTGCAGCGTTTATTAAGAAAAATTGCACAGTTTTGATGCAATTTTCAGACACTGTTGTTCGGCCTGTAGGGGCCCATCACGGGTCCCGTTTTGATAATCTGAACCGTTCAATTTATAGAACTCGTCGAGTACTATATGTCTATAAAAAATCACATTGATCGGATATCGATAACTACATGATCAAATCAGTTTTGTATAAAAAAAATGGATGGTGTTATAATTAATGATTGAAAAAAACAAATTTGATCAGATAGCTATCAATATCCGATCAACGTGATTTTTTATAAGCATATAATACTCGACGAGTTCTACACATTGAACGGTTCAGATTATCAAAATAGGACCCATAATGGCCCCCACGGGCCGAACAAAACCTTCCAGTGCAATGCTCGAAAAGTAGCCAATAATTTCTTATCATTAATTCGGCTGTGCAGATTGTACGGCTATACAACACACATCTCTAATCTTCTCCTACATACTTCTTTATATAATTTTTTAATACACATTTTTTCATAAAAAGTCAAAAAGTTAACCCAAATATCCATATTTTTTTCCTCAACTTTTTAGTCCAAAAAGACAAAAAGTGTACTTATTTAGGACACCCCAAACAACTCCTCATGTATTTGTACTTTTATTCCATAATGTTTTTGTTCTTGATTTATATTATTTTCTTAGACTCTTATGCCCTTATATTTAATATTGATATTTAATGTTGATATTTAATGTTTGGGGAGGAGAGAGAAGGAAAAGGACCAAGGCATAGGAAATTTCGTATATAAATTAAATAATATTGATATTATTATTTTATATTATTATATAATGTGAATATATTTTTAATTGATAACACATTAAAAATAATGTAAACATTCTCTCTCATCTGATGTGAACGTTCACAACACCTTTCTGAAAAATTCTTTCTCATCTAATGTAGTGATATGAACGTTCACAACATGTGAACCTTCTTATTTTTAATTGACAACACATTAAAATAACGTTCATTATATTTTTAATTAACAACACATTCTTAATCACAACATGTAGTGATATGAACATTCACAACATGTGAACATTCTCTTTCATCTACCATAGTGATGTGAACGTTCACATTCGTATATTTTAGTATGAATATTAACATCATGCAATTAACAACATAATAACAAAAATTCATTTCAAATTAATGTGAATATAATGATGTGAATATTCATTTCAATTACATGATGTGAATATTCACATCATGTAATTGACAACACAATGACAAAAATTGATTTCAAATTAAAATAAATATAATGATAGTCAATATTTTGATGCATGAGAACTACCAAAACATAATAACAATCAACATTAATAGGAGTATGAGAGATTGGGGGTGTTTTGGTCTTTTTACCTCAAATAGGACCTAATAGAATAGTAAAAAACAATATAGATTAAATAGAATAAAACTCTTAAAAAGAGGATTTATCAAAAAAGCTCCCATTTTAATTACTAGGCTAGTTTTTTTTTTAATAATAATAATAAAAATAAAATACATACACAATCAATTTTTAACTATAGTTAAAATAATTACTAATATTTAAAAATTGAGCAATATTGTTAGGAATGTACTAAACTCAAAATGTGACATAAATGTCATAGGTCTCACATCACATCACGTGAATCTCACCTCTTGTGATGCATTTTTGTCTCATTATTTATTTGATCATTTGTATATTATATAAAGGTTATTAAGTCATTTTAATAAGAGTATTGTTAGAGATCTTAAATTTTTTACCAAATATCTTACATGTGTGGGTCCCACACTCTACACTCATGTGAGGTATTTATTAAATTTTTTTGGAGCCTATAGCATTTTTGTTTTAATAAACTATAATCTTCCACCACTTCATAAGAGACAAAATATTTAAATTTTATGAATTTTTCAATTGATAATTGAGTTCAGATTAAATATTTAATTCTTGAAATATTTAAGATTTTATCAAAACCGTTGGCTCAAATTAAACAATCGTTGGCGTTAGATGCTCTGTACTGGAGATGTTCTAGTTAAACAATAAGTTTACGTGTACAAAAATCAAGTACAAAATGAGACAAATATTTTATGAGTCATGAGACCTATAGCGATCCCGGGTTTTTCTTTTTGTGTTTTTGTGTGCAGTGATCCAGACTTATTTCCGTGGATGTTAGTAGTTGCTTATATTTTGTTTGCATCCTTTCGTACCTTGTATTTGAATTATAGGATGTGTTAGGCAGGTTTGTTTCAGGTTGGTCGAACTTAAAAACCAAGTGTAGTTGCCCAGATTTTTGCCTTCACGCTCGAGCGGAGATTTTGACGCTCGAGCGGGAGTTTTGACGCTCGAGCGTGATTTTCCATCTTCCAGTATTTCCTCTGCAGTGTTGGACGCTCGAGCGGGCGTTTTGACGCTCGAGCAAGGAGTTTTACGCTCGAGCGGGGACCTGGTTCAGTAAAAAGTTCTGGGAGTGTGTATTCGCCGCTTGAGCGGGATTTTTGACGCTCGAGTGGGAGTCTGTGAGTGACACTCGAGCGGGGTTTCCACGCTCGAGCGGGGCGATTTTTATATCAACTTCGGGATTTCACTTTTTGAATCACTTTTTCACATCATCTTCTCTCTCTTACTTTTCCAAAACTCCATTGTTGAGCCTCTCTCTCTAGAACCTTGCCTTCTCTCTAGGTATTGATCTAGTAAGAGTTGTTTCCTCACCTTTGGCCTTTACAAAAAAGTTGTTGATCGTCGAGGGCTATCTTTTGATCCAAGAATCTCAGGATTGGAGCATTTTCGTTTTCTTCATCTTCTTCGTTAGGTGTCAACTTTTGAGGTAGGGATTCCTACTCACTCTTATGGTCTTTGACATAGACTTTTGGTTGTTTTGATAAAGTGTTGAAGTTGGATAAATTTTGGGACTTAGGGTTTCAAAATGTTAAAAGAGGGTTTTGTATTTTGATTCTAAAAAGTGTATTTGGGGTTTCAAAATAATGATATTGTTGTTGGTGGTTGATTTATGGACCATTGGGTTGTTATTGGAAAAAGGGGTAGAAAACCCTAATTTGTTGTATAAATTAATTAGTATAATTAATTTGGAAAAAGTTGAGGATTTATGGAATTGAGTTGGAAATAATGAAATTGACTCATTATATCGTGGAATGGTGGAGTTGGATTTGTTAACCGCTCATTTTTGAAAACATTGATAATTTATTCTGTTGGAGCTTTTATTATCTGTTTAGAAATAATTGCTTGGGCTACCGGTGGAGGTAGTTTTGATTATTGTAGACAATACATGATGATTAGGCAAACTAAAACTAATCGATTGAGTATGCTATCGAACATAGCGACCGGTATAATACATTAACGTTATGTATTGATTGATTGTATATGATCTATGTTTATATACATGTGTTGTGTGGGAGGAGATAGGGGATGTACTCCACGGTTTGGGGGAAGATAGGGGGATGGACCTCTAAACCGGATTTTGTGTGACATTGATACAGCACTACAATGTGTATCAAGTGTTGATAATGGAAGTGTTCGAATTGATTTGATATAGCACTAAAATGTATATCGCTATCAATTGTGAAGTATAGAAGTGATTCTATGTTATGTTGATACAGCATCGAAATGTGTATCTTTCGTAAAATATGGAAATGGTTCATGTGTTATCGATACAGCATTACAATGTGTATCCGTCTTGAATTTCGAAAGTGTTTTAAAGATGAATCTAAATCTCATTAAGTTATTTGGCTAAGTGTTGAGCCTTATTTTCAAACTCAAAGTTGAAAAAGAAATGGAAAATGAAAGGAAACATGGACATAGTGGTCATGTAGTGGAAATGAATTATGAATTGATTAATGGGAATTAAACATTTATCAAATGCTAATGTCTTAGTTATTGCTCATACTGTGTTTAGCATATCTCTACTGGGCGTTGGCTCACCCTATATGGGACATTATTTTCAGGTACAGGTAGCATGCCACCTCCAAGGACATAGCTTGGATGATGATGAGAGTTGAAGACTCTTTTTGTTTGTTTTGTTTGTATTACATGTATATCAAGCCAAGGGCTTCTTTTGTATAGAGTTAGTACTCTTCTTTTGTGTAACCAAGTGTTAACTTGGAAAGCTGTAAGCCCGTAGGGCATTTACTTTTGTTGTTAACATGTAATATTGTTGTAAGAACTACTCTGATGAATAGAAATGGTTGATTTCTCTTGTATCAATGCACATCTAAAGTGATGGGTTTCATGTATTATTTTGAGGGCGTTACAAGACCCACATGTGAGACTCACTATTGGTGAGATATTTGTGTTTTATGTCAGTGTTTCTAATTGGTAGAAAAAAAATAAGAAAAAACTTCAATTCTGTTCAGATTTTGACAATCTATTCAGATTTTTGTAATCTTCTTTTTTGTTTCCTTAATAAATTTCCTTTTTTATGATAAAAATAAATAAATTAAATCAAGAAAAACTAGAGAGGCTTTGAATAATCGGATGATTGGCTCCATTATTTGGAATAATCAAGTGATATATAGCAATCCAACTATTATTATAAACGCTGGTATTATAAATCATCTTGTGAAAGAACCAAGGCAGGCAAAGAACTAGAAAGAATAAAAAAAAATGGAAAGGAAAATCATTGGGCTGATGTTGTTGCTCATCCTCTTGGTTTCTCGTATGTCTCTCTCTATCCCTCTCTCACTCTCATCCTCACTCTCACTCTTTACCTACATGTTTTATCAAATTGCTCCCCCCAAGTTTTTGTAAATTGTTCTACTACCCTTATAATATAAATGTTTTATAATATATGTGAAAAAGGTCTCTCTTAATTTTTAAAATTCTTTTATTGACGCTAAATGTTACTACAATATGTAAGGCATGTGCCTAAGTTATTTAATATATAGCATCAATTCTATCAATTTCATATATTATATAATCCAAAAATTAATTGGAGTAAACTAGTGGGATTAGCCGGTAAGCCAGAATTCCTTTAGCCCATGAGGAGATCAATAGTTCAAATCTCTCCACCTATAACAGACGAAATTACTCACATAGATTTACTAATTTTTACTTTTTTTTAAAAAATGATAGATAATTTATTTATTTTGCTACAATTAGCTCTTCCCTCTTTAAACAAAATTTCTGATTTCATCCCTCCATCATATTCTTTAGGTTATCGAGATGGTTCACTTTTCTACATACTAAACCCTATACATGTTTTTTTTTTTTAATAATTAATTTTATTTTTGGTGTTTGAAATATGCAGAAGAAGAGACCATGATGATGCAGATTGAAGCAGAGATTTGTTTCCAACTTAACACAATGTTCAGTGGTCCATGCAACAACCCAGCTTGCGTGTCTGCCTGCAAGATTGAGAAGTTTTCTGGTGGCCAATGCACAGTGTTAGCAAATCTGTGCTTTTGCTATAAAGATTGTGTATTAAATTAAACACCATGATCTTAGTTTTCTGAGATTGATTACTCATCAGGTTGTCTACTTGTGTTACATTTTGAGCTAATCTTGCTAATAATAAAAATAATAATTCCTAGACCACAATACGATTTTGACTTGATTACATCAGGATCCTTTCAACCATCAATGAATATCATTTTGATCTCCTCACTTATGAACTCATGTGTTTTGATTTTCTCAATCATAAAAATACATTACATTTATCCTCTTTCAATAGATGAGATGATCAAATTGATATTTGATTAATTAATTCTTTTTTTCACAATAATGTAGGTTTGGTTAGGAAAAAATGAGGCAGAGATAGGTTGGATCCACACTTTTCTTATGAAAGATTATGATAATTCTGCCATTTTCAATGCGAAGCACTTTATTTTATGTGAGAAAAAAATAAACAAAGTCAATCTCAAAAAAATTAATAAAAGTGATTTGCATTGAAAAATATAAAACTTAAAATATAAAGCTGCCAATTTGCAATAAATTTTGAAGTGCAACTCTAATGTTGGGTGGATCATCATATGAGTTTACATTATGTGGGTCCACTCCTTCTATGACATTTGTGTCTCATTTGGTATTTTATTGCATTTTCCCTCTAGAGTTGAAATAAATCTTGAAATATCAAATGTATTAAATGTAATTCTACTTTTACTAAATTGGGAAACAAAATTATACCAAATACTTACATGGTGTAGGACCTATACCTATGAGTGTTTGGTAAAAATTTGAAAGAATTACTACAGTGAAACACAAAAAAATATATATATACACAAACATAGGGGTTTTCACTTACACTTCACCACAGAACAACTTACACCCTCCATGTTTTAGCAATTTTTTTTCCTTATCCCACTGACAAGTAGTTCTCCCTAAAAATTTTGATATCTTTAACATTTTTGTCATTATAAAAGGAAATGTTATATATCACTATTTATATTACCTTTTATATGAATATGTATGGCTAATTCCTTTATTTTGAATAATTGGATAATATTTATAATTAATTTTCTTATTTAGAAATACAAAAAAGACTGAGGCCCCCTTTTGGCAGCACCCCCACGACCCCCTCTGCTTCTTATTGGTTGAAAACTGTTTTTTTTTTTTTTTTTTTTCTCCCCCACTCACCAACCCCCACGTGTGTGTGGGGGTGGAGGGGTGAGAAGGGGGAGGGGGTCTGTATCGCGTTTGTTAGAAATAATATCTTATCATATAATTTAGTGATATAAAATAATAACCAAAAAAACAAGTAATATATAGAGCAATGTTGTTATGAATCATTTTGTAATGATTAATTTGATTTTTATTCTTTAATTTCAGTTTCAATTTGGTCAAGTTCAAATTAGATATTAAAATAAATGGTTTTGTAATACGGGCCAATTATCATAAACATAAACAAAAAAGTTAGTGAAATTTATTGGAAAGTCCTATCTTTGAAAGTTTTGTATCGTCTGGTCTTACATCTTAAATGATTGATTGAAGAGTCCTTATTAGGTATAGTGTGTGACCAGTAAATCCTTTTTCAAATGTGGATGGGTATTGGTTAGACAGATATACCCTCACTAGTTAATTGGGGAAGTTTGTTTGTTTGTTTTTTTTTTTTTTTGGGATGTGTGACAAGTATGGTGTGATACTCCAATGGTCTGTGTGGAAGTTGCGAAATGAGTGTATTTTTAACGGGAAACAACCGTTGTTAGAGGAGGTTTGTGAATTGATTAAAACTAGAGTTGCCTTGTGGATTATATCTGCTTCTAGTGAGTTTTAGTACTCTGTGCATGATGTGGTGGCCAATTTGGATCAGGTAAGATATGCATTACGGTGAGGTTTGAATGGGCCAATTTGGAATGGGTTTTGTATTCTCAGTTCAGGCTTGTTCTTGTGCTTGGATCTGAGGATCTATTCTATGGACTGATTTTGCATAGGGGTTGTTGTAAAGATATCTGGGGCCTGGGGTTTTCTATAGTGTTTTAAAAGAGATGTTGTATAATGCTGCTAGTGTGTTTCTATGAAACAATTGTTGTTGCTGTTGTTGTCAGTTGCTGCTTGATTACTGCTGCTGCCACTGCCAGTTGTTGCTACTGTGAGAGGTTGTATGGCATAGGAGGTCAGGTGGTGTTTTATGCTGTATGAGATCCACTGGTTTGGTGCTGCTGCAGAGGTACTAAGGAAGGTGAGGGGTGGTGCTTGATAGAGTTCTGTTTCTGTTACTATTGTTGTTTTGTTGTTGCGGCTGTTTTGGATTGATAGCTCACTACCAGTTGCTACTGCTTCTTTAGTGTGGTCTGGTCTGTACTTCTTGTGCTGCTGCTGGATGTTGGAGTCTCAGGAGAGTGGTGGATGATTGTGGTTGGCTTCTGCTGTTTGTGGACTGACTGCTGTGATTGTGTTGTGTTTGTTGCTTTTGTATTGCGTCAAGAATGGTGGCTTTTCCAACCTCTTCTAGTTGCTGCTGCAAGGTGTTATTATTAAATGTGTTTGAATTCACTATTTTAATGAGCTGGCCAGAGTAGTTAGCATACAAAGCTTTGGATCAGATTTGGAGGTTGAATGCTATAGATTAAGTATGGTGTTCTACAACAGACGCTTTGTTTTGTTGTTTTGATCTGGCACCACCAGTTGGCTCTCAGTTCAACTGTTTGGTTGTTTTGCTTTTTGGAAGTGTTTGTTGGGTGGAGTTCTTGACAGCAGGGTTTAAGGCCACTGTGTGTTGCTGCAGAGGGCTAGCATATGATTTTCTTTGGCTTGTTGCTATTTTTCATGTTTTTCTGGTTTCTCACCAATTTGGGTCAAGTGCTAGCAGATGATTGGGCTTCCTTTTCGGTGCCAACCTAGATGGGATCGTTGAGCTAGCTATGATGGCTTTTTCATTTTCCCTTCTTTGTTGATGTAAATTTTGCAGGTATTGTGCCTCTTTTCATCAATAAAGCTTTTGTTTTTGCTGATAAAAAAAAAATGGTGTGATACTCTAATATAGTAAGTATTAATGTGACACTCTAACGATGGGACACTCTAAAAAAATTAAAAACTCCTTAATGTACTTTTTCTAAATGTGACAACGTGACAGGTATGATGTGACACTCCAAAATTTTTACTCATCCTTAGTGTACTTTTTTCAAATATGACAACGTGATAGGTATGATGTGACACTTCAAAAAAAATAAAAACTCTTTAGTATACTTTTTTCAAATGTGACAACGTGGTGGGTATGTTGTGACACTCTAAAAAAATTAAAAACTCCTTAGTGTACTTTTCCTAAACGTAACATGTTGCATTCTAACGTGGCGGACTCAATTTGATAGAATTATTGCATGTCTTCACGTCACATGCCAAAAACCAATTAGTAAGGAATTCACGTCCTACACTGCGCATGTTAAAAACAACCAAACTTTAAAAAGCTACTAGTGCGCTTTGAAAACAGATTTTTTGAAAAGAAGTGCCAAACATGGACTGCTTTGCCAGATACAGATTCGCCACCTAAATGTTTTTTTAATGGAAAATTTAGGAAACCCTGACTCTGTGCCAAAGGCCACGTGTCCGTCATCACCAAAGTTGCCTCGGCTCGGGAACTTGGGTACGATTGGGGAAGGTCACTTCGTGAGCACCCCCGCTCGCCCGGTCAAAGACCGGCCTCTACTAACCATGATATCTTATTTTGAAAACATTGTGCGTTCTTATTCCGGTTATTAGCCTAGATTTACTATGTGATGCGCACAGCATACAAGTATAGACTGAGTCGCCTGATTTGGAACAAAACATTTCATTTGTTTGTTTGAAAATGGTTTGATGGTGCTACCCGCAGGTAGGCTAAGACGTGGATTTGCCACCCTCAGGTGGGCTTAGAAAACATGATTTTGCCACTATCTAGTGGGCTTAACACAAACATTTGATGAATTGTTCCAATCCAAATAACCCAACCTCCACCCACAGGCATTCAAGGCAGTTATATCACATAAGCAGTTAGCCTCATGGTAAGCATGCTATTCATGGCAGTCACTCACACGCATGCAAGGATGCTAAAGCATAAAACTCACCGAGTACTCCAAGCCAAAACAGAAGCTCATTAGAAATCATGCATGATCCTAAATATACAGAAATGCCTAATGCAACACATGCAAAAATGCAACTATACAGGCTCGGCTATTCTAAACATGGCATATGGAATGCTACAGCTATCAAGTATTCAACTCGGAATTGAAATACAGATGCAGTTAGTATGATGCGCCAAGCCCGGTGCGTGCAAAACAGATGATGATGCAAACATGCTGTCACATGTATGCAAATAAATAAATATGCCCTAATCTAACCATCATAAGCGGTAAATAAAAGGGAAGAAAGACGTGGGGTTGGAAGACATACATCACACACACGCACACTTATTACAATTTTGCCCTCACGCAGAGGGTCCGAATAAATAATACAGTCCCAAATGAAAGAATAGTACAGTCCAAATATTACAGTCCAAATAATGTACAAATTCCTAATTAATTAACAAATTAACTAAGAAAGCTGTAAAACTGGCATGCAAGCCAGGGACTACCTTGATTCCGCTCCGGGTGATAAATGATGCATGTTCGGGTTGCCTTGCGCGGAAATCCACTGGAATGCCCCAATTAGCCTCTGTTTTGCAATTATTCTTGGAAAGCGCGCCAAGCCTCGGAAGACTGCTGATTCTTGATTTGCTGCAACAGAGAGCAGGAAAGGGGCATAGCAATGTATTTTCACAAATGTATGCATGCCTCGATCCTCGTGCCACCAATCACGCATCTCGATGCATGATGGCCGAGGAGTCGAATTGCACAACTCAATATGGACTGAATGCACATGAAAACTATAACAAAACCTAACTCCATCATGGATAATCCGGAGTGTTGGTGACTTGAGAATTGAGACACGTTCCGTCACTCGGAGTACGGAACGTACCTCGTTTCCCGTGCCCGGGCTAACTCCTATCCCGAACACGATGCAATTTGCATGATATGCGTGAAATGCAACTAAGATACAATCCTAACATACACAATGTTATGGAATGGCATACACGCTACACGAGGTGATACACAACCGAACATACACAATGCTATGGATGAAATGGCATACGCAATGCAATAATAGGCCACACCAACATGAGATAGCCTCAGCCACACTCACATAGGAGGCCATCAGATGAAAACAAGACACCTCGAAATGCGTGCATGCGTGCACGCAAACCGAGGACGGGCCCTCAGGCACCGAAATGCCACTCTAATGAGACATGGCAAAGACATGGGATATGGTATGCTAACATGCAAAAATCAGTGGCAAAATGAGGGGGAAAACAGCCCCGAAACCCAGTAAAATGATACCCGTTGCAAGGAATGACCCCGAAACATGGATTTTGGTGCATGAAATGGCCTACAGCTATACAATACATGCATAATTGGTACATGACATGAAAAAGAAGAAGCAAGGAAGCCCCAAAAATAGCATTTCTACAGTTCAAAACATGGCCAAAAAGCAAGCACAAGTAGGGCTAAAATGGCATACAAAAATGGCTCGCCAAGAGAGGCAATGAAGCAGTGGATAGATGCAAAGCCCAAATGGCAAAAGACCCTTCTAAAAAACTTAAGAGGGCCTAAAAAAATGCGTTTTTTACAGTAGATGAAAACCCCCAAAACAATATACAAACATGCTAAAAATGCCATGCAAGAAGTAGGCCACAAGAGCTATAACATGAGGTATATAAAGAATTCACCAAAAAGCCAAAGACCCTTAATGAGATATGTCCAAGGGGTCAAAATATGGCCATTTTCAGTTCTGATCATGGCTTAAAACAGAAGAAAGGTAGGCTAACAAAGCATGCAAAAATGGGGGCCAAAGAGGGGTATAAGGGTAAGTTCTACCATAGAGGCCCCCAACAGTGTTGAGCCCTTCTACAATGTTGTGAGGGGCTCAAAATAAGCCAACTTACAGTTTATATCATGCCTCAAAACAGACTACACATAGGCTAGAAATACCATGCAAAATAATGGCATACAAGAGGGCATTGAAGCAAGTACCAAATGGGGGTCTCAAACAGTGTTGAACCCTTAAACAAACTGAATAATGGCTCAAAAAAAATGACCCTTTCAGTTAGGGTCGGAGCCCAAAACAGTAAGCAAATAGGCTAAGAAATGTTGCAAAAATGAGCTACAAAAGAGGGAAAATGGTCTTACCCTTGAAGACTAAACCTGGCTGCTTTTTGGACCAAATTTGCTGCCTCCTAGCTGCTGGAAAGCCTCCCAAGGTGCTGGAAATGGAGTGGTGGTGGTGGTGCTTGGTGGTGATGAAGAAAATGGGGTGGAACTTTAGAGAATGAGAGAGATAAAGGGAGATATGTGTGTATTGCCCAAAGCAAATTTTCCAACCCTTTCTCTAGAGCTGGGAGGCCAGCTATATGGACAAGAATGGGACCAAAATGGAGGGAAAAAAGTGGAGGGAAATGGCATCAATTTTCCCTCCAAAAAAGTTCCCTCCGGATGCAGTTTTTGGAGGGAAACAATGCACAGCTGTAATGTACTCAGTGTAAGGAAGCTGGCCGGCTAGGTATCAAAGCTGCAGGTGGCCGGCCGGCCACCCCCTATGGCCGGCGGCCAAGGGCAAAATGGTCCAAAAATTTTTCTGGCCGGCCACCCAATATTGGTGTCCTCCCAGGTCTCTCAACAAGACCCTGTGGTTGGAAATTGGCAACTGTAAAACAGGAGAGACAACAAGCCACTTTTAAGAGGGGTTCAAAAGGGTTCAAAAACAATTACTGGCCGGCCATAGACTTTTAGGGTCCTCCCATGTGTGTACAACACAAATATGTGGTTTGGGGTTGAAGAAAGTGGCCCTAGGGTGGTCAACATTGGCTCGGAAGTGAGAAAAACGGGCGTCGGAGGGCGCCGGAGGAATATAACTGGTTGCTGAGACAATTGCTAGCCTCCCCCCTTCTTTGACCTTCCTGGTGATAAAACAGAGGTACCTGCCAAAATGAACGAAAACCGATGCAAAACGAATGCTCGGGGCCAAAACACGCAGTTCGGGGTCCCGAAATAGGTTGTTAAGCACTGAAAGTGCATTCGACCACGAAGTGGGTTTCTCAGGCCTCAGTGTCCCTCAAAGGGGAGTAAATGAGATGCATGCCAAAAACCGGAGCAGTCGGAGATGGTTAGGGGTCCCGAACCGAGGCACACGGCCTGACGGCTCCGAAACCGGGAACCGGGCTCCGAAATGGGCAAAATGGCCTACGGCCACGAAATGTAGCCCACGGCCACTGAGAGATGGTCTAAAGGACCTCTCCCTCCCCTCAGGAAAAGAAACAGAGAAAACCGAGTCTGGTTCGCAAACCGAGGCAAGGTACAAAAGAGGGTTCGGAAGTCCGGAGGCAGGGCTCACGGCCGCGACTCTGAGACTTCTGAACGAGCACAATATGCAACATCACCGAGCGCTCAATCGGTGACGTCTGAGTCTTAAGGTCGGTCAAAAATTGGGTTTCTACAGTTGCCCCTCTTTGACAGAACTCGGAAGTCACAAGTGACGGGAGTGAATGTCAAAGCCCAGAGACGACCCATTTTTGACAAGGCCGAAGACTTAGACAATCAACAAGGCGAACAGAGATATGCCCGCAGGCGTGCCCGCAGGCAAGGGGGGCAAAATGCAAAGCGATATATGCACGGAGACAGATGATCATGCAAATGCAGCAAGCTGTAATGAAGCAAGTATTTGCAAATAGATGCAACAGTTTTAAGCGAGAATGCAAAGCAACAATTACATTTCATACAGTTAAGAGTGCGGAGAATTATTCAATTCTCGTCGCGTCTCACACGGAGAAGATACGATACCTGCGCGACTCGTCTGGTCGCACCAGCCTCAAATGAACCGTACATACAATATCGTGCCTGCAAAAGAGAGATTCAACAAGAACAATATGCTAACAACATATATTCAATGTGATTCTGATAGTTTGACACACGCAGTGCCGGCGAGCGAATGCATCGCAATGCGAGAAGGGAACGTGCGTGACGACGCATGCTCAAGCACAGAGTACGATAATATCAAGAAAACATGCATGACAATGCAAGTATGTTCATGAGAATGCAGGTTATGTGCACAACAATGCAAAACGAGCATAAATCAGGTGTCCGTTTGTTGCGAAACAACGAGCAAGGAAACGCGCATTTCGGCGGAGGCGACTCGATCGCGGCCTCCGGTTCACTTCCCGGAGAGATTACAACACATTCAAAAGGATAGACTTTGATTCCGGTGAATGATGATGAGACACATGTCAGAAATTGGAGCTGACGTCCCGCGCGGGGCGATTTCGCGACCGGAAGTGCACTTTTCTTGAACTTTTCAGGTCCCGGGAACTCCAATCTTCCTCAAAATTTGCAGAGAGCTAGGTGGGCATGTGGGGATCACCACCGGCCAGTTATCTTCCCCAGGGGAGGCCACCGGCCATTTTCAAAAAGTAAATGGCCGGCCAGCCAGAAAAGGTGGCCGGCCGGCCACCTGCCCAAAACCGCGGCAATTTTGTCTTTTCACCTCATTTTCTTTATATTCTCTTGCCCAATGACTTCGAGCTCACAACCACAGCTGCGAAAACTTCTTCTCCACCTCCCCAAACCATTTTCCTCCTTCAGATCTGAGCTCTATACGCGTTTTCCAACGCCCCACGCAAATTGTTTTCGCGAAAACATCGATTTTAAGCACTTTGAACCGATTAAATTTTGATTTCGGGCTTCTTTTCTCATTTTCACCACTTGAGGTAAGTTTGTCTCAATATTTGGAAGATTTTCTCGGGGGTTGACTTTTGTTGACTTTTTCATTTCCCGAGAGTTGACTTTTGTTGACTTTTTCCAATTTTGGCTCATTTTTGCTCATTTTTTGCTCCTTTTTCCGCAGATTTTTCCGAATGACGGGTAATTTTCCTCACGGTGGAGGTCCTCCAGGTGCCGGGGATGACTTCGATGTCATGACGCTACCCCCGAGGGTCCGACCTTTTATTCCCGAGAGATACGCCCCGCCAGTACGCGTTCTTTTGCGGGCCATTTTTCGTCACTACACTGTCTTTGATGATCGAGCACCTGGAGATTTACTTCTGCGAGAGCCAAGTATCACCTCTCTTACGAGGCACGAGAGGTATTTTATTTCATTTTTTGCATTTTTCGTGCATTTCGTGCTTTTGCCATGCTTGAACACACAGTTTAGCCTATGACATAGTACTTTGTTTGCATTCAGAACATGTGGCTTAAACACTTGAATTCTGAAACACTCTGCTCATTGATTGATTGTGAACGCACAGCACACATTAGTTAAGAATGGAACACACGCCTCAAGCACTGATTTGTCGAACACACAGCCCGAATTTGAAAGTGACACACAGCAACACACTGACTAAGAGTAGAACACACGCAGCCCAAAACTCTGATTTTCTAAACATACAGCTCGAATTGATGGTGAACACACAGCCCACACTGGTTGAGAGTAGAACACGCAGCCCAAACTCTGATTTTCTGAACACACAGCTCAAATTGACGGTGAACACACAGCACACACTGATTTAGAGCAGAACACGCAGCCCTAACTCAGATTTTCTGAACACTCAGCCCAAAATTGATGGTGAACACACAGCCCACACTGATTGAGAGTAGAACATGCAGCCCTAACTCTGATTTTCTGAACACACAGCTCAAATTGATGGTGAACACACAGCCCCACTGATTTAGAGTAGAACACGCAGCCCTAACTCAGATTTTCTGAACACGCAGCTCAAATTGATGGTGAACACACACAGCCCACTGATAGAGTAGAACACGCAGCCCTAAACTCTGATTTCTGAACACGCAGCCCAAATTGATGGTGAACACACAGCCCATACTGATTGAGAGTAGAACACGCAGCCCTAACTCTATTTTCTGAACACACAGCTCAAATTGATGGTGAACACACAGCCCACTGATTTAGAGTAGAACACGCAGCCCTAACTCTGATTTTCTGAACACACAGCTGGTGAACACACAGCCCACTGATTTAGAGTAGAACACGCAGCCCTAACTCAGATTTTCTGGACACACAGCCCAAATTGATGGTGAACACACAGCCCACTGATTTAGAGTAGAACACGCAGCCCTAACTCAGATTTTCTGAACACACAGCCCAAAATTGATGGTGAACACACAGCCCACTGATAGAGTAGAACACGCAGCCCTAAACTCTGATTTCTGAACATGCAGCCCAAATTGATGGTGAACACACAGCCCACACTGATTGAGAGTAGAACACGCAACCCTAACTCTGATTTTCTGAACACACAGCTCAAATTGATGGTGAACACACAACCCACTGATTAGAGTAGAACACGCAGCCCTAACTCTGATTTTCTGAACACACAGCTCCAATTGATGGTGAACACACAGCCCCCTGATTTAGAGTAGAACACGCAGCCCTAACTCTGATTTTCTGAAAACACAACTCAAATTGATGGTGAACACACAGCCCACTGATTTAGAGTAGAACACGCAGCCTAAACTCAATTTTCTGGACACACAGTCCCCACCATATATTGTACTTGCATCTGATTTCCATATTTGAACTGATGTATTGAACTCTTCACTTTCAGATGCCTCCTATGTATCTCCGCCGCAGCCGGGCCACCGGGCCTTCTCAGGGAGGTCGATCATCTGGATCTTTTCGAGGTGCTGGGCCATCTGGGCCCTTCCGAGGAGCTGGGCCATCCAGGCCTTTTTAGGGAGCTAGGCCATCCAGGCCTTTCCGAGGAGCTCGGGGAGCGGGGTCGTCTCGCAGACGCAGGGCACATGTTATAGAGGCGGAGCCTGATGAGGATGAGGGAGGAGGTTGCAGACCGTCAGTCGGAGACATCCGCTGAGGAGGGGGACTCCGGTCTTGGTTCCGGGAGTGGGGCGAGCCTGAGGGGGATCCTGAGGATGACAGCTCCGACCCGGATGATGATGGTGATGCAGAGGTTGTCCGCAGAAGAGGATGAGGGGGGCTCCTCATTCCCGCTCCCGAGGACATTGATGCTGCTGTTCCTGCTTTATTTTCCTTTTTGCTAGTAGTTTGTAGCACTTTGCACATTGTTAGGCAGTTTTATTTTCTGTAAAACTTGTACCTTTATTTGTTGTAAAACATGATGGAATGAAACAGCTTTTTAAAAAAAAAGGTATTTGTATTTGAAACTCTTAGCATCGCATCGCATCGCATTATTTTGCACAAAAATGAAATTGAATGGAAATGTGCCTTGTGTATTTACCGGGTCAGGTAATGAACCGACGCAACAAACCAAACAACTCGACTCACTAAGAAATAATAGAATCTTAGCAAGCAAGTTTACAACTCGATAAGCAAAATACACACAATGTTAACGACTCGGTAAACAAGACTCAACGAAATTGCGTAAACAAAGGTAACCTCGAAACGACAGCTCGACAAAACTTACAACTCGATAAACAAAACGACAACTCGATAAGCAAAAATTACAACTTGATAAACAAAATAAAGCGTACTCCGGATGATCTGGGCAGGGGAACGCATCCAAAATAGAGGGAAATGGAGGCCTTCGATATATCCGATGCTTGGAAATGCCTGGAACTTTCCTCTGGAGGGCAAAACAGGACCAAAGGCATACTTGGAGCATGGCCGGCCACTTTTTGGAGCCGGCCGGCCAGTTATTTGTGTTTTGAGGGGAGAAATGTGCCGGCCAGCCAGAAAAGGTGGCCGGCCGCCACTTATTTCAGCAGCCGTCAAATTTTTGACACGTGTCCCCTGAATAGTGTCCCATCCTCTATAAAAGCTCCAACTTCGGGACTCATTCATTTCATCACTGCTTTGCACAAAAATTGAGGCATTTCTCACAGAAAATCTCACATCTTGGATCTCTTCTCTAGATGGCTCGGAAAATTGAACTTCCGGGGTTTCGGCTTGAATGCACTATTCACGCTGAGTCGTACTCCACTGCACTTTCCCTTCCTTCATGCCGCGGCGAGTTTTGGAACCCAGTGACGCATGTTTTCAGCTTCTCGGGCAAGAGGTATGTCCAACTTTCGAAGATTTTCAGGTTTTGATGGAATCTGAACGCTGTGAAAGAAATACTGCCTCAATTTCGCTTTGGCCACGCCGAAGCTTTAGGGGAATGTGTGGGCTCACCATTCATGATGCTCGGTTCTCTGCTCTGCAACGGGGAACTGGACGTTCTCGGCTTTGATCATCGCTTTTCTGATGCTGCGACCGCGGCAACCATTATTGGCAAGGCTTTCGGCAAATACGCCCTTTGCTTGTGTATGCTATCACCACTTTCTGCTCACTTCAGGACTTGGTGGATCTAGCATCCGTCTGTTGAGTTGCTCACGGCTTGAGAGAAGGAAAGAGC